>CALNXK010000199.1:315000-600000 GCA_942486035.1 Porites lobata | reverse complement strand
AGAAAATAAGAACCTGTTTCAAATTTGAGACTTAACACTAGGTTCTTACATAGAGGGGGCTTAACGGGCAAATTTTAGCCTAACAGGTTCTTAAAATCCATGCTCTTAGTCGCGGGGTTTTACTGTATATATTTACGTAAAATTATATTCATTGAATTCCAATTAAAAAATAGAGTTTACCTTACCCCGTTACTGGCGTGGATTTCAAAGAGTGGTCAGTGACATATTTTGCCTTGCTATCTTCATGCGTCGAGATCGTTAGAGGAAAAAAACAAGTTTGAAAAAACTAAATGATTTTATAACAAATATTAATGCCTTGGTTATGTCTCACTGTTGAAACTTTCGAAAATAATTCATTTTTTTTTAAGAGTTTACATCGCTTGTTGGTCAGTTCGGCTTTTTGATAAAGCATTGACCACTTCGAAAAAAGTATTTTGTTTATTTGAGCACATTTCGTCTTTTTAGGGCGAAGTTCAGTTCTTCGTTTTGTCAAGCCCCTCATAGTTTTAAGAGTGCTGGGCCGAGAGTGGGCTCAAACTAAGATGTAACGTCATTTCAGGGGAAAAATGCTTGCCGTGGAAACCAGGTGCATTTTAGGACGTTTTGAGGCTCATTTAACCCGAGTAGATAAAGCAAAAATCACTAAATATCTAACGTTTCCTTTCGCTGTGGGCTTGAGCACTCTTTATTGCAATAGGAAGCATCGCCAATAGGTGTAGAAGCAATTGTCAAAAGAAACCGACTTAAAAGCATGTTTTTTTCGCGTGGAAAAATCCAGCAGGTAAATGATTGATATTTCGTAAATACCGCAGTTTTGTTGCTGTCTATTATCTATAACCGAAGGAAAGCGAGGAAATTCATGATCATATTGCATTTGCAGGCCGGGTTTTGCATAACTTTCTTTAAAGTGGTCAAGCCCTTCAAAATTGCATCTTCATTCAGTCGTTTATTAAGCAGAGCTTTGTATCCTTGCTGTTAATTAAACAAAAGAGAGATTTTTATCAGTTTTGAACTTAAAAATTGTTTTTGAGTAAATAAACAACGGACAATATAGTTCTAATAACTAGAGTGTTTGTGGAAATTAATTTATAATACTGTGTTTTTTTTTGAAAAGTCAGGCGACCTTCAATTTATTTGCTGTATAACATAATCAAGCAGTCTCCAGGTGACACCGGGGAATTTTTAATTCTCACAGTGTTCTGAATTTTGTCATTTAGCTTCACATGATTTGTCCTCAGGCTTCATAAACGGACTGCACAAAGCAATCTAAGGGGTTCCAGACAAACATTTAGTCTAAACACAGTAAGAGAAAATATGTGATTAAGCCTGGAGGTTTACCGAAATACAGACCATTTCTGCACCTTCATTAAAATTTTAATTTTCTTATATGATAAAATGCCGACAATTTGCGATTTATTAATTTTTGTCTTAAACATGGGAGTTGAAAAAATTGCAATCAGCTAATGATATCTGGCATATTATTTTCTTTGGTTGAGCCACCCAATAATTTTCAAAACGAAATTGAAGCCTTTTTCAACACAAAAAAGGTCTAAAATTGGCACAACCCGTGGAACTGAACACTTAGTTTGTAGATTTTAATTTTACTAGAAGATATCTTATGATCACCAGATTTTGTTTTGACTGAGCTAGTCTGATCGCTAGTGATTCCATGTAAGCGATTGTTGTTGAAAATAAGAAAAGGATTATGCAAATATTTTACAAGAAGTCATTTCAACTTGGTTAGTCTAAGGTTTGTATAAAATTGTTCTTCAATTATATTGCAAGTTCAAGACTAGAGACGTATGAAAATGAAACAAAGCACAATGCCACTCCAAGGCGGCCATATTATCTAATCTGCGATTTGGCCACTCCATCCGACTCGATTTTGTCGTCAGATTGATTGGTCTTTGTTAGTAATTTCCCATCATTTTAAAGTTCTACTGTATTATAATTAACCAAAACTGCACGGCAAAAATCGATTTTTAGCCTACCCATACCGTTTCCTTTTCGTTTTGCGTTATTTTACGAATTGCACGGCTATTTCCTAGGTTTTGGCTGTGACTATCAGATAGCTAGCGATAATGCTGGAAAGAATACCAAGGAAGCCTTGTAATTTGTGCGTAATGTCTTTCTAGTCATGCCCGCCGACTTTGCAAGAAACTACCATATTAACATTAGCAAAAGGAAGTAGAGTTGGAAAGTAGTAATGATTATATCAGCAAAAAACGAATGCAAGTAAAATCAGTTTGAGGTTTTATACTACTTCTAAGGAAGAGGTAGATAAGGGTTAAATCTGAAAGATTTGCCGATTAGAGGTTTTTCTGTTTCATACACCCAAAAAAACTGCTTGAAAATGAATTTTCCGTTCACTGTACTGTCAATATTACACGTCTAAGATAACAGTGTTTAAAAAAATTACCTTCAAGTACTAAAAGCTGAACTTTCTGCTTCATCGTTTTCTCCGTCGATGGTAAAGAAGTATCACTGTTGCTATTGTGGCTTCTTCTCCTATTCAGACTAAAAAAAATCAAAATCGTACATTAATCGGGCGTAATTGCTGCATTAAAAATGAAGTTTGTTCATTAGCATTTGCTGACAAGAATTTAATTTATCCTGTCAGTAAGATTGAAAGCAATATGACGGTCAATAGAGAAATGGAAGTGGTTATGAACAAGGCCCTGGACATTTCGATATTAAATTGACAAGTAATTTTGGCTGTAGCGAATGGCGGTCTACTGTTAAGGCGGCTGAGATTTGTTAACATGAAGTTGTAATAAGGGATAAAATTGAAGACAAATGAACTTTCAAATTAAAAGTTATTGAAATAGTAGTGATTTAAAACTTGTCTAAGATTCTCGTGTTTTTGTTTTGTTTTAATCATTACATGAAATTTGTTGTTCCGTGTTCGATTTCGATTAATTTGGATTGATAATATGGGGAATCTATGCACCAGACAAAGGTCGACTTGTGAACGTTTATTGACAAGAAAACATTCATTACTGCGGCGAAATACAACCTGACAAAGAATACTTAAGGATATAGCTTTGGCCGTTCTCATTTCCGTTGTTACATAGTAAGGTCGTAATAGTTTTCACTGAAAAAAAGTTCAAAGCTTATGCATCACTTGAAGCTAAGGTTTAAATAAATGTAAACAATGTATCTCAAATGAAAAATCACCCAAACAGGTCGATATCCTTTGTCAGGCATAGAACATATTTTTCATTGCTTCATAAGTTGTGTACCGCGGTTTATCTAGCATCAACGACATTTTGTCTGTTCTTACTACGTACGTACCTTCGAAATTTTGTCCTGAAGAACTTTCGCCAGTGCCAATTTTACGTATTTGTGTATGAAATGTTGCTAAAATGTCGTTCAAGCTAAGTTTTAGTTTGGATTACAAATGCCAAGGGAAACTTCTTCTCAACCAGGGATCGCTTTCTTGGTCCCGGAGTTTAACCAAACTTCACGTGACAATGCCTACCGTAGCCTGCGTAGCAGGCGCTTGGAAGTAGCGGGCGAAAGAGAGAACGGGCGCGCGCGAGGGAGACTCCTTCTCGCGCGCCCGTTTTTTCTTGTGCCCACTACTTGCAAGCGCCTGCTACGCAGGCTATGCCTACCGCGAAAGTGCAATAACCTCTGGGCGCGATCCATTCAACCAAAATTTCCGGAAATTTCGGTCCAAAACTCAATGGATCGGTTCGGTCCAACCGGAAAAGTTTCGAAAAATCGGGTCCACCTTTTGAGGTGGACCACTTTTCCCGGTCAGACCGGTTGGAATTTTGGTTGAATGGATCGCGCCCTCTGTATCGCTGATAATACTGAGTTATGTTCTGATACGACCCGTACGGCCCCGCGCGCAATTTCTTTGGAAAACCATTTGAAAACGGTACGGTATGAGGGCCTTACGCTTCAAGTAATAGGGCCAGAAAAACGCGTAGGGCCCATCCTCGGAAACCCAGGGGCAGTCAGTCGGGCCGGGTTAAAAGGCGCGACGAAAGTTTTCCAAGTGTGGGTGGAAGAGCCCCTGGGTACCGACTCTCACCGGACCACTTCCAAACGGTCAAGAGAATGCTGGTTCCTGATTGCTCACAAAAAATGCTTTGTATTATTGTGCCCAATCGGCCAACAGTTTCTCCTGAGTTCTTTTCGTGAGTTCGTACACGACGGCTATTATCTCGCCACAGTTGTCCGGTTCGTTCACCAAACTTTCCTAAGAAGAAACGAAGGAACTACCGATGAATCGAAAAACGTTTCGGATGCTATCAGCAGAAGCAATTCAATTTGCACTGAGAAAATCTGTTTCTGACGGATCACAATGTATCGTAAATAATAGGAAGTTTAAGATGAAGTGGGGACGAGAAAGTAAAAAAACAAATAGCTTGAAAAGGCAAAACAACAACTTTGCACGTGCATCACGCTTTTTGTATATTTCTTTGCCGTCACTGCACGACTACCACGTGAAAATGCCTAATTTCACGTTTTGTGAAGGACATAAACAAGCAATGACAAATTGAATTTTCTTTCTCTTTATGAACTTGGACATGGTTGATAGAAATTCAGCTCCAGGAGAAGTTCGCTTGCATTTGACAAAGTAGGTGAGTTGGAATAATCACGATAGAGACTGAAAACATGTGAGTTCACTCTTTATGCTATGTTTTCGTGGTTGTCAGCTGTCATGGCATATTAAACTCCCAAATACTTGCGAAGGCGTGATCGATGCAAGCGCGAATACCTGTTGTAAGCTCAAGCTTGTATTTTTGGAAAAGCGTCTTTAGTTTTCGTGTAAACGGTGGTTGTCTTTACACTAGGCTGTTAAGTAAGACTTAAGAGCTGCTAAGTTTTACTTAACCAAAAATGCGTGTGTGAAGGCCTAAGCAAAATCTCAAGTAACTTTACTTTGCATCACGATTCAAGAAAGTTTCAAGTGACTTGAAAACCATGCTTAAAACCGACTTAGCGGACTTGCGGTTTCCAAGCTTTGACAAAGGCGAAGCATGTCAATCAATCTTAATTACGTTGCGTGGGGAAACCTGAAGTAAAAATGATAGGTTGTGTGTGAAGCTTTCTTTTACTTTAAGAATTTAAAATTTACTTGTCTTGAAATATTTCTTAGCTTATTTAGGCTCTAGTGTAAAAACTACCAGTATTTTGAAATGTAGCGTTGATATCAAACTGAAAGATTCCTGACTGCGTGCATTTCTTTGGTGTATAAGCCAGAACTACGGTAAAAAAATGAATTTGCGTTCTTTCAAACTTAATCGTGTGTATTTGGATCACTCATTATGTCAAATGCAGGCGACTTTTCCCGGAGTTGAATTCTTAAGGATTTTATTCAGGCTCAAAAAGATGAAGAAAAATTCGTCGTAGTATGTCCACGTCCTCCATAAAGCGTCAAATTAGAAGGTTTTACGCCGTTGTCGTGCAGTGGACGTCAAAGAAATGTACCAAAAAGCGTGATGCACGTGCAGAGCTGTTGTTTTGATCATTAAACCTGTGGTTTTTTTGAAGTCGTCGTTGTGGTCGTCGTCGTGGCTGCTTAAGCTCCCTATTAGCCGTCGTGTACGAACTCACGAAAAGAACTCAGGAGATGCTGTTCGCCGATTGGGCACAATAATACAAAGCATTTTTTGTGCCCAATCAGAAGCCAGCATTCGCTTAACCGTTTGGAAGTGGTCCGGTGAGAGTCCGGCCCGACTGACCGCCCCTGGGTCTCCGAGGATGCGTAGGGCCCTGCTAGAAAATCTTACTGATCGATGCGGTTTGCTCCGTCAGAAAAATTCAAAAACACAACGGTCATAGGATAAAATGCGTATTGACTGAGTTAGCTCGGGCCAGACGGAAAAATATTTCGCTCTCGGTCAGGACGCACGGACCTCGCGCAGACCTCGAGCCAAATATTTTCCTCTGCGGCCCTCCCGCTCAGTCCAAGTAGATATTTCTTTAGGGTCCGTTTTAGAGAGGTTTTAATATGCAGACTTAGCCAAGGCTAAAGGTGAAGCCCCCGATAATAAATTCCTAACTTTTAACCATTGCAAAGAGACTTACTTAGAGTTGAGCTTGCGATCAGTTGAAAACCGGTAACTTGTCAGCGGAGAGCTCTAAAAAACACGTTACCTTGATCGGTCGACATGAGCCCGCGATATGCTCATGTGATACTGGTCAGCAGATACCCTGTTTTGACAGCTGTCAATTGACCACAACGTGGATGTGCAATATCAAGCTGCAGGCTTGCACACGTTTCACCTTGTTTTCCCCGTGGTGCGAACGGGCGGACGTACGGTCACGTGACTACCAAAATTTATCGGATCGATAGATAACCAAGTTTTCATAGTTATGGGGCTCCGCTATAGGCGAATCTTTGTTTACCCTTTCTGCCTCATTAACATATGCTCATCATTATCTGATGAAGCGAATAAAATAAAACACCTGAATATTGAAAGAGCATAGCAATTTCAGTTATCTCTGAAAATTTGAGCCCGATATACCGAATGGTTTCGGATAAATTCTCTTTTAAAAACTCGAAATTTTACAAAGAATGTATGGCTCATTAACTTTTTTGCCTCCCAGCAATTTCGCAGTTGTAGTTCCTTCAATATTGCTTTTAATAATAATATTGCTTTTAATAATCTGCTCTTTCAACTTTTCCATTTAGTTCATATATACGGCCACGGCTTCTTTGAGTTAAGTCGTATGCGAATGAGGAAAAATGTAAACAATGACGTCAGCAAAGATTGGCCTATTGTTGTGTACCAGAGGAAAAGATTGCACTCGCTTTCTTTCCTCCAACCTCGCTTCTACTCAAAGGCCAGGGCACTAAGCACACAATAGTAAAATGGTCTATTTTGGGAAGTACCGTATTTATTCGATTAATCGCCCTGGGCGCTTGTTAAATTTTTGGACCTTGATCGTGGGCACTTATTCGAGGCTGGGCACTTATTAAATTTTCACCATTTTCAGCAAGTTTAGCACGCCAGGTCAGCTGTCATCAAAAAGTGATCTCTTTCAAACTAGTTTTTCAATTTTTAACGGTGTGAGCTGAGACTTTGCCCGATAATAGAACTTTGTTTTCCCAACAATCGTATGTTTTTGGATTTTTGATTTTAACGGTTTTTGGCGCGAAAATGACGTCATAAGATTGGCAGCAAAATATAAGTTTTAACTTATGCCATAACAGGTGAGCAAGTTTGAAAGAGTACTCAGAGAAGAACTTGAATGTGAAAAAATTTTTTGAAAACCTCATTTGGTTAAGAAGATATGACATTCTAAAGATCATCAAATTTCTAAAAATAGTAACAAAATGGCGGAAAATACGAAATTCACAGCTCAATAACTTTTCAACCAATTAAGCTTTACAAATACTTTTTTCACATTTGAGCTCATCTCTGTAAGTTCTTTTAAAAGTTCCAGTTTTTTACGCCATAAGTCGAAAACTATTTTTTGCTGTCAATCTTATGACCTCATTTTCGCGCCAAAAACCGTTAAAATAAAAAATCCAAAAACATACGATTGTTGGGAATGCAAAGTTCTATTATCGTGCAAAGTCTCAGCTCAAACGGTTAAAAATTAAAAAACTAGTTTGAAAGAGACCACTTTTTTATGACAGCTGACCAGGGGTGTAGCAGGTTTATTTGGCAACAAAACAAGCAATGGTAATAACAAAACGCGAAGATGTAACAAAGAAAGGCTTCTGTAAAATACTAGTACTTGTTCAATTTTAATGAGTGGGAGGAGGACGGGGGTGGGCGCTTATTAACTTTTTCTGCCTTGAGGATGGGCGCTTATTCAAGGTGTGCACTAATTCGTGGTTGGGCGCTTATTCGAATAAATACGATAATGGTATTCTTTGACTGGTATTCTCGAAGGGAAGTGCTTGTCGTCTGTCAGCTGTGAAACTTTTTTTGTTTTTATTGTTTATTGTTTTGTTTGCCAAAAATTGTACAAATCAAATAAAATCTAGTTACTTAAACACTCAAGGCGAAGTGATCTTCAAATGTTTTAAAACATAATTACCAAGAAATGGATTTTCTCTCTTTTTTAATTCAATATACAAAACTTTTCGCACAGTCAGTTACAAGAACTAGAAATTATGCTGTGGAATTTCACGCGTCAAAAGGAACCAAACAAAAAAGCCGTACAAGTAACTGATCATTGAATCGCCCTTTTTTTTCTTAAAAATTGACGTCTACCTTTATTTCCTTTCCTTTTTATGTTGCTTACCATGTCTCAGTTATGTTTGTGGAGAGTCCCTTCAAGAAGCTTGTATTACTTAAAACTGCGGCCGTGCCGCGTGAAAAATTTGATTCAACCAATCAGAAGTACTACCCAGATCTGGGTAGTGACGCGTCATCAGTATGGATTTCTGCGCTCGTTTCTCAGACATCATTTGGCAGGGAAACTAGCGGCAGCGTCGCCAAATATCGGCTGTTTTCTCAGGATACTATTTGAAGTGAAAGGGCCAAACTTAAACCTGGGAGAATTTCTGCGATACTGTTTCTTTAATGATCAAGTCTACGCATTAGTCCTGGTTTGGTGTTGACTAGAAAAAAAATTATATCATGAAATAATACACCCAGACAACAAATCGAGTCTACGCAACACTGTTTTTTTCGTTTGGAACACTTGACGTTATATTGGCGTTTCTTTGTCCGAAATATTATCTTGAGCTTTCCCCTTAGGCATGTATAATAAGGGTATTCCTTTTGTAGAGCCTTTTGTTTTTTCGTTAATTTCACGTCTGCTGTTATTATCCTCACTCGCTAATTCACTGACAAGTGTTTCTTGTTCATCTTGTTCTTCCTGATTTTCTGTCTCACTGTCCTCGTCAGGTAACGGCCTGTCAAAGCAAGGCACAACATCGAGTTGAACTGGCGATTGGGAAGTTCCATTGCAGGAAAATTGTCGACTCCAGGAAGGTATGCTTTCCATACTAACTTGTACTCCTTCGTCAGTACCAGGAATGAATATAGTATAGGTTGAAGTATTACTTCCATGCAGTGAAATACCTCGTTTCTCTGAGCAACAACACACTTCTCCAGAAGAACTATTCGAGCTCTCATCTTTTGGCAAAGAGCATCGCTTACAAATATCCGAGCCCTGTGATTGCGTTTTTCTGGGCGGCGGCCCGGAGATCGTCCTGTGCGTATTAGAAGGTACACTAAATGAACGTACGCGGGGAGTTTTGCTGCTTTCCGCTATCCATAGCGGCAGTCTGTCTGCCTGGGTTCCATGCGTTACCCCAGGCACGTTCAAACTGTTTCGTGAGTTCTTTTTAAGTCCTAAGTCCGGTTTAAAATCTGATCCCTGATTTTCCTCCACTTTTTCGTTTTCTTCCGATTCGTCCTTTTCTGGAAGATCTCCAAGCTTAGGGAGAATCCTTTCGTTACGGCTATATTTACGCTCCCTGTTGGACCAGGAACTCGTGGGCGAGGTTTTTGGATCACTCGTTTGTCCGTTGCTTGTAGGAAGACTCCCTGTTCTCGATTTCACCTCGTACGAATTCTGCCTTGGAAAACTGTTCAGCCGATATGAACGACCGTTAGACATTCCAGGCATAATGTTTTCGTCGTCTCCTGTCTCAAGCGCCACGTGACTACGCATTCGTAATCCTCGGCGCCTTGGACCGGAGGACGCTCTGCCACTGGAAAAATCGGAAGTAATTGAACTTAGCAACACCCTGTTTCTCTTCTTTGGAAGTTTAAGTCTTGCTTGCGCATGTGCGTAATAGAGATTGAAGTTACTTCCAATTATGGAAATCGGGAGAGCTACGACAAGAAGACCGCATATCGCGCATGCACCTCCAATGATCTTTCCTATCCACGTTTTGGGAACTATGTCACCGTAACCAACAGTAGTCATGGTAATAAGCGACCACCAAAAGGATTCTGGGATTGAACGAAATTCCGTGTCATTGGCATCAAAAGTTCGCTCGATGTAGTAAATAATTGACGAGAACAAAACAACAGGGATCAAGAGAATCAACAGCAGTAGTCCTAACTCGTACGAGCTCGCTTTTAGTGTGTGTAATATAATTTGAAGACCATACAGCAAGCGAAAGAAGCGGAAGAGCCGAAAAAGGCGAATCATAAGAAGTGCGTCCGCCAGAGGACCACCATCGGGATCAATGAGCCGAAGATAGAACGGAATTACCGACAGGATATCGATCCAGTTTGTTACTTGTCGGATAAAGATACGTCTTCTGGGACAAAAGGTAATGCGCATGAGCAATTCAAATGTGAACCAAATACCGCAGACGTAATCGATGACCATGAAGATAGTGTCAATCGTCGGGTTTTTTTCCGGCGCCGCCGACCCTATGTTAACTCTGGAATTCTTGGAGAACTGGGGAAGAGTCAACGCGCACGATGTGCCCACAGATAACATGATCAGCGCCACAGAGATGATGGAAAATATCTGTAAAAATAGACACGGATAACATGATCAGCGCCACAGAGATTGTGGAAAATATCTGTAAAAATAGACACGGATAGCATGATCAGCGTCACAGAGATTATTGAAAATATCTGTAAAAAATAAACGCGGAAACTAATTTTGGTCAGGAATAAGGGTGATAAAAGCAAATTCGCTATTTAACAATAAGTTTTGTTTTAATATTAACTTTGAAGATATTATCGAGCGCCTTAGTATAACACGTTCAGTTAAAAAAAAGATGACGTTCAACTCAAGGTGTGTTTCATCTGATAGTTATACTCGGAGAAACGAGCGCAGAATTGGAGATGCTTTCAGTCCTTTAACATTCTGAATCCCGACGCTTAAATGATAATTGCGAATCGCGATCTTTTACTTGGCGGTGAATTCAGAGTTAATGGTCGCTTCTCAGCATAAGGGAGATGAAATGCCATTTAATTTTAATGTTTAGACCCAGGTCAAATGACAAAAAAAAAAAAAAAGAAAAAAGAAATTAAAATGAATTAGCTGTGGTCTATATCGTTTAAGCTGACTTATCTTCCATTTCAGTGCCTTAACAATTTTAATAGTCAAGTTTCATCAAGATTTGACATGTCTTTCATCGAAGAATTTTAATCAACTTCGTTCAGAAATATATTTTTCATAGAGGGAAGTGCTGATACGTTGATCATCTTCTTGAACAGTCAAACAGGATTTGAAAGCTTCCTGTTATCATTGAAAATGAAAACCTTTTTGTTGTAATACACACCGCCTGCGGTTTTGGGTTTCTCATTAGAATCTTGTTTATGAATTTTATTTGTAATTACTTGAAAGCATATCTTTTCACCAAACAAACTAATCCTTGAATGCTACCTTCGTTTTCAGTTGATTTACATACCAATAAAACCAAACGTCGTCCGTAGCTTATCGGTGCTAAACAGGTACATCCCGAAACCTCGATAAATGTATTAATTTTTTCGTCTATAGGTATATTGATCATTCAAATGGCGTTGTTTTGCTTTTTTCTCGAAGAAAAACAAGAGTTTCACAGACGATCTAACATAGATGATATGCGCCAATGTTCATTTAATTCAGCAGTCAGACCTTAATGTAAAAAGTGACGTTTTTGTATTAATTACTTGCCTGTGCATGTGTTGAATAAGGAACCAACATTAGCCTTAGAACGTAAAGATTGTTATTCCTAATGGGCCAAGGTGAATCGTCGTCTTGTCCTAATGGCTTTATATCATAGTTAATCGGCTTAAAATTTCTTCGGGTTACTGCAACAAGGCGTAAGCCGAAACTTCGTGTTTTAATTTAGTGACATCGGTTTGTTTTAGTTTATCTGTGATTCCAAATTTGACGCCAAAAGGCTTTTGTTTAATTTTTTGACGACTGTTGAAATCGGCTTTTTGCTTTCATAGGAATTATCTTTGGCACCGAAACTTTTAAATTCCCGAGCCTGAGTATGATTTTAATGACCTTGTTTTCGAATCTTTTCTCCAGTTAAATTAGGCCCGGTTCAGACGCGGCTCCACTCATGTGCCGAACCTAACTGATGAATTAAGTACGGCAAAAGAGCGGCGTCTGAATCAATTTGGTACGGCAGTCTTAGTTTGTTGTGGCAAAAGCGTTAAGTTCGACAGAGTCTGTCGAACTTTTGTCGAACTTAACTTAGGTTCGACACACGGTACGCCGTCCGAATCAGATGTCGCGCCAGTGTCGCTCCAAAGTCGAACTTATTCAGTTAGGTTCGGCACATGAAAAGTACGGCGTCTGAACCAGGCCTCAGAGCCTTCTATGTCATGCGCCGTCAAAGTTGTCAAAGTTTCGTAGTTTTGCAGATTACGTCTATGAAAAATGTCAGACATGCGAACATTATAGAGAGTCACACACCTTTTTTATTTATCGTCCTTTAACAACCGCGCGTGATAAAAAGAACGTTACAAAAGATACATGTGTTTCCATGTTCAAAAAGCAATTT
The DNA here is from genome assembly GCA_942486035.1 of Porites lobata. Lineage (NCBI taxonomy): Eukaryota > Metazoa > Cnidaria > Anthozoa > Scleractinia > Poritidae > Porites > Porites lobata. The sequence continues at coordinate 587,612 of CALNXK010000199.1, read as the reverse complement.
TCTATTCATACTGGGCTGTGATCAAGGATATCTGGTCAAAAACACAGCAGGAACGGACCAGAACTTGTTTGAATAAACGATTATGTCTTGTTCTTTTGATGCACTGCATTGATTAGCGACATGCGGTTTTTGCCCGTAGAACAAGCTTGTTTCCCCTGTGGCCGAATCACGAATATTCCTTCTGCGAAAAAAGCGCGTCAAAACAGGTGGAACACGGCAAGCTCTCTAGTGCTCGGAAAAGCAATTATTTGCTTCCTTTAAAAAAATCTTCTATTAGCAGTGCAGCTAATTTACATCTGAAGTGTGTAGTTTTAGCGAGTTTGTTTATTGGTGGTGTTGTTCCAGTGGACAAAATCGATGAGTTACGTTTTAGCAATTTTATCCAAATTCTCCTGCATTTAACATAACCAGAAACAATATTAAGGGGTTTTGCAGTTTTATTTTCAGCAGACAATAGAGACAATTTCTTTAATTATTATACTGTGAAACAGCTGTTGCAGTATAAATTGTTACCAGTTTTTAGCGACCACACTCAAAACGCGATCTTGTATCACGACCTTCACGAACCTTTACAAAACTCGAGAAACGATTTCGCGGACTTGCTTACGTCAAGTGCAGTTGTTACTCTGCTTCGATTCCTTATAACGGATCCGAGTGTAGAAAATTAGTTTCAATATAGCTTACTCCTAAATAAACAATATCCCAAAAAGGTCTTTCGAAACAATAGCAGAAATTATGTGAGCTGTGAAAAACGAGTAAGCGCAAAATTTCTGGTCTCACCTTGGCTGCTTTGGAAGAGTGGGGCTCCTCAAGGATAGGCCATATTTTAGGTTGATATTGTGTCCACCAGGTGAACCTTCCGCAGTCTCTTGCCGGTGTGGGATCTAACCTATCGTTCTCCAAGTCTGTGTCCTGATCTTGGTCGCTTTCGTGAACATTAAAACTCTTTAAATTCTGTTCGGCGTCACGATGCTGGGTGTACGAGGTCCAACAACAATGTTCCATCTCTTTCTCGTCAATTCCCCAGTACGCAAGCTCTTCTTCAAACAGAGGTCCGCAAACATCGTGCGGGCAGTGCAGCTTGCCAGTCCGATAGTAATTTAAAACCTGCTCGAATATTCCAGGATGACGATCGAAAAATAGCTCGATTTTTTCAGAGTCGTAGTCGATGGCTTTTGTGACGTTCTCGACGACCCAATAGAGCCTCGTATCAGGGTAATTTCGCACCGTACTTAGATACGTCTCATGTTTTCGGCCTCCAACGTTCAGAATAATTCTTCGCTGGGTCGTATCAACCACGCGCGGGATTATCTCGAGTCGTTGTCTGGTTTTCATCAAGGCGCGTAAGACTTCTTACCTAGATCACACAAGTTAGACAAGGAAATTTAAACATTCTTTTAGCTTATAAGCATCGTAATATTTTAAACTGATCATTGCGCGGCAGAAAATAAAATTTAGAAAGGGTGATTCATCGTATTTGTTCCATAACGTCAAATGCAAAAATTGCATTAAACCGATCCGATATTTATACAGAGTCAAGCCAACCAGATGGTGATATTTACCAGCGCGAAATACTCTCTTTTTGATTGGTTACGGTGGTAAGGTTGTACAAATGGTTTCACTCGCATTCATTAAAACTGCCTGTTGGAGGCTTCTCCTTTATTACAAGAATAAAGACAAGATTAACACATTTACTCATCAGAGTCATAGCATTTTCGAATTTGAATTAGCGTTCGAATTTGACCGTTCTTGGAGTAGGAAGTTCACTTAAATGTGAGTCAACATCAAGAAGGCCGTGAACGAGCAAGCGTGTCCATTTATTATGAATAAATATAGAAAAATTAATTAGTCGCCTGAAAATGATTGGCAAGCTAAAGGTTTTTTATCAATTTTCTTGTCCAATCGAATCAGCAGCAACCTTCTTTGAACTGGAAGCGGCCCGAGAAAACATTAAAAAATTTTAACCAACGCAATTGATAACAATAACCTATTTCTGTTAAAAAAGAGAACGCGCACACTCCCGCACACCTAAAGATTGTTCTTCTAACACTACGATAATATTTTACTTGGCGGTAAAGGGGGTTATCTCACGGGGATAATGCTGGATATTGTAGGTAAATTCTGTGCTTAAGTGTTGTATTATAGCGTGCGAAAGGCAGACGTTTCTCCTCGCTCATCGCCGCTGAGGTACGTTTCGCGAGGAGAAACGTCTGCGACTCAGCGACAGAAATTCCATACTGATGACGTAAATCAATGTTTACTTAATAAATCCGGTAGTTATGGGGCTCCAAATGGAAATTTGTTTAATTTTACGTTTCTCCTGGTCGATTTTAGAAACGTGTGGTGTTCATCTGCGAATGAGCTCCAGCAAAACTCAAATGCTTTTTCTAGAGAAGACTATATTCCACAAATTTTGACTGTTTTGTTAGAGATTCATGGAGTTTACATTTGTCCTTTTCCGCCTTTTGTCTTTTGTCTGTCATTCCTAAACAATAGCTAGAACAATGACACTATTCCGTCGACCAATTAGCGCAGAATTAGGACAGATTTTGCGTCACCAGTATGGAATTTTTGTCGCTGAGTCGCAGACGTTCCTCCTCGCGAAAAGTCCCTCAGCCGCGATGAGCGAGGAGAAACGTCTGCCGTTCGCAGGCTAGTTGTATTAATGCCTTTACCCATACACAAAATGCTCTTGTAGAGTTATGAAGAAGATATCAAAGAAATATCATCAGGGAGCAGGGTTATGTCATGGGGATATTGCTGGATATTGTAGGTCAATTCTTTACTTAAGTGTTGTATTAATGCCTTTACCCATACACAAAATGCTCTTGTAGAGTTATGAAGAAGATATCAAAGAAATACCATCAGGGAGCAGGGTTATGTCACGAGGATATTGCTGGATATTGTAGGTCAATTCTGTACTTAAGTGTTGTATTAGTGCCTTTACCTATACACAAAATGCCCCAGTAGAGTTATGAAGAAGATATCAAAGAAATATCATCAGGCAGCAGGGTTATGTCACGAGGATATTGCTGGATGTTGTAGGTCAATTCTGTGCTTAAGTGTTGTATTAGTGCCTTTACCCATACACAAAATGCTCCAGTAGAGTTATGAAGAAGATATATATCATCAAGGATCACTAACAGTTCACCATTTTCACATAGGCTACAATGCACCATGTTCACCCCCCAAAATTTTGTATAACCAGTGTCTTCGGTTTTTCCTGGCATGGGGCGACTGTAATACCCAGGACAAATTGGAAAAAATGATTTTGCAAAATTTGGGTGGTAAACAGATTGCATAATGGTCTGAGTGAAAATGGTGAATATTAGCGAGTTCTTTAGCCACTTCAGTTGCAGACGTAGCATTAAACTTCCGGAATGTCTTATTTTCTGATTGGTTGAAAACCAAGTACGTTTATTTGTTGCCGCCTGCGGGTCCTTGTCTAGATGACGTCATAATGCCTCCTATTATACGGAGACACCATGTTGGGGTCTCTGTGATGGACATCAATATGGCGGCCGGAAACCAACAAAACATCTGTTATTGAGTTTCTGTACGAAAGGGTGAATCAATCTCTCGAACACTTTATACACGTTAAAGTAATACTTATTCTAATGCAAGGACGTTCAGATAGCAAAATCGCAAAATACAAGTACGTTTTTAAAGCTTCATGACAGCTTTCTTGGCCGTCATTTGAATACGTCGTCACGCAAAGGCTTAGAAATTCAAGCCTACCTTATCGCAAAGCAAAGAATGCATTCGAACTGAAAATTTGTAAAAATGTACGTATTTAGCTGCTCTAATAAGTCATGAAAGTTAAAAGGCAGTAGAATTAAGAATTTTCTTGTTTAATTTTTGATAACGTCACACGTGAAAACCGGCAACAAATTCGAGTGGTCACTTCTAAATTGCAGTCTGCGGGGTCACTGAGAAATTCTAATCCCAAATGAGCTCTCTAGCAGATTAACACGTGAATTGTATGACAAAACAAAATAAAACAAGAAACAAACAAATAACAAACAAACAAAATCAACTCTGTTCAGTTTACGCCGGTAATGGTGTACAGAAGTCTTTTACGTTGTCCCGTCGATGTATCTGATATATGACGCGACTAGAAGGTCTTTTTTATACAAGTTACCTGTAATATGCGGTTGGTTAAAAGCCTGAATATTTGGCTGAAGGTAAATGAAGTTTAATTTGTTTTCGAAAAGTCGTTAATAATTCATATAGAGAGACTTGAACTGATGACTTAAGAATTAGGTTTTTTTGCCGTAAATTTGCCTTCGTAATAAAATTCAAAAGCTGACATTTCGATTCCTGGGCCCTCGCCAGAATGAATAATGGTTTTAGATCCGGGCACGATTGAGAGAAAGGATTAACAGAAAAGCGAACATTTAAAGTCCATCACAAACTTGTACCTCTGGTTTCACAAAGTCTCAAACCTTGCCACTGCACCTATTATATTAAATTGAACAAGAACATCCTTTCCATTTAATTAATAATATTCAGTGAAGTTTTCTTGAAGATGTAAATGAACTATTTAGATGACGGATTCTTACCACCAAATTTGCGAAATAAATACGAAATTGTCTACTGCATGTGGGCTATACATGGGTTCAAATGAAACACTGACGAATCTAATTATCTTTGGTTTTACGTTGATCTATCTTTAAGAGATATAACCAAAATAAATTTGCGGTAGCGAACTCTGTTGTCATAAAATATGCACGCATAGGTCGCCAACGTGGGATAAGCATGCAGCATTTTTGCTTCGTTTTTCAGCGCGCCATAAAAAACAAAGCTTTATCAAGTGTAAATTGTTCTTCGTCACTATTTGGATATTGTACTGGAAAAATGTTTCAGTTTAAATGAAAGATATTTGGAATTTAAGTGCATGGGAATGGATTTAGTTTATATTCTTACCAATTAATTTTTGGAACTCACAGTGTCAACAGAACAATTGCAAGCACTTTCGACATCCTTTCTCCTTTTAGTCTGAAGTGGCGACGGATCACTCCGTTTGCTAAGCTCTTCTTATTCTCAGTCGAGGGCAATAAAAACAACTTGATAACGACGTATTCGATAAAAGCCTGTTTATGCTAATAGCTCAGTGTTACGGTGTTTTTGAAATGTGATAAGTTCATGACGCGGAATTTATATCTTGTTTATGTCTGCCTGCTGCGAGCTCACCCGAACTCATGCAAACTGATCACATATAAATAAAAACAGTTCTAATGGAGATATGTTAACTTCAAGAGTCAATCTATAGAAGTGAGCTAACAAGCAACCCATGAACAATTTTATGCTTCTCCAAAATCTTAGGATATCGATTACGCCGTGCGTGTGTCATTAATATGCGTATTTTTTTTTCTTCATGGAAGTACGTAATGAAATACAATTTTGGCTATCTACCACAGTATATTTTGTCTTCCTAGATAAATTAAAAATTTTATTCATTAAAAGCCAGGTAAACAAGTTTCAACAGCCATTTAAAGGCCTCTTTTGCCTAATGTGATAGTGAATGTTTGATTGAACTTTGCGAAATCGGTTCAAATTTAATCTTTCAAAACCTAATTCGCTTTATTTCTGTTTTTGGGCACAAAAAGAAGAAAAACAAGACGTACTGTAACTGACACCTTGTATTAGGAGTGCCAACACTTTCAGATTTTTCCATCCACACTTGAACGGTCGTAAAGGGAAAAATATCGTTATCGTTCAATTCTCGTGTGGACATCTGTTACGGCATCTAAAGGTACATTCACAGGGTACTCGACAAATTTTCGCCGGTCGAAAATTCGTGGGTTTAGATGTTCCGTTTACAAGAAACCGCGTTAACTGTGCAAAAATTTGAACACTATAATCGAGGTAAAATGTTGGCCGGTACCTTCGAAAATTCGATTGGCGCAGTGTGAACACCATTACCGTCTAAACTTTTGTACGGCAAAGGTGCTGTTGCATGGATGTGTGGTAACTCAGCTGAGAGACGCCATTTTGGATTGTTAAAGTAGCGGTCTGCGGATGGGCAGATGGTTTAAATTCAACCTGGTTCATAAGTTCCGTGTGAACAGAGCGGAATTTAATACTAAACTCTTCCGCGTGAACGAACTGTACGGTCAAGATTTTCATCCGGTGGAAAATTCGTTCGGTGCCGTGTGAATGAGGCTTAGGCTGTACAAATACAGAAGACATTCAAATAGTCGGACAGGAAATTCACGGTTATGTCATTTTACGGTAGAAGTTTGCATAAACTGCTTTACGCACTTGCGTTTTGGATTAAAACTGTTCAAATATATAATGTCCACGTCAATGACGAAACAGAGCACATTAGACCCGAGGGTGCGAAAAAACAAAGCAAACAAACAACAAACAATGTTCATCAAAACGAGGCTGCGAATAACAGCATACGCCATCACTGATGGAGGGATCCGGATGGATTCCGAAAGCTCTGCTAAACTTTCAACAAATTGTTGGTCTGGAAGAATATTTTTTTCTGTAACAAACAATGTACATTTGTAATTGTCGAAACTTGGAGCGTAGGCTCAATAGGTAGTTCGATGTTTTCTTGGTTTGTTCAAATTTATGTAAATTGTTGGTAAGAATTTTTTTTCGTTGTTTTTCGAAACTTGGAGCGTAGGAGTGTTCTGTTTGGGTTTTTCTTGCTAAGCTGTTTGGGGGAGTTTCAGCCCTTAAAGGAGCTGTTAGACGAAATTTATGTAAATTCAATCAGTGGGAAGCGCTACCAAACTGAGTTGAACATAAAAACTAACTGCTCAGAACATGAGCATGTTTCTCATTATGTTGTAGAGCACATGAATATATATTGATAATACATCGGCTTTATATTAAAGTGTCAATGTTTTCAAAATACTGTAACAGCAAAATCTTATATGGGGTGATTGTTTGTGAGGGGTTTGAATTTGCTTGTAGGAGATTAATCCACTGGGACTTCAACGCGGAAGAGAAGATGTTTAATGGCTCTTACATGTATGCGTTAACATAATTCTTTGCATTTGGGCTCTTTTTGAACGAGAATTTTTTTCAAAGTAACTATTGTGGGAATTCATTTATGTAAAACTTTGAAAATTAAGATTTTCGAAATGAGGCTTGGCGGTGAAGTTTGTTCGTCTGACTTATTCATGCATAAGGTCTCTTTCTTGATCAATTCTATTTGAATTTAAAACAAGTGTAGTGCCGAAGAAATGAAATATTAACTGGCATGATGTGAAAATTTCTAACTCGCTCCCGAATTAAATGGAGTGTACAGCTAAGTGGTGGTGGTATGCAATTCACTGCAAAAAGTATTCAACTAACAAATCTCTTGCCTTTTGCTTAGCTCGTTTTTAACCCGAGGCTATAACCGTTGCTGCAGGGTCTTCAAAGCGTGATGCAGATTTTTACCAGCTATTTGAAAACAATTTGCGTGTGGAAATTAAACAATATAAATTGTATTTTTCTATACTTCTGATGTACAAATACTGGGTAAAATGCTAAAGTTAAGCAGAAAAAATTGACATTTTGGGTATGGCGTTTGTCGGTTGAAGATAGAAAAGGTTTTAAGAATTTCGACAGTATGCACACAGCACATAGAAGTATACTACAAACTATCTATGACATTATATATCCTTACCAATAATTTGTGGCTTTAGTTATCCGTTCTCGTGGAAATCTGTTTAGATGAACCAGCGAATATCTCTAATTGGAGAGAGAAAAAAAATCGTGGAAAACTTAGATGTAAAATGTACTTGAAATTTACGCGTTGTGTCGGTTAGGCGAACAGTTGATGGGGATGTGCTAAATTATTGAAATAATCGGGTTGTCTGGTTAAAAATTTAAATGACTGAGAGTACCCTGCAGTCTTTCCCTGCTAGCACTTTCCAAGAATAAAAAATTTATTAATGGTGGCATTGATGTGTCTCTGCATCCTATATAAAAGTGAGATAAACGTGATATTTATTGTCGAGACGTAAGTTATAATTAATATTTTGCCAAACTTAAAGAGATTTGCACGAAATTGTTTACAATCGGAAATATTTATGTGGTGTATGTTATTAGTTGAATTTGACGTAAAGATGGATATTTTTAGTTGTTTACTTCCCACTACTGCGCTTAATTCAACTTCAGACAAGTCAACCAAATGCCGATGAAAATATGACAAAACTTTATACACTGATGTATCAGTCAGGGACATTTTCTGGCATTTGACATCACTGTCGACAGGTCCAAATTTTTGTTTTGTCTTTTGTATTTCTGGGAGTTCAAATAAACTTCACGCTGTTTCAGATGGAAGACAATTTTTTGTTATTTATTGCGCTTTAAATTATTTCATCTGATAAATGGAGATTGAACTTTAATTGAAAAAATCGAGAAATAGAAACATGGCACGCTGATTATATACAATTTTAAAATACTTTTGAAGTTTGCATTGAATTGTCGCAATAAGTTACCCTTTAAATTATTTTACTCTTCGAATTATTGTTATCGTTACTGGAAGATTTAACGTTCAGCTCAAATCCTGAAACAATAAACATATTCAAGAATCGTAAGTTCCTGAAATTTGAGAGCATTTAAATCTTGCACCTAGGTAAAATTTGTGTCTTTACAATGAATCACAACTTACTTCCAACCACCTTTTCCAGTTTTTACAGTTTATGGTTATGACGCTAACTCAAATCGAGTTATAAATTCCTTGCTGTGTCGTACTAAAATAATGAAGTTTTCTGTTAGCTATCAAGGTCTTGTCTTCTTTAACAAGCTGCAATGCTGCTAGCTTACCGCGGTACATTAATTCCACACTTATCTTTAAAGAAATATCTCCTATCTTGTTATTAATATATTCTCTCTCTAAAAATTTCTATATATTTTCTTCACTCTATTTAATGTATAGGTTTAGTATTAACTTATTAATTTCTGTTTCACGCTGAGTGTAACTTGATTATTATCAATGTATTACTATTATTATTATTATTATATGTTTTTCTTGTTTTACATTTCTTACTGCCCAAGAGCTCCGAGAAACTACCAGTTTCTTTGGGAGCGGCGGGGAAGGGGAGACATGACATGTTAATCTTGCATAAAAAGCACTTTTTCGCATCTTTTCATCAACCCTCTGCTACAGATCAGGTCAATTAGATTAAAGGAGCACTTTCAAGTCATTATTAATTGTAATAGGACCGAGTGGAGTGAAATTCAGGAAGTAATTGGGGAGTAATTTCAAATCGGCCAAGTGCTTAATGAGGACAAAACCAGAAATTTATTTGCTCTAATTTTGTGAGTTAAGAAGTACAGTATGGGTCCCAGATCTCGGCCACAAAAAACGTAAACTTGTATTTCTTACCTTGGAATAGCCGTGAGGACTTGAAATTTCACACACAACTATATTCAGCATTCAGTTTTCACCAGAAGCATATAACCCCGAAGCGTATAACTTCCCCCTATAAGTTTAGAACCATGCTCGGGTTTTTTAGCCGACGCTGAGCCGTCTAAGCAGAATCATGGAAAATTATTTTGCCCAAATATGGCATCAGAGAATCCAAGGCTAAAAACTTTGAGCTTGCAGCGCTTATACATGTATGACCGTAAGAAATCGTTTCGTGGCATAAAAGATAAAGTAATTATGTTACACCCGGGGAAAACTTAAAGAGCCACACAAAATTATAAACGGTATGGCCTGAAAACATAGGCCATCGACGGAGTAAGACCAAGGATGTTTACAATTCTTCACTATATGGAAACGCCATGGAAAAGCCTCTCGCCGAAATCAGCGAATGTTGACCGACAAGGGTCGTCCTCAGGCTACTAGCTGCAAACCTATCTACCACGGCAAAACAGTTATCCGCAACTTCTGTTCTCATTCAGCAAAAACCAGCATGGCGACTACAAACAAAATGATATGGCAAGCTGTGCAGAAGGGTTGTTGTACAAGGACCCGACGAAGTCGGAACGGAATCTTTTTTCTGTGAGTGTAGATTTTTTTTCAGAACATTACGCGAACACATGTGTAGCAGTTTTGATTAAACGTGTGACATGTAAAAGTTTGTTTTCTTTTTGGGGCCAAAAAAAACTTTAAGCTGCGAAATTTACCTTCGAAGACTTCGAAGACCTTGTTTCTTTCACGGCGGAGCGCTTGTTTATTTTTCTGAACTACTGCGACCAAGTCAGCAACTATTTTAAAGAATTTCGAGGTAAACATTTTACACATTGTGCTCAAGGAAAGTACGTTATTGAGAGGAAATTTATGTATTTATAAATGTTTCATGGACGTTTTATATATTTTTGATAGAGTTTTCAAGAAAAATTGGGAAATGCGCCGATCTGAGACAGATAATTTTAGTGTTAATTTTTGCCATGTACTCAGCTTATTTTACTTGTGGGAAAGGATCCACGATCCAGTCAGTGTTACGTGAATTGCTTTTAACGGTAAACTTATGAGTTTTCGAATAAAAATTTTCAAGAAATCATTTGTCTGTTGTTGTTTACTGTTGGTTCATTAATAACATTAGTTGAAAACATGATCGCCGGCGTCTTGTTTGATAAATATAACTTGCGTTTTATGCTTTTTTCACGCATCACTTCTGCGAAGATGTCAGCGAATTTTATACAATTTTTCCTTTCGAGTTCAGCAACTAGTGAATTTTATTTGAAAATATGTGTTACTATTTATTCTAGATAGATAGAAAGTGATTTTTTAAAGGTTATTTGCGTTATAATGTTCACGTAAAAACCGTTTTTGAGGTAACAACTTTAAGAAGTCGCTTCTCTTCAGTGCATGTCATTAGTAGTCGACTTTGTCTTGTAAGGAGAAACAAACTCAGAACTGGTCATATGCATTTGGGGATGAATACGTACTATATTCCGTTTTTCGTCAAATATTACCTCGTAAAACAGTAAATACTTTATGCACCGCATCGTTTACATCGCGATACTACAAGTTTTCCTATATAGAGCACTCTCGCAAAAAAATTCTTCTATCAGTAATTCCATATTAGGAAGTAAGTTTTGATTGGTTCCCTAAAAAACCCCAGCATTGCGACATAGTTATACGCTTCGGGGTTATATGCTTCTGGTTTACACATGTAAAGCTATCGACTGCTCAACGCTGTTTTCTCCCAAGTAATAACGAAAATGGAGGCTTCGTTTGTGGGCCCAGTCATCGGCCAGCGAGCAAAGTTCTCGGCCACAAAAGAGTGCGCTCGATTCCATTTTTTATTGTTAGATCACTTATAAGGCTTGTGTTTTAATATTTCGATCACAAATTATCCTTAAAGAGCTTTGTTTCACGTTAGAAAAGGAAGTTTTTTGCACACCTTGTTTTTCTCTTAAGTGCAGGCAGTCAAGCGAGGCTAAAAAAGAGTTGGGTATTTTAAAGACTGACGGTTTAAGTCAGACCTCATAGTTTTAATTCATATCTACTGTCAGAACACTTCTTTCTTTCATTCTTGCCTCGGCGGATGAAATTGTATTTAAAATTTCGATTCCTCTGCCATCAAAAAACTCCATTCAAAACTATGAGCGCTTTTTAGTGTTGATGGCGAGCAGTGTCGCCGAGAATAGGCAAATACGCCAAAGTGCTAAGGAAATATTGAGGAGTGAATTATAGGTCAAAGAATGAAACAGGCCAGCAAAAGTTTATATTCAACAGTTAGCTTTATCACTCTACGTTCTTTAGGCTAAAAATTGGCTCATTTGGGCCCTGTATACGGATAAAATATAAATTTGAATTCGAATAGCCGTAAACGAACACGTTTTCGGGGAAACCTAATTCACCTACCTTCGCGTCACCTCGACGTGCTCACAGTATGTAGTAGCTGTAAACTCAAAACTCGGCAGGAAGAAAGACAGGGAATGAAGCTACCTTTGGAAGCAATTGCTTTTTATTCAGATTCATTTGTGGCTCCAGAAATGAACGTTGAACAAAAAGTGGCCGAGAACTGGGCCCCATACTGTACTTATGAGAGTCACCGATATTATCTTAATAATTTGTATGAGCGCAGTCGACTGCAAATTCAGTGCTCGAAAATAACACTCACACTCGGGTTGTTTTTGAAAGATATAGGCCAAAAATACCACCCCCCCACTTATTTCTCATATAAAATCTGTAGAAAAAGTAATCTGTGTTGGACAATTTTAACGAGAGAGGTGATACATTTCTGTCTCTGACAACTAGTTTTGAAGAGTATACGGCCCTTTAAACGAGTTCTACAATGATGACATCTCAGTCAAACCACGCTGTGTCACAAAACAAACAATCTTCAAGTGAAGATGGAACAAAAAAATCTTTCCCAGCTTACCTTCGTTAAAAGTCAGTTCTTCATTGAAATGGAAATGAAAATAAAGCTTCAATCAAAAATTAAATTAAACGAAAAATTCAACTGAAATAAAGCGGAAACTGAAGAGAAATATGCAACCGAAATAGAAATGAGGCCGAAACTAAAATGAAAATGAAGCCCAAAATGGAGCGGACATAAAAGTAAAAAATGAAACTGGAATGAACATGAAAAGTCACACAACACTGCACGTGCCCAGGTCGTATGTGAAGTTTAGAGTCTGATCGTCTTGCCTGTTACAAACATCGTCCCGTGAAGGTGCTACAACTTTTCACTGCGGTCTACGTCAAGATCTCACTGATTTATATTTTTGGCGTTATTGGTGGGCCTCACTGTCATCGTTCGAGACTAATCAAACTGTACTGTTGATAACAGGGAAGAAAAGGTGCTAATTCGTTTCGTATAATTTACTGTAAATGCTTATCAGCGGGTCGCCAACCAAGCTGTATTAAAGGATAATACAATGTTATTGCGGTAACTAATAGCCAATTTTAAAATTGTAATAAAAATGACTTTATCAAACGCTAGACAATTGTTTGCTCTCCCTTTTATTATAAATTATCCTTCTTGTCTAGTCACTAATTTTACTTTCTCTTAACGCAAGAACATTGCAGCCACAACGTGCGTTCGATCGATCTTGCGTTGCCATGAGATGAGTTCATTATCAAAACAGGTTACGTACTTAGTACTGTAATTATCGCTGTGGAAAAATGCCTCATAAAAGGTGTTTTCTTTGTTACTGTATACAATACAATTAATTGCGGTTAAAAACGCAGATGACAGAGGCTTTACTTTGTAAATTTGCAATTGAATAGCTAACTCGATCAAGAGCGGCAGCTCAAAACAGGTGGATAATGTCATTAGCAATACTTCTGTTATTATTACTTTTTCTGATTTTAAGAGGTTTTTTTATCCGATCTGCGGAACGAGGAATTTTCTTTCCCTTCAATTCGGTTTTAAAACTGACGAGAACGTTCGGAAAACCAAAGTAGCGTTTTTAAAAAAATGATTAATGTTCTACATAACTATACATTTGGCAATATTTGTTACCTTTTACCTAGTAAACGCGATTTATGAAGTAAATTGTACATCCATTTTCATGAAATATTTTATTGCATATAATACAGAAGACTTATTTAACTCTGAATGAGCCCAAATACCGCTATTTCTTCCCCTAGGTACAGATAAATTCTTCAAATAGTCCACCTGAAATGCTAGTTCTGCAAATATTTAAAATAACGATAGATTCTTTTAAGATCACTTAAAAATTTGCTTAAGATCAGAAACGAAAACGAATAATTATTTTTATGAATAAAAGTTATCGTTGGTTGTATTCGGATCCTTATGTGTAGATCGACTATTTAAACGATATCTCATGGAGTCATAATTCACTGGTTGTTTTATTTAGAAAATGTTTTGTTCGGGAAATTGTTGCCATTAAGTCTTGAAATATTTTTTCAGACATGAAAACCATGCTGTATTTATATTTTCTGAATCATCTGTTGAAGAACTCAGGTTCTCAGCGAATGTTTCCTTGAAAAACCTGTCACATGAGTGTTGCATCCTCTAAAGTAACGGTGAAATATTCGGTCAAAGGAAAAAAGGCGCTTGAGAGTTGAAGTTTATCTCCTTGGTAAGCTTCATACCGTGTAGAAAATAGAGAAAGGTCTTTTGAAGGAGATTATGCCAATTTTCCTCCGTTTAATTAGAGTTAAACTATAAAATCGTTTTCTTAACCACATGATGTGCTGTTCCATCTGTATCGTCCATTGTGAAAATCCTTCGATTGCTCTAATAATACCTCCCCTGAGTGCTTCCGAGTGGTGCTATTTGTCTTTTCTTTTTCAGGATTTTGTTTTACGGAAGTTGGGGTGTCATTTCAACTTCGATGGGAAATTAAAGGATCAATGGCCCATATATGATTTGAAAAATCAACAAAACGCCGTTATGTAAATGTTTTGCTAAGCATCTCCCATTGGGAACGAAAACAGTGCATTCGTTTAAAATAAACCGTGAATAGTCTAATATATGCCAAAATAAAGCTTAATATTATTGGGAAACAACAACAATATCTTAAGTATATATTATCGTTTTGCTATTCTCTCCCGTAATGTGATTTTCTTATAAGGAGAAAGTAAAGATTTCGTTCAATTATAAAAGTCAAAAGCTGCTACGAAAAGAAAAACTGGAATCTCAATGTATGCAAACAGTAGGTATCTCACCTGGAATGCATCATCTTTGAAGTTGTCGTGTACGAGAAAAATAATGGCCTCTGCTTTCTGTTCTCTGGTTGCAATTTTGAGCAATAAAATATGTGAATAATTTACATGTAAATAATTTACGAATTTGGTGCCTTTGAGGGTACGGGCATCTTTTGTTATTTCTGGGCCTATTGTTTTAGAAAAATCGTTGACTATCCTCAAGAGTCTCTAAAAGTGTAGCGTATGTGTTAATTAAATTCTGAAAAGAAAGCAATCCCGTAAATTCTCGATGTGTTCAAGGTGGATCCACTGAATATTATGACCATGTCAAGTTTTCATCCTGGTGTTCGCTCATTTTTTTAGCTACAAATCCAGACTCTGCATCTGAATCAATGATAGGCGACAAATGTCTGGGTCCATAAGTACATTTACAACACAACTGACCACACAGAAAGAAAACGTTATTGTCATGTAAACAAACACTTAGAAAATGGGTCTCTATGGCAATCCTTCGTGTTCGTACTTGCGCTTTCTTCGAAGACGTCGCTGAAAATTGTTTTTACTTACAGCTTCTACATTTCTTGTTTTAATGATTTCTTTCCGTCCAGGGACAATTCTTGGTCAGCCGTCATTCTTCGATCTAGCTTTTACTGGTTCGTGCGACCTTTCCAAAACAAATCCTCCGACCTAGTGTTTATCTATTAAACAGATACTTTTTCATCTCTTTTTCCCCTGTTTATGAGGTACTGTTTAAAAAACAATCAGGAGTGTTTTATAAGGTTTAAAAACTCGTTGCAAAACTGCGAGTTTTTTGAACGGCTTTAAACTATCTGAAATAGATCAACTCATTCTTTCACAATTGGATTTGGGGTTATTTTCGTCTAAAAAATTGGACGCAAAGTTAAGCCGTGTCTTTATCAAACATAAAAGACACTCATTAAACATTAATTTCTTTTTGTTTTTGTCTTTATGAATTATTAATAAGGTTTTGAATATACAGGAAAAGTGGCTGCAAAGAAAACTAGATATAACCACGTCTTTTCCAGATTCATTCATTCACAATTTGTGATTTTATTAATGGGTTTTTGAATATGCAGGAAAAGTGGCTGCAAAGAAAACTGGATATAACCAAGTCTTTTTCAGTTTGTTGTTGGTTCTCTCCATTGCTCCGAGAGATTTTTCTCCGGGTACTCCGGTTTTCCCCTCTCCTCGAAAACCAACATTTCCAAATTCCAATTCGACCAGGAATCAGGTAGAGGAAGAACCACTTTGTGGATGTGCTACCTCCAAATCATTATTTATTTATTCATTCATTCATTCATTCATTCACAATTTGTGATGATTCAGCACCGTCAGAGTGCTATCAACATAAATTGCAGCCCCTTTGTTTTCATCTTTGCCAGGTTCCTCTATTATCTATGCTACGGTCATTACAATTGTTGAAAAAGGCCATCAACCTCAGTGAACGGTCCTCAAGATACAGCTGAAGTTCGCTATTGCTAGGGTTGTTGAAGAGGTGTCTCCATTTTACCTCTTTTTTCACATTGTAGCGATTATAAAGTGTTCACTAAATGGACCATCATTTTTAGACATTTATTATTGAACTTTTCTGTATTGCTACTTAAGGGGACAGGTTCACGGTTCAGCGCATGCTCATTTATCAAAATGCTGTTTTTCTGCCGGGAAATGCTGTATCGTCCATGCAAGCAATGTGAGCACGGAATGATGTTGTCAAAGAACCAATCTGCACACTCCCCTGGCAGTCACTTGCCCTTGACTAACTTAAATACTTGCAAATAGCTGTAAATTCATCAACCATGGAATAAAACCTTCGGGTCAACAATAAATTCAACCTTGTTAGTGTTGGCATAATCCACCATTTTTTCGGCGATTTTAGTACTCCTCCATCCTACTTCAGATTACTCTGAATACAATTCTACTTTGAAATACACTCTGAGATCGCTGAGATACATGTGAGTGGGATTATTAACCGATAGAATTAATAATAAATTGGAAGGAAGTAATTTAAGTAATGAGCATGCACTTAACCGTGAACCTGTCCCTTTAATCATCCTCACCCCTATTGGCTTCCCAGGGATGCTAAAACTAATATTTCCAATAATTAAAATGTCCTGTCATTAACTGTACTATTTTGTGAATGGCTCCTCCAAAAACAGTGTTCTGCTACTGGTCTAGGATTTATTGCGCCGGAGCCAGTGGTTAAACTACATGTATTTCGGGCATCCTGTTGATGAATAGTTACTACATTTAGTTATTTGCTGTAGCAAATATTATAGCGGAGCGCCATGGGTAATGAAATTTGGTGATTAACTATACATCCAAGAAGTTTCGGCTATGACAAAATCGTCGGTACGTACGTCCGCCCGTTCATGAAAGAGGATGTGAAAGGTCTTACTAGCTTAAAAGACCAAGCTGTTGTGTTTATCTTGATATTGTATGTCATGATCATGTTATGATCAATTGACAGCTGTCAAAATAGGGTATCCTCTGACCAGTGTCCCATAACTGTATCCCGGACTCAGGTGTACATGTCATTGAGATGACGTGTTTTTTAAAAGTTCTCTGCTGACCAGTCATGGCATTCAAGCGATCGTAGGCTCTGAAAACGTTACTTTAGAAAGCCATTTCTTAAGAGTTCCCACGAGAGCTCTGCTTTTGGCCTCGGCTAAATCTATATTTTTTAGTGTCTGTCTCCTTCGAATTACTAACAGTTACAACCGCCGCATTCTAAGGCAACAGGTTAACTCCTTTACAGGGACGTGCCATGAGTCTTGTTTGATTCATCGTCACCGTCCGTAAATCTGCCTCCATTGACAATACCCGTTGGATTCCTTTCAATCTTGCGCTTGCTCTGTACTGTTTTTGCGTTGGAATTACACATACGTAAAAGGAGGCGCAATTCCTGTCGGAATTTTTTCTCTCTGAACACGTACAGAAATGGATTCACCAGCGAGTTTGTGGTAAATGAAATGAAGATGGTGAGCTGACGAATTTCTTTCGCGTAAGTCTGGTGCCCTATAAATGCCACAATCATAGCTGGAAGGTACCATAATACCAGCGTGCTCAACACAAGAGCAAAGATAAGTTTAGCGACTCTTGTGTACGCCTTTGACCTCCTTATGTTATCCTGGGTCTTCACTACGCGGTAAATACGAATGTACATGACACATGACAGCAGAAAAAGGACAGAGCTACCAGCGATTCCTGTCTTCTCGATGTAATCTCCATAGTTTTTACTCCAGCTCGCCCGTCCACAAAGAATGCTTTTGAATTCATGAGTCGTCACGAAGCCCATTGTTTGACTGCCCACGAGGATAGCGCTTAATAACCACGCCAAGGAGATCGTGATTAACACAGTACGACGCGTGAGATGGGTTGCCGGTCTTGAGTAATGTACGATGAGCTTGTAGCGATCCAAAGTCATTAAGAAAAGGGCCAAAGGTTCCACAAGAAGAGCTACTGAACGAGTCGAGATTATCGTGGGACAGACGTACTTTCTCCAAGAATCAATGTGTCTTTGTCTCTGTTCAGAAGTAAGAATTGTAGCGTTGATGGCAATCACCAGTAAAAAAGAACTTATTAAGAAATCACACGCAGCAATGTGACCAGCAAGGAACATAGCCTTAAGGTTTTTTAGTCTCTCTGTGGTGAATACAACCTTGACAATGAGCATGTTAGAGAAAGCAGCCACCAAACTCAAGATGAATATGAAGGATTTTAGTGGCACGCTGTCTTCTATCAGAGGCACCGATGTTGCTGAAGGCGGGCCGCTGTCGTTGTGGTATGAATTGTTATAAAGCGCAGTGCTTAAGTTGAATTGCGTGGAATTCGTCTGCAAATTTTTGATCGGAGGTACCTTTGAAGGGGAGGGGCGAGCGCATGAATTGTTGGGAAAGTACTGGCAATTAATCCAGCTTACACAAACGCCAGAAACATTTCCAAAGGCTGCAATTTGTCTAAATTCTCTTTGATATTCAGACGAACAGTTTAACGCGAAGTCAATCTCACAAAATTGACAGTTTGTAATATTATCCACCTTAATCTTTTCCAGCGAAGGCAGTAACAGTATGGAAGACGGTAAACGTTTGTATCTGTTTCCTTTTAAGTTAAGATACCGCAGCGACTTCAGAGGGAGCAATACTTCTGCTAGTACAGTGTGGATCTGGTTGTTTTCTAGAACCCTTGATAGAAAAGTGCAATTAGATTATTAATAAATTAATAAATATTGGCCCGAGAGGCATGCTCTGAATTGCTCTTCGAGTGAAAAAAATGTATGTGTTTTAATTTGCTTTATAGGTTTCTAATTTATGTGTTCGTAATTTTTTCGGACGTGAAAAAAGAATTACCTGGGTAGGAAGTCGCATATTAGAGGAAATCCTGTCTCTCGACCTCATTTGTTCGTTTGCCCCCGATTTTGTTAAAATCTGCCTGATATCCTAAATGGGAACTGCTATACCTTAGCCAGCCTGATATCGTTTGTCAGACGTGATATTTGCCCAACCTGATATCCTTTGTCCTACGCGATATGCTTTGTTCGACAAGTATCCTTTATCCGACTTGCTATCATTCGTCCTGCCTGATATTATTCAACCGATGTGATATCCTGCAATAGAACTAATATCCCTCTTCTTGCCCAATATCCTTGGTCCCACCATGCATTTAAAGTAAATTTCATTAATCCAGCTTAATCCCAGTGTATATATCTAAAGGAATTCAATACTTCAGATGGTATTCTCAAATTCATTAATTATTCAGGTAGTCAAAAGCCAATAAATGACGACCATTTGGGTCAGGTGGATAAATCTTGATATCTAACGAAACACCAGGTAAAACACCACCAATGCAATACCAGAGAAAACATGTCGCTGCATTATTTCTCAGGGGCGGATCTAGGGGGGGGTGCAGGGGGTGCGCCCCCCCCCTTGAGATGACCTGCGGTTTTCTAATACAACTGGTATTCTGCAAAAAAATAAAAAAACTATGTGGTTTATTGGTGTTGAGGTAGAGCAAGAGACGAGTGCACCCCCTCCTAAAAAAATCCTGGATCCGCCCCTGTGTCTTGTTGTTTCATTTGAGAAGACATGCAAAAACTTTGGCTTCGTGCTTCATCAAGGCGAGTTCCAAACACCTCGAAACAGATGAAAGCCCTCGGCTGACGAACTCGTGTTTACATTTGTTTCTCGGTGTTCGGAACTCGTGATGAAGTACTCGCCCTCATTCTTGACATATGACGTAAATTATGTAAAAGTTCTCGATGAAACAGTGTACAATGCCACTCACAGCTCCTGTAAGTTGTTTAAACCACTGAAAGATCCATTGGAGATCTGTGATATTTCATTGCCTGCAAGAGACCTATAAAGGAGTATCTGTTAGACGAAGGAGAAACTAAAGTGCAAGCCCGCTACATCACTGCATCTCTACTGATTAAAACGACTGGCTCCTTCAATCCATGGGCGGATCAAGGGGTGGTCCAGGAACGGGACCTCGCCCCTTCTTTGTAGTGCCAAGTGTCCCGGCTCTCCTTTCTGAATTTTCTGGATCCGCCCCTGTTGTTTTGCTTATTTTTTAAATATTTTAGTATATATCTACCATCATTTTTGGTTACGGCAATCGAAAACAAAGACAAGGGGGGCAAAAGAAATACTTACAGGAACTGAAGTCGGGGAAATCCAGTGAATATTCTCGGGGGGATTTCCTTGATTTTGCCTCCAGAAAGAGTTCTAAAGGAAATGGTACAAATTGTCTGAATATGTGGCGAATTAAGCTACCGTTTATTCCCAATTAAAGCAGCCATCAATGTAATAACAAGTTATTCACACCTTCCATACATTAAATTTCCGGGTACATTTTTGTACTAAGCTGCTACCATGTTCTCTTTAGTGACTATAGTTATCGTGGGAACTTTTTATAATATCGATAGAGTTAGGTCTCAGACTTATGTTCTAATCACTAAGAAAAAGTGAAGAAAAAACTTAATAAAGGTTAAACGCCAGTTTTGACAAAAGTGAGTCTCTCGCCTTTTACAATGTCTCTTGATTAATTTGCAGATGACCAAGATTTCGATTGACGTAATAACACATTGTACGACAGAGGAAGATTTTAAAGGAAGCAAGGCGTGGGAGGACAAATGGAAGAATTTTTGTCGTTATCAGGTAATCCTATGCAACTTTCCAAAATGCTAACGTAACTAAGAAGAACTCCTCCACAGCAATTTGCGTTTGGATTACAGTAAAAACCCGCAAGTAAGAACCTACATTTTCTGGAGTTAGCCTTAACAGGTTCTTATTTAAATGGTAGTTAACACAATTTTAGGCTATTTAGGTTCTTAAATAGGTTCTTATTTCTGTAAAAAAAAAATTAAATAAAAAAACAAGCTACAAAACAAGATGGTAATCAGCCTATTGGTCAATTTCAAAATGCGATACAACGATATTAACCTTTTGCACTTTATTTTTTATTACATCAATAAATTAGCACTTTTATTTGCACAGCAATGCCAAGTTCCTAATTCTCCAAACAGGATTCTTGCACAGTTTTGCAGCTGCATTTCAATAATATGATTTTAAAAAATAAGAACCTGTTTTTCATTTTCTAGGCTAAACAGGTTCTTGTTTATAGGGGATATAAATGGCAAATTTTAGGCTAACAGGTTCTTAATTTTCAGGTTCTTACTCGCGGGTTTTTATTGTATCATCACTTGGCCGTGCTGCTTGCAAAATTTGATTCAACCAATCAGAAGCACTTCCCAGATTTGGGTAGTGACGCGTCATCAGTATGGAATTTCTGCGCTCGTTTCTGAGACTTCATTTTGCGGGGAAACCAGTGATAGCATCGCCAAATGTCGGCTGTTCTGTCAGGCTAGATTAGGTATTGATATTAGTGAGTTTACGCAACAAGACGGCAAGAAGAAGATGACGGCAAAACGCTTGTGTTCGACAAACGTGACAGGGCTATTTGCGTGTTTTGTCGTGATCTTCAATTATCACTAATGTTTTCTGGTCTTTAACTAAAAGATCTGTTTAAAGGAAAGTGAAGTTTGGTGAAAAGTTTATTTGGAACAAAATTATTGTCACGCTTGTCACCAAAGGTTTGCCTTCTTCTTTCCTCTCCCGCCTTGTTGCGTAAGTTCACTGTTGTTAGGAGAAAATTGATGTCGGTCAATGTTGGGACATATAAAGGTTAAGGAATTCGCAGACTCAGAAGTTTTCAATGAATGTTATTTTGGTACTAGTAATAACCATAGGTTAGGGGGTGTGGGCGAGATCGAAGGTCAAAACGCTCTCGTTCTTCACGTGAGAGATGGACGAAACGCGCGTGATCAGATTGCGTTCTATGTATTCCATTCATTCTTAGTTGAAATCTAAACGAATGCTGGCTACATACGTCCCGCGCATTGGTAATAGCAACGTGGAGATCAGGATTACTGGCTCCTGATTGGTTGCTCGCAATAAAGCAAACCACTCTAAGTCAATGTTTTTCATGTGCTCAGACCGGTGAGCCAATGGCGAATGTCGTTCTTATAACAGGGGCACCCAACGGCAATTTTAAGGAAAATATCTGTTCGGAAGACGATTTGAGATCTAAAATTTTCGGAGCATTTGTTGTAAAATTTCTTGCTTGCCTGCCTCTCCTAGGATTTTCGAACATCGACAAAATGGTATAATTACCCATTTTTAACGGATTTTGACCCTAAAAAAGGCCACCTAGAATTTTCGGGAGCCTATTCCTGGTTGAAGTTTTCGAGAAGGTAAGTTTTTATCCCTATAATTTTCGGATCACTAGACTTTCAGCTAGGAAATCCGAACAGATGAAAAGGTTTTAGGGGATAAAAATATGCCTATATCTACCGTTTGAATACTAAACTACGTTCAACAATGCTATGTTAAGTGGTTTTGAACTATATCCTCGTTGGGTGCCCCTGTTATAAGGCAAGCACGAGGGATATTGTGCGATAATATCGGCCGGAGGTCTTGGCGGCATATTTTGAGATCACGTCCGTATCGATCCTAACAATCTCATGGAGATCAGATGAATTCGTGTTTACTAAATATGGAAACATGAAAACACAACAAATCAACATGGTAGATCTGTATTGGAGACCAGGAACTAGTTGCAAAAAAACTTACGTAACTGCTGGCTTCTGATGTTAAAATTAAGGGCTTGACTGGTTTAAATGTCAGACGCTCGTTAGCTATTACGACCAACTTAAGTTATATAGTGCAGCTATACCAGGTAATATTCAAGGAAAATTATGGACCTTAGTGTTAAAATTAGTGTTGAGATCCTCTCAACTACCGTAGTTATTCCTGTTTCGAGTTTTATGGAAGTCACAAATTTGGCTCTAAAAGAAAAAACGTGTAAAGTAAATTCTTACAAGCTGGTTAAGTTGCGGTCGTGTGTAGTATTGAGGTCATTCAGATCATCAATGGTGCATTCCATCGCCGTGTTGTTACAG
Source organism: Porites lobata (assembly GCA_942486035.1). Classification (NCBI taxonomy): domain Eukaryota; kingdom Metazoa; phylum Cnidaria; class Anthozoa; order Scleractinia; family Poritidae; genus Porites; species Porites lobata. The sequence continues at coordinate 564,609 of CALNXK010000199.1, read as the reverse complement.
TGGCAATTGGCGGGACATTTTGAAGCTTGTGAAAAATAAGATGCAGTTACTAAAGCTAAGACGAACACCCATAGCTTGATCATATTGTTGATAATAGTCTGCAAAAAAGAAAAAGGAAATGTCTGTGATTCCTACCATACACCTGCAACTCAACATGGACTTTTCATGTGCTTTCAGAAACTCGTTAATAGTTCATAAACACAAAGGGAATTAATTGCTAATGAGTGTTTTAAAGTCCGTAAAACACGGCTGAGCTTTTAATCCCGATTTTCTCGAAAGATTATAAGAAAACCTAAGATATGTGATTTTGTGAGAAAAAAAGTCGATCTGATGGAAAGTTTTTGAAGTCGTTTACTTAACTCGCAATTTGTTTTTCCAAGCCTAAAAACTCGGCTACTCCTCGTGTTTTAAATTTGATAAAACATTACAGCTTAACTCTACTTTACCTCAGTCCTGGCCGCTATTATCACTTCCGGTGATTTTTTTTTCCTAGTTCTAACAAAATCTTCTTATATTTGAGTATTCAAATGGAACTGTCTATGGCGGTTTCACAGTTTTTCTTCTTTTGTATTTCCGGAATTTTCAAGATAACTCTTGAAGGCCACTTAAATTATCTCTCTGGATTTTGAACTTTAACCGTGCTGCAAGAGTTAAAGGCCGGTTGATCGTTCAAATTTAAAATATTTTGGCTTAAACATTTTTGGCGACTTACACCGAATCTGTTTGTGGCGGCTCTCGATAGTCCGTGATTGTTAAATGCCTTACAATTTCGCTCAAATTCAACATCACGGTTCCCTCCATTAATACAGGCTCGAGCCTTGCTGCCGTATCGAGTTATCGCATTATTAGGAAGAATTAATCGAAGAATCAACAATCGTAAGATTAAGGAAGAGACCTGGCAAACCTCGTCCCTTTTGATTTGCGTATATTTCATGCCTGATTTTGTTGAACTTGAAAATAGATACCACTTTATATCACCGCTACAGTTACAAACAGTCCAAATTTGTGATCCAATAGTCTAGAGCTTTCCAAAAATGTTTCGGAGACATTTGGAGTTCAAACGTTCCTGTTGCTGTGTTTTGTTTCGTTTAAATTTATCTCCGATCATTTCAAACAATAAGGCATGTTTGTGATTTCGTGTTTTCATTGTCGGTAAATCTTGAATATTTGAAGTGCTGCGAAAATCTCCGATCTTGTGGGATTCTCCCAACATAAAGAAAGGCTTATGCCTTGCTAATTAAAGTCGTTTTATAAAAATGGCTGAAATCGGAGTTAATTACGCATTTGCCGTGATAGGTAATACCACCTACCTATCAAATGTTTAAACGTTTGGACTGTGGGTTTTTTTTCCGGCAAGGAAAATTTGTCTTTCTTCAAAATTGTTCAGTTTTATGAACGTTGAACACCAACGTTCAGTGTTGGCCCAGTGCTCGAAATAGCAGTACATGTACGAGGTATCATTTTGTCAAAATTCATCGAGCTCCCATAAAAGGCTTTTTACCAGTAGTTGTATGTACATCGATTCAAAGTTTAAGATGGCCTTTAAGCAGCCGCACGTACAGCAAAATGATTGAGAAACGAAGCCGGAAAAAGTTAAGAAAAACAGATTGACAAGAAACTTCACTTCCGAACAAAACATGATTCGATAGCTGGTATAATAACTAGGAAATTACGAATTTGCCGTAAGCATATTTTTTAGTCCTTCCTTTCAAACGAAAATGGTTGTACTGTTTAGATGAAACTCTCACTGTTTAAACTCTGATGTAAAACTGACACTTTTAGCGACTTTCTTTTTGAAAAAGTAATGAATTAAAAAATTTCCTGCTATCAGAGCATTATAAAAAGTTTGAAAGGGTAATATTTCCTTCTGATTAACCCAACTTTATCGGACACAATGCGGGGAGATGTGAATTTTAATAAATCACGTTCATTAGTTTAGGGTCTTGACAGCGCAAAAATAGCGCCAAAGATTAAAGGTAATTCGAAGCTATTGTATCTATACAAGAGGGGCTTTCGTAAGCGGATCTCAATTGCCTCCTTTCTGTCAGCTTTTGTGATGACGAATATTTACCGGTAAACGTGTTAACGAGTCTCGAGCTTCCGTCGCCAGGCTTCACTTAAACATGAATTAAAGCGCCTATATTTATGCTACCATTTTTCTTATTTATCGACGGGGAAATATAATTTTTTTCTTCTCTTGAATTTTGAAAAATTGCAAAGACGGAACTTCGGGGATTTTCTATTTCCCATTGACTGCGCATTTTTAATAAATGCATACTGACTGGTTTTTGACGAAAGTGTACAAAACATGATCTTTTTCTTGTCCAACCCCGCTGTAGGCTCTATTTATTTAAACTGAATGGCCCTGTCCCTGGTTTCCCAGACGGGGTGATAATTTGAAGCGTGAAGAAAGTCTTGTCTGACTTGGTTTCCATGCATCGGAAAAACCCTAGACGACTGGGCAGTTTTTCCCGACCGCCCAGATTTTCCCAAAATTAATTGGAACTAACATTTGCCTCCGCGACGACATGGCAAAAGTGAGAGCTATCTTTATTTACTGGCTGTGCTTTTTTGTTTGTTTGTTTTTAACCAAGTTAGACGTCTTCTAAACCCTAACCTTCAGCGTTACAATCGAAACACGTGCTTTAGTCAGCTAAGAGTGATCTCCGACCATCGCGGAAATGTGTAGAGCGACGGTAAAAAGAAAACCCCCGCCGGAATCTTCATCTTTCAGCAAAACTGAAAACCGAAAAGTTAAGATTACATTTTGGATTTTTAAGCTTCGAATTTATCATAACCATAATTATTCCTGATATCGTAACGTTACGTGAAACAATATGATGTATTTTTCGTAAACAGCGTTTTATAGGTTCAAAAAATGTTCGGTCAAATTTTTCCAAAAGCTTTTAATCGCATGAAAACTGCACAATGAAGAGTAAGACGTTATATTCCGCATTCGATGTATAAGGGAATAATGAAAAAGGTTGTTTTCATCGTCTTAGCATACTGGATTATAAACTAAAACATAGACAAAAAAATATGATAATCGATTTTACCATCCGAAGGGCTCTCATGCTCTGATTTCTGTAAAATTGCGTTAAGCATTAAGCAGTATATGTATATTATTCTACCTCGTTTCGTTCACTGATAATAGAAGAAGAGTGGAAAAAGAAAGCTTGCCATATTTACCATTAATGTTACATACCTTTGTCGTTTAATATTCTGCAGCCTCTTCGCTGTCGATTCTACTCGGTTTATATAGAAAACCTGTTAAATGGATTTATTTAAAACAATGGCTTTTAAAAACTGTTTTTCTTTTTATCGCTCGTCAATATAAATCATTCAAGTCTGAAATGAAATTATTTTCCCTCCCCGTTTTTAATGAAACACATCCGGGGGAAGTTCTACTTTAAATTAGTTTTAACCAGTTGTCCTTTCCCAAGAATTTGTTCCCCGTCACCGTCAAAACAGAATACTGTTTTTAAATACCTACATGTACCGCCAAAACAGAATACGTTTTTTAAAATACCTACCGCCTTTTGAAATATTTACACAGTGGTTGGCTGCAATCTTTGATTGCAATTTCTCACAGTAAATTTTTGTTTTGCTTTCTTTGCCTTTCAACAGAGAACATGAGTGTATATATAATGTCTCTTGTTTAACAGCCTCATGTACTGTGGCCACCTAAAACGGAAGGTAAACTTAACTTCTCACTGCTACACTTTACTTCATTATAAATAGTATAACTAAATCAAAACCTTCTTTCAAGCTGACTTGTGGTTTCGACAGTCCACTGCGAGATCAGGTCCCTCCAAGGAAACGCTCACATAAGCACAATTGAAAGAGAGATTGAAAATTGATCTTTTTTCAGCAATACAAGTTTTACATTTAGTTTTGCCATTCACTGTTATTAATATTCTACAACAATGCCCCTCTTCATATTAAAAAAGAGAAAATAATATTTTAAACATCTGCTTCCATGCAGCGAAATCATGGGCCAAATTTAATATTTGTCCAAAATATTTGTGCTGACTATTTATTTTACGTTTCCAACAACTTCCATGTTTGAGTTGCGTTTCTGACTTAAATTTTACTATTCCCCGAAACGCGGATTACTGACTTCGGACGTGATGCAGTGTACTAATAAATTATTGATCTCATCTAAATTTTATTATTTTTGATCGACAGATGGTTTTCCTTGCACCATTAGTCTTTTTCCCCTACACCGATCTACCCTGCGAGAGAAGGTTTTTTTCTTACATGGCTGTTAGCGTTCACGAAGTCGTTCGCGTGGCTTTGCTTCAGCGATTTCTCACGTGGCGTAAACAAACCAACTACGCCACAGACAAGCCAAACGAACGACTTCGTAAACGCTAAAAGCCATGCAAGAGAGAAACGTCTGCTCGCAGCGTAACACCGATCTGTTTACTCATTTCCTTCGAGTGTGGGTGTTTTTTTTTAAAATTTTATAACGTTTGCAAACCAAGCGCCATCAGAGGTCAGAAACAATGACATAAAACTCAGTTCATTTTCCATAGACTACCGATGTATTTGTAAAACGCTAGATGGAGAATATTAATTTAGAGGCGTGAAAAAGACAAATATTATTGATACACACGAAAGCTTATTTCTGAAATGTCTCTCGCAAAAGTTTTCTTCTTTCTTGTCAATTTACACCTTTTAAAGTTCTCCCACTCTCATAAACGTCTGAGTAGTATTTTATTCTATGACCGTGCATTAAGATGCGTTATGATCGTTCGTTCTTTCTCTGTCAAAAACTCAGGACCTTTTTGGGTGAACTGACAGACGCAAATACGCTTTTGTGTTCCTATGGTAATTTGAATGGCGCGGTTAAAAGGTGCAAATTGAAAACAGATCTTTCAGTTTTGTTAATAATTAAAGCGGTTGTGTTTGGCTCACTGGAAAGGCCAAGGCGAAATGAAAGTGTCTCGCTTTCTAACAAAATGAATGATTTAAAAGATGTGTGTCGGACTGGGTTTTAACGGCCTGGTCGAGTGAAGTTATCTAAAGTAACACTAATATATCTAACGTAAGTGAAGTGATTATCAAAATATTATGCAGTATTAAAAATAAGCAACATACCCTAGCCAATTAAGCCACCTTTCCTCCCTGGACTCTCAGCGCAGAGGGGGAGAAAGAGAGAGAGGGCGAAAAAAGATAGGAAGTCCGCGCTGCCATCAAAGGAAAATGTTTTTCAGTTATGTTCGACTTAATTTAACCACCATGAACTTCTTGTCATTTTTGGTGATAAATTATTCTTGACAACTTTTTTTAAATTTAATAAAACAGTTGCAACTAATGCTTGCCGTTATTGAATAAATAATTTAAACAGCAGCAACGACGCTACTTTTAACATCGGCGAATACAACGCTGGTTTCATTAAATGGGATTTTTTGTAAGGTCAAAATTTACCGAAGTTTTTAATAATTCATTGTTATTTGCTGGTTTCTTTTTCTCTCGAAGGAATTAGCCAGCGGGCTCCTTTGTAAATTGGAATTGTTAATACATGTATGCATGTATGTATGCAAAAGACGATCAACTCATGACATCAGATTCAAAAAAAGGCTGTCCTATCCAATTCAGATTATATGACGCCATAATAGGGAGCTTAAGCAACAACGTTTTTGAGCGACGCACGTCAACCGGAAGTGGCCTTTTTTCATTTTTTGACGGTGGTTTCGCGCAAATTTTCAGTCAAATCGCCTCTATAACAGTAAAGAAGCTAAGGAATACAAATTTTACATCATCAAGGCATGTTAAGTGGGAAAATACCTCACTTCCGGTTGACGTGCGTCGCTCAAAAACGTTGCTGCTTAAGCTCCGTAGTGACACGTAAACTACATTTGGAATAAACATAATAGTACCATTATGCTTCTTCTTTCATTTCAGTTTTAAGTGCCTGGATTTCAGAAGAAACGCGCATCTTTTTTATTTTAAGAATTTGTGAATTGATTCAATTCAATTTTATTCAATCATAAGGTCTTAGTTGCTGCGTTCTGAGTTACCAATCTTAGCTACAATGTTTGATCGAAGAAAATCGGGATTGAAGTAATTGTTTGCGCATCCTTCAGTTTTGTGCCTTTATTTGTCTCCCTCACGTTTCCTTCAAACTCGCACTCGTCTAAAACGAAGAGTAATCGGAGCTTAGGATGCCTCTCTGATGGCTAATGACAACCTCTCTGACATGCCTACATGTAAGCCATAATAATCAGCATAATCTCTCCTGAGGCGCTTTGTATCATGTCCTCAGCAACTTGCATTATCATCACATATTTGTTAGCTCCTGTTTTATCTCCTGTGATATTTAGCAGGAGAAAATTGATGTTGATCACTCATGGAACCCAAAGTGTTGAGTCATTTGATGATTAATATTATTTTTCTGAACAGGTTGAACAATTGATTAACATGCAAGTTCTTCAAGGATTAGGCTCTCTATTGTCAGACTGCTTCCAGCAATGAGGGGTTGCGTTCGAGGTACGAGAACGCAATAACTAGGATCGTCAAAGTCTTAATTATTTTTATTGTTTTTTTTTTCCCATAATTTTTCGTAAACCTTAAAGAAATTTTCTTGTTTAGTGTCTCTGAAGAGCCAAAATAAAACTTGTTTAGAAGTGAGCCTTTTATTTAACAGTAATATGGGTTCAAGGGGACGAAACAAGCAGGATTTGTTAGGGAACATCTTTAACGATGAGACTCAGTCTTAACCAGACAAATTAATCCGTTTTTTATATAGGAAAGTGGGAGTGCAACCAATGTGGCGCAGGGCCGGGTCCTGGACACGACGCCCTATGCGAGTTGAATTTGCTTGTTGATGGTAATTTTCTTCCTCACGACAACATAACTTTAGATATGCATATATAAATAAGTACTTAAATAAAGAAACAAACAAAAGATAAATAAATAAATAAATAAATAAATAAACGTAGTGAATCCACAGATTGGCTCCTCTCTACCATTTCCCAGATCTTATTGGAATGGAAATGTCGGTTTTGAGGAGAGGAAAACCGGAATTCCATCAGAGGAACGAACAACAAACCTAATCCACGCACATATGGCGTTGCTTCTGGGATCTGAACCTGGGCCACTTTGGTAAGTGGCCTCATCGCGCCTCCACCCTTCTCAGTTTGCTATCACATACAGCAACATACATTTTTTTTACAGTATTTGTTTAATATATCTTTGTTTTCAGAGCCTCGGAAAAGGTCTGATCTTATATGACATGCAATTCCACCTACTTCCTTGAGAGGGCAGCCGCTCTATTACAGCATATTTTAGCCATTAACTGGAAGTTGTCACATTTAAGGTAAACTGGTTAAAGTTTAGTTCAGCACGATATGGTTAAAGCGTTTTTAAGTTTCCTTTACTTATCTTTGTTTCTTTTTTTTCCACTTCAAGTGTAATTCATGCCTTTTCTTCAAAGAACTCTCTTTAAATTTAAACATTGCAAATTGATCAAAAAAACTTATAATTTAAGTTCTTCTTCCTCCTCCGTAGGGATGATATCACAGTCCATCTCGTTGAATTCTCCTTCATTGCCTTCGGAACCTTTTCGCATTATCTTCGGTGCTCGATTTTTCCGAGTCGTACAATCGAAGTTCGATCGATGGCGATCGCGGGATGAAGGACTTGAAAAACCTCGGCCACACTTTTCGCAAGTGTAAGGTTTCTCTCCCGTATGCATGTTCATGTGAAATTTGAGCTCGTAGGATTGTGCAAACGCTTTGCCGCAGAACTCACAAATACAGGGCTTCTCCTTTGTATGAGTGCGCCGCACGTGACTATCATGCGCGGCGTGAGATGCGAAAGCTTTTCCACAATGGCGACATTTAAATGGTTTTTCGCCACTGTGTTGTCGAATGTGAGTGCGCAGAATCGATGACGCCGTGAAGGCTTTGATACAGTAGGGGCACTTGTAAGGTCTTTCGCCACTGTGCACTCGCAAATGTTTGTTTAAACTCGACGACTGAGAAAACCGCTTGCCACATTGACTGCATTGATGAGGTCTGTGTTTCTCGTGCACGTGCAGAATATGAATGCGCAGACGATCTCGCTTCTCAAAGGAGCGGTTGCATAGGTGGCACGGGTACTTTCGGTCGCCCTGATCCACGCACCGCGTATATTTCAAATGCTTATCTCGGTAATACTTATAAGCAAACACTTTGCCACAACGGTCACAAGCAAAGCTGTCTCCACCTGTATTGGAAATATAACGTACATTGAAACATGTTCAATATTTTATTATAACTTAACAAAAGTAAAGCGCGCGCTCTGATTGGTCAATTACCCATTTACTATTTACCCATGGGTGAATGGTGGCGAAAGCTAGCGCGCGCTCAAAGCTGTACGCGTCACTTTCTACTGCCACTCTATTTATGATACTGAAAGAACGTTTTATACGTAAAAGGTTTTGTAAGCCACATTGAGACGAAAGACTTAATTCAGCAAAACGATTTTTTTGAAAGAAAAGAATTCACAATGAATTATTTGCACACACGCCATAGCGCCACCAGATGACAGCACACACGTTACTCCTCTGCCGTCTGTGAGCAAAATTGAAAGTTTTTCTCTTTTGATTATGGTAATGGTACACGGCTCAGCGGTTATGGGTGGAGCCCGTGTCCAGTTCGCGGGGGTTGACGGGATTGATTTTTGTACGGAACAACATGTGTACTTACCAAGACCTCCATCGTTTTCTATCTTGGACAATTTGGTCTTCATAGTGATTGGAATTCCCATATACTTGAGATAAGTATCTCCGTACCAGACCAATAACTCGCATCCCTCTGGCACTTCTTTGCACACTTCATAAAACACTTCTCCATCCTCTTGAACTAGAACCAGGTTCTGCTCTCCGTCATGTCTTGCGCAGTTGACGTATTTCATCCAATTTCTCTGGTCTCCTGCTCCATCAACGTAGTGAGTCAGTTCTCCATCCTGGAATACCTTCAATATAACGATAAGACGGACATTGAAACTAACCCAGTTGATTAAAAAGAGAACTCTTTGTAAAAATAAACAAATATATAAGCATCCTCACACTTAGAAGTGATTAATGGCAACCAAGAAAAAGAGAGTGAAAAAATGGCTTCCTGAATGACTTTCTTCTATGAAGGAGGTGTGGATGGCAGCCGGATTCTAACTGGCGTAAAATGTTTCGGAACTTTTGCTTTTGAGTTTTTGATCGTGTGAGATGGTACATCACCCAATAGACACTTCTAAATCGTTTTAAGGAATTAGGCCGTGTTCTGTTTGATGAACCTCGCTGTGTTTCGATGTAAATGCAGAGGACATTAAAATGACCCTCGCCTCACAATAAATACTAAAGGGTCTCCTGCTCTGTGTTAAAATGGATTTTAAGGTCGGATTAAGATCTTTTAGTAAATGGGGCCCCCGCTCATCTAGTCCTTAAAATAAGGGGTTGCCCTGTGGGCCTCACTTTAGTCCAAAAATAAGGCGGGGGCCCCCTCCTCTAGATCTTCCATAGTCACGTACCTCCCATACGCTGTTGTTTTCATGAGGGCCTATTTGCTGTGGTAGAACAATGTTTCCAGTGTAAGGCCCATATCGAGTTCCTTTTGCTATTCTCCGCTGACCGCAAAACACCCCTCGATGCCTCCCAGTAGGCAGGATCGTCTCGATGATCTTGAGATTTTCTGGTAAGTTTTGCACACACCGTTCTTCCTGAATCATGTCCATGTACGGCATTTGGTGACCTGTGGTGTGTTCGTGATGTGCTTTAAAAACATTAGGAAGCCATGGATTCCATTGTTCTAAATAAAGAATAGAAATACCGGTCAATTATCAGTCACCTCATAGCTTTTTCGTTAGTTCGATAACCACACCAGTAGTTCAATGACCACACGTTAGTTCGTTGAGTATAAACTACATGTAGCTGCGGGAAAAATGTCCATAAATACGTTAGATTTTTTAATATGAATGTGTAGCATTATTAAAGCAAGTGGTAAATACTCATGCATTTAGCAACGATACAAGAAGTAAATTGAGAAATAGCTGCGGTACACTGTTATTAAGTTCAAGTGAGCTCACTAATATAAACAGTAACATAGACTGATAGTAATTTAAGAGTCATAGTCTGCTCAGAAGATCTGTCATTCTCATCACGGGCACAGTGAACGGACCTGGAAAGAGAGTCAGCGCTGAAAAGGGAACTTTAGGGAACTTTACGCTAAAAACCCGACAAAGCGCGCGGTGAGAAAGCAGGAAACATAACGGTTAGCGGTGGAGGAAACGTTGTTATTAGACTCTCTTTCCGCACGTTTCAAACCTGGCTCCTTATTCGCTTTGGAACTCAACATTAGTGAAGAAAGTACCTGTAAATAACAAAATCACAGCTTCGCGACAGACAAATGTGTCTCCCGAGCATGAAATCAATCGTTACAAACGACAGAAATGAACTTTGAAAAACTGTTAGGCTATCAAGTTTTCAAAAACCACAATTGCAATGACCGTTTTAAGCTTACTTCTTCAAAGTTTGTCCATCAGTGCTTTTCTGGGTTTTCTGTGTTATTTGTTCCTACTTGAAATAATCCAGGGGAGGGGCCCAGGAGGGCCGCCCCCCCTTATTGTTGGACCAAACTGAGACCCAAAGGGCCTATTAGGGCGTGGGCGCTTATTTGAGAAACTACACTAAATACCTAGTGGTCAAACCTACCATTTGCCAATGCAACATAAATGCCAGAGAGTGCAAAACCATTAGTGGACTTTTCTGGAGTACGAATATATCCGTAAAGCACGTTATCAATATCTTGTTGAGTGAATGTGAACGGAAAATACACAGAAGAGTCTCCGTACTCCATTCTTGCTTTGACTTGGAGCTGAAACACAAACAATAGTCCCAAATCAGTAATAAATACTTTCACAGACTCCAAATTATTGCTGGTTTTTACGTGACGTCACGGCGGCCATGTTGGTAGTGAAGACCAAAAGCATCTCCCTCCGCTGGGAACTTTATTGTATTGACCAGCAACAGGGCCGCCATGTCACGTGGTTGCAAACCAAGAATACCACCTGGTACCGAAAACTAAACAGTACCACAGAAAAGCAAAGTTCAGTTAGGGTAGCTCGCAGAGTAGCTCGATAGGGTTTTTCAAGGTCAATACCAAGTTTGAGCACAAACTATGTCGCCATTAACAAAGATGTAGAAAAATTACCACCCCAGCTGTATTAGATAAAGATCTTTCACACATGTTTTTAAAATGGTTGAAACTACTATGAGGTGAAGTTGCATTTCAAAAGCGCGCCTCGCTTTCTACATATAACGGCTGAACATAAAAATTGTCCACTTTTCACCGTATTTCTAACCATAAAACCTTCATCCCAAAATATCTTGATAACCCTGTAATATATTTCGCTTAAACTTCACAAACATCGAGGTGGCTATTGGAGAAAAAGTTCCCGTGAACGATTTTGGAAGAAGAGTTCCCAATGCCGATAAATATGGCTGCAAGCAAAATAGGTAATGGCGTCATTTCGTTGCTATGACAACTCTGATGTCAAAGCCACCCTGATCATAACAAATTGTGATCTCTATCTAATGCAGCTGTGGTGGTAGTTTTTCCTAGTCTTTGTTAATGGCGACGTAGTTTATGCTCAAATTTGGGAGGTATTGACCCTGAAAAACCCTATCGAGCCACCTTAACCTTATTTACTCACAGACTTAAAAGTTAGAACCCAGTTCTAACTTCTGCGTTATTAGATATAGTTTGATTATTATCATAGCATTTGAATTGAAACATTGCCTAAACCAGGTGGAAGTCATTAAAATATATTCATTATTTATCATTTAAAGAGCAATTGCTTTTTAATTCATCCTTGATACTGCTCCTACATTTCTTTCTGTTTTCAGTTTTAGTCATTCATTTATTTATTTACTTAGCCGTTATTCATTCATCTATTTATTTATTGTCGCATATGCAGAAAATATGTTATTTGAAGAAAAAACTGCGAAGAGATCTTGGCAGGTGATGAAAATTTAATACCTGATTTTAAAATTGCACATAATTCGTTAATATGCGGATAGGAAGTCATTTTCTTTAAACAAACCCAAAGGGATTAATTATAATAACAATAAAGGCAACTGTGAATTAAGAATAGAGCAGTCAATGGATTTGTTAACTTTTAGCTTACTAAGGGAGATAAAATTCAACTCAGTTACAAAAAAAAATGCTTTCTTAAAATATACGACACTGGTGAACCTCGATCGTAATACAAATTCTCGTGTATGGCAGTATGTACATGTATCTGAACACCTGAATAACTCGTGGTGACTTAACCTAGAAGAAATTGCCTCGCTTTATGTCAGCTGTTGTTATCACTTCTGTCTTAATTTTGTTGCTATGTAACATAATCCGATGACAACTGTGTCTGCTTTATTATTATTTTTTTTTACCAGCTAACATCCCTTGAACTGGCAGACTTAACGGTCGTCAGTATATTTTTCAAATGTTATTTTTGAATTTCACAAAATTTCAAACTGTCTGTAACGCCGCTTGTAGCATTCGACGAAGTATTTGGGTTTCGCCGCTATATTCTTTATTACATCCTCAGAACTTATGCTGTATTAATTTCTTTTAATTTTTATTCGTGGATTAACAAATTTCAATAATATTGGAGATCTCTCAGATCCTCAAATAAACTCCTCAGCCTAAATCAAATTTTTGAAAAAGTGGAAACTTTGGTTGAAATTTTGCCTTAATAAATTATATTTTTAAAAGTGCCTTTTTCTTTTCCTTTTTTTGTATTCACTTTTTAACTACAAGGATTTTCGGAACCACAGTCTTAATCAGCTCTATACAGTTAAAGCAGTCGAAATATAAATTATCGTATTCTAAACACTAGAATTGTAAGTTATTAATGTCAGTCAGAAAAGCTTCCGCTCTTTAAAACACTCATGAACAGAACTCTGACTTCGTTAGTTAGGCTAGCTCCTGACTATTCGTTTGGCACATTTCCTGACAACTGGAAAAATTTCAATTTATAACAGTAACTGTTTCTAATGTTAATTGCCGGAAATGTAACCGGCGGCACCGACTTTTCCTGAACTATAACTTTAATATTAATGTTCACTTTTTTTGCGAAAAAAAAAAATAAAATAAATAAATTTGTAAAAGGCTAAGTATTTGTGGATATCTCAGTTTTTGACAAAGGTGTTAAAATTGTGTCGGCATGAATTAAACCACGCTGACAATCTTAAAAGATTTCTATGTGAGCTGTTGGGTTTAGTATTTCGTTAGTTTTGGTCAGTATCGCTTTAACGAAACTAAAATACCAGTTTTTTCGAAAAAGTCGTGATGATTGAATGTTAATTTTGAACATGAAAAAGCAGTTTTTTCTTTCCTTTCGCCTTACAATGTGTTTTATGCAAGGTGTGGAAACAAAAGCTAAATGAAGTTCACATTTATTTCAGATGCAAACCAAGAAGGGATATACAGCTCAATAACTTTGTTTAAACGAAACAATCGAGCGAAGCAAATATTCAACAATTTTGTGTTTAATGTAAATACTCGCAAGTGCCAGGCCAGTTTCTTTGCTCTTTTTTTTTTACTCTTTTACTTTTGTTCTACAACCTATTAGCCCGATGATAACGCAAATTAAATCGGCTAAATAAACTGCGAATCAGATATAACGTATTAGGCAACATCGATTTGGTCACCACGGCGTGCGCTAAGACTTGAAAGGGAAGCGCAATCCTAAATTTCCCATTGCTGAAATGTAAGTTGTATCTCTATAATCAGCTCATTAATGGTGTTTAAAGATAAATTTAAGCAGTTAAATAAACTTCGCAGCGGATGTTTACTAGACATTGGTACTAAGAAGGTAGTCTTTCGTTCTTTCGCTCAAAAACAGGGTTGCTAAAACCTTGTATCTACTGCCTTAAGGGCTGAATTTTTTCTTGTGGAAGGTAGTAAATTAACCCTTCAAAATATTTCATATTCGAACGAAATTCATTCTTTATGATCAGTTATTCGTCTTACCTTTCAAAATGTCTCTGCGTGTTCTAGTTGACTTCTCTGTTACTTAGGCTTGGGTGTTAGATTGAAGGTCTTCGTTTAACACACCTTAAAGGCCAATCTAGCGAATTCTAATCTCGGCAAGATTATGCTTTCCCTTTTAAAGCCTTATTTAAATAATGCGAGGTAACTCCAGATGTTAACAAAGACAGCAATTTAATGGCGGAGAGTAAATTTGCCCGACCGACAGCGATAACGTCAGTTTTGTTTTTGTTAAGCGATATAATGAAAATTAGCAAAGTCTCTTTTGTTGACTTTTTCTGCACGTGTAATGGTTGTTGAGAAGTTCTGAAGTAATTGGCTACTTAAAGCATCTCCGAATTTGTCCTAACTTTCACTCCTAAAGAAATACGCTGAAAAATGTTGTTGGAATAAATTTGATTTCTCTTGGTTTAAACTTCCTTCTGGTATCAAACTTTGTAAAAAATTCATGATCTTTGATCCTTATCCAACATTTTTAATAATTAGTAAGGTTTCCCTGGCGTTTACAAACCGCCGCTTGTGGGAGGCTTCGATGCGTTTATGCCTTATCTATAATATGGCCTTGAAAACGTGCAGAAATTAAGGATGCTAATAAAGTTGAATTTTCAATCCTTACACCACTTTGCGTATATACACGTTTGTTACTTATTATTATTATTATTTTTGTTCTTCTTTTCACTACTGGACAATTTTTCACAGTTCCGATAAATTCCTCAGTCATGACCCAGCATATTCCAATGTTACTTATCACTAGCATCGTCTTTGATTAAAAATATAATAAGAAAAACGCTGGAAATGAGAGTTATGTCTCAGTAATGCGGCGTCAAAACGCTCCTTATTACAAAATAACTCGATCACTGTAATTATTTATTGAACTTCTCGCTTTGGTGAAAATTCAATCGTTTAAAACACATGCGTTACAATCATTACAAACAAAACACGGCCGTTGAATCAAGATGGCCTGTGCGTCACCACCTAGCGCATATGCCCCGAAAACGTAAAATGAAAAATATACGGCACCTTTAGAAACGTATTAAAAGCGTGTTTACCTTTAGAACGCGCTCAGGTGATCCTAACTAAGGTCACCATTTCTAGTTTTTTTGTTCCTCAAGCATCTAAAAACAACTTATGTTAAGTAAACGAGGAGTGGAATAAATTTTATCCGCAGGTAGACATTTGTAGACTTCCGAATACCAGTGAATAAATAAGATAACTATATCTGTGAGTTCCATTTGTCATTAAATAAATCGTGATATCTGACTCTTTGACGACGAACTCTTTGATGTTTCCAATGGAAATCCAAAGAAAGTAGTCTCGTCAGGCTGCTATTGTGTCTAAACTACGTTTTTACTGGGGATTAGCATGGTCAATTGAAGTTAACTACAACACGCCTTATTTCCACAAAATATAACAATTTACCCCCAATGTTTCTGTTTTTTTTTTTCTTCGCGAAAAACGAGGAGGTAATGAAGGAACATGTAAGGCGAAAATATGAGTAATTAAAACATAAAAAATGATGATATATTATAAAAATTAAACTACAGTTTAAGGGTAATTTAATGAGAACAAGGTTATATTCGAATTAGGCTTATCAATTTTTGACTTCGAGGTGAGGCCATTTCTCTTCTCCCATTGTTTTGGAAAGAAATTTTTCAGTGTACAATGAAAACATTAGTAGAGAAAAAAGTCGATTCAGTACTTTGACTAAGAACCAGATGTAACAGAAATGGATGAGGCAATTAGATTTTTTTGTTACGTCTCCAGAAGAAAGAAAGGCAAAAGCAAACTTTGTGAACATTTATTGTGTGTAAAACCGCGGCTTTTAGAGCAATCTAAGGATCTAGATCGGGATGCAGCTTGTTAAACTTTAGTTTTTGTATTTTTCCTTAAGACAGAGTTTTTTCCTTTTGTTTCCGAAAAAATCAAGAATTTGTGCAAAGGCAAAAAAGAGATTGGAAAAGGTGTCATGTTGATTTTCATTTCTAATAAACCTTCTCATAAACAATTTACTTAATGTTAAATCGTGGTAAGAAAAGGGAAGATTATTCTCAGTAGATAGCATCGAACAAAATACATGTGTGAGTTGTTTAAGTGACGAGAAAATTTAAATTCAATAAACCGCAAACATTGGATGCCCTTTGACGTGTTAGTGAATGTTGCTGCGGAGATAAGGAAATTTTTACGCTTTCAAGTTTTTACCAGCTTACAATCTGGGTAGTGACTGTAAAAGTATTTGACGATCCTTCTCCCTTGTTTGGCGTTGTTCTGTTTCATTTGTTAACCTAAACTTTTTTACTTCTAATATCGATAGAGATGAAATTTTGATTTTCAATTTTTTTTCTATCTTTTCTGTTCTTTTTCACCTTAAATCTCAAAGTTTGTTTCATTCCAGGTTCCAGATTGCTTTTGTATTAGCTCATATTTGAGGATTTTATTTTGACATAGAGTTACAACCTCAGAAATAATTTTCAAGTTGGGGACTCGGAATTAAGGGATTACGAAGCCTTGAAGAAAAAGGCAACCATTTAATAACCGCCAATATGGCCCTACCGTTAGCGACAAGCCAAGAAATATCGTGGTTTATCACATTGCCTTGCTAAGATTATCATAAACTTATCTAACGACTCGTCTACGCACATTTCAGTTAAAAGTGAAAATTAAAACTGTGCTTTGTGCATTTCTCTAACTTTAAAAAACGGATTATATTGTAATGCAGGATGACTTTAATTTTTTTAATTTTTGTATGGACACTTAGATCATTCTTGAAAAAGTAAAATGATAAACATGTTCATTGCTATCACGTTGCGGTATCATCGTGCGGCCCGTTTCTTTCCATTTACGCAAAATATTCAAAATGAATTATCTATTACGTCGCACTCTTAGGCAAATCAAGTTGTGATATCGCCTTCGATCATGGCTGCAAACTGAAATTAGTTACCTGTTATCACTACGTACTATCTGCATGATAAAAAAATATTTCCTAGTTCTCCTGGTTACAGTTCTTTTTTTGTTTTCGTCGACGATTGAAATACATATGAGTGCGAAACTCAGGCTTCAGCACAGGACTTCAGGAGTATTACAAGACAAACAGATTGCTTACCTCATTAAACGTGATTCGTTGTTAGGGCCTTTGCTCTCGAAGTGAAACTACAAACGTTTGACGAGATTTAAAATTCTGAGTCTCCATGGATAGCAAAAATTAACCATTTCGCATAGATTTATAGATTATTCATCACTTTTCTCCTAAGACATAACCATTTTCAGGATAAATTTAGAATTTTCTGTTGTTTTGGTCGAGGGGGTACTTGCCAGAGTAATAATCGATTACAAATTCATTTTCATTAAATTGGCTAGTTTAATGATTATAAACATTGCTTGGGAAAACACGAAACCAAGGATTTTTTTAATTTTAATCTATTTGGAAAGTATAAATTTTTACAGGCGAAAATCTATGAGAATATGAAATTCGTTTAAATAGTTAAGGGTTAAAATTACGAACTGCTACGTGACATACACGGTCGATTACAAATTCGGTCTACAATTGTGAGGTTAATAAATTATGCCTTAACTGTTTGTGTTCCCTTGGTTAAAACCTTAACTCGGCAGAAAAGGTTCCGAAATGTATACTGAAAACCGTTGATTAATTTTAAAGGTCTGTATATATTAGTATCTGACTGGCTTTTCCAGAATTAGCCGTCGAATGTGAGATTTAATTAAGAAAGTGCAGTTTTATGTTCTGAAACAAGTGAGAGATTTTGTTTATAACGAGATAGCACTTGGAGAATGCAAACACAAGACGGAGGTCGACCGAGGCTCATACGGACCAAACATGTGACCACCAAACCCAAAGCAGCGAGGGTTATTACTATCCAACCCCTCCCCCTCCGTCATCATTGGATGAAGACGGGTAGTGAAGGTTGTTAGGTTTTCTGAACATAAAGCAACTTGAAGTATAACTACCTCTCCCCGGGCATAGAACGCTAGTCCATCACAGGTTCGTTTGCTTACATTATAAATCCTGGATGCAAAATCAGTCCATCAGGGGCCTACCTGTACATTTATGTTGTCCATACCAAAGTGTTTGACCCCCTTTAATGAATATGCAGAAAGAGGAAAAATTTTTTAAAAATTTTTAAACAGGACCACACCCTAGTTAATGAAAATGAGAAAATGACAGCTTTATAATTCCTGAAATCTTCGTCCATTAGCTCTCGCTGAGATGAACGTGTCCCCTTAAAATCAGGAGGCTTGCAAAAATACCTTAAGCTTTCAAATCACTATCTTTGTGAAAAAAAAATCGATTTTTCTGAGACCTTTCTTCGATGCGCCAAACGCATACGTAGTCACAAAAGCAAACAACGTAGTTGAACAATTGGCTGCATTACCGCCGAAATCTAAGGTCTCCGGGCATGCGCACAATTAAAATGAAAATGCACCTGTAGAAAATTGGGTGAAAGGAGAACAATGTTACGTCCAATGTTCAAATGTTTACAAGCACCACTTGTTCAGTCCAGCTGTACTGCCTTGAGATTGTAGTTTTTTGATTTTTGGATTTTGTTCCCACAGCGTAGAGAAAACTATTGTGTGCATATAGTTCCGTATTATCCACTTTTATCACCTTTACTTTGACTAGCTTCTCTGTAGATTTTATCTGCAACGTAATTTACAATTTATAACTTCTTCAAACGGAATAATGATCCGCGGGATAAGAGAAAACTGTCCAATTTTAAATGAGTTGGAATGATATGCACGCAGATTTCTTCCAAAGACCCTCAGGTTGTAACAGTCTTTTTCAGCATAATAAACAGCGCAGTAGGCAAGTACTGCTCAGTAGCTTTCATTTGAATGGTCACACTTAAGGATTTCATCCACAGACTCAACAGTTAGAACCACAAAAACAGCACCTCAGCAAAGTACTGCTCAGTAGCCTTCGCTTGAATTCGCCTGGCTTGGGATTTCGTCTTTACGTACGTTTTTGGAAAGCTTTCATTAAGAGTAGGCACCCAAACTCACAAAGAAAAAAACACTTGACGCGAGTCCAGTAGTAACTGATCCTTTAGAGTTAGAGCTAGAGTTGGATGACATGGCAGGAAAGCATTCGGTTGCTAGTAAGAACTAACTCGCCAGAAAAATGGAGATTGCAAAAAACTATCGGTGATAAAAATTTTCATTTCTTAACTGCTGTTTTGAGGATGCACGTATACATTATTAAGCCATATCAATCAGTGGGGAAAATTGTTTTCACTCCACGTTTAGTGATTTAGAAATACAATCAAAATTGACAAACCAGGCATTAAATCTTAAATTTAAAAAAACAATGGTTAAGCTGCCATCGCCAAATATTGTCATGTAATAACTGGCAAAAATGAAAACTTGTTCAGTAACTTCAAGAGGTTCCAAAGGAAACATTTCCGTAGGCTACATATATTAACCAGTTTGTTGAAATGAAGAACAAAAAAAGAAAACAACCCCCCAAAAATTGTAATAATAAAATAATAATAATAAAAAAAACAAAGATATTTAAACGATCACGCTTTTGCAAACTTCTGATTTTTAAAAATTCATCGTTTTCCCTTGCGGTGTGCTTTGATTTCATTTTCTATCTAGAGGCAAATTTCGTTTAATTGCTTATCGTATAAGTAAAAATTGAAATTATGTCCACATTTAGGATCACCGAACAAACAAGCCCTGGTTGTATAGCCGCGGCCGGGACCGAAGATACCGCAAACTTTCCATCTGCCTACATTGGTACTGGGTGTTTTTCGTTTTATTTCTGGTTGATATTTTATGTTCACTACGACGAGAGGCAAAAACAATGATAAATATAGGAATGGAGAAGGGTTAGTAGAATTTTATTTTCTTAGACCAAATGACCAAAGGCTTTGAATATTCACCTTTTTAACAATTGTTAAGTAGAGCAACACGTAATTTCGTAAATCAGCAAAGTAAGGTTTGTGGGCAACTGACCACCTACCCCTCTCCCAAGTCAACATTAACACTTATTTCTCAGTTAGGCCAAATTGTGACCTAAGGGAGGGGTAGGTTGTCAGTTACCCAGAAACGTGATTTTTCTTGATACCGTTCCTTTTGAGGTTGTTTCGGTGGAAGTGTGCTAACATTGAGGGTTTCACTTGCGTAGTTATTTCATAGGAACTCATCGACAGACTCCAAAGTTTGAACCACCTTGCACAGCATAATTACGAGTACCACAGGAAAGTTACTCAGGAGCTTTCATTTCAATGGTCACACTTTAGGATTTCATGCAGACTCAAATTTAGAACCACTTTGCACAGCATAATAAACCGTACCAAAGGAAAGTGCTACTCAGAACCTTTCATTTCAGTGGTCACACAATAAATTTCGTCTTCAGACTCAAACGTTAGTACCATCTTGTACAGCATAATAAACAAGAAAATGCTGCTCGTGTTGCTCAGTATCCTCCTGGCCCCGGGTGTTCAAAAGGAGGATATAGCGCTATCCACAGTATAAATCTCTATCCAGTGGATAGTGCAATTGGTTTCCCTAATACTTATGCACTGGATAGTGATTTATCAGGCCCCGGTTGTTCAAACGTTGGACAGGGCTATCCACGGGATAAATCACTATCCAGTGGGTAAGTATTAGGGGAAAAAATTGCGCTATCCAGTGGATAGAGATTGATCCAACCATCCGGTGTGAATAACGTTATCCATATTTTGAACAACTAGTGGGAGTGGATTTATCACGATGATATCACAGGATTTCATCCTGAGACGCAAAAATCAGCAGTGGATTACATGTGGATTCTTGTCAATAGCTAACTGGTTGCCTCCTGCCAGTTGGGGTTTTTTTAATCCTGAATTATTTGTTTCTAAGTATTTGAGTGGAGTGCTCTTAAACTAGTAGCTGGATAAGCTAAGTGCACTTTCCACTATAAACAAACCTTAAAACCTTTTTTTAACATGTCTGCATATATTACTCTGGGAATCAAAACTGGTTTACCTATACGTCTTCAAAACTCCCTTTGCAAGTATATGTCAGTATTTAAGAAAGATTCTTAATAATCGAATGGTAACAGTCAATTTGCACTCGCGTGACGAAGTAATTTTCCCTTCACTTTCAATGACCAGTTTCGTGCGTCCATAAGAATTATTTTGGACAGCTTTTATCTACATTGAAAAATTGTCAACTTAAACGTGACGTTTGTCGTAAACGTGATTCTAAACTTTTATACCGACAGTAGAATTCCCAAACGGCAGAAAATAGATGTTTGAAATACGGAACATCTGCCGTGCCTTTCCACCTTTGTCCGCGAATGGCGAACTCCAAACATTTTCACGGCGAATAGAGAGGTCGCTAAATGTAGTGGGCTTGGCGTAAACTTGTCTCGTAGTTTTTGGCAGTTCCCTAATGGAGTTCTCTATGGCAGCATGAATTTTTTTACCAAACCATTCTACAGTCTTGTTTTCGTCTGGCACTCTATAAAAATCTCAAGTTTACGGGGGAAAAAAACCCTTCTCTCATCTGTTTAGTCCAGATTTCAAAGGCAGTATTGTGTCTTTCATCTTCACTTTAATTTCGATTTAACTGTATTACATCAGATGCTGTTAATCTGTACTATGTTACGATGAATTTAAAATATACAGATTCGATATACGCGCGTTATCTTTAGAGACATAATTAACCCTTAAAACTGAATTATACTTATTAAGTACGACAAACAACAAACTTTACTTGCTGTAATCGAATAACTTTTTGTAAATACCATCTTTTGTTGTGAGCTTCGTAAAACATCTGGTCTGCTTGTTTCATTTCTTCCTTCTTTGTTTAAGCGAAGAATTGTGTAAATAAACCTTTTTAGAGTCCATTTGTTCTCAGTCTATTATTATTATTATTATAACAAAAGAATCTGTTTTATTCATTGCACTGTTAACTATTTTACTTTCGAGTTATATTGTGTAAACACTTCGTAAAACCTAAACCATGAAATCAAATGACATTCCTGTGGATTTTTTTTTTTCAAGTCTTGTAGAGTGTATCGCACCTTTTTCTCCTTTAAGAGGAAACTTACATGGATTTGTGCAATAAATTGTTTTCTTTTTAAATCATGCTGAAATGTACAGCAGGACCCTTAAGTGACATGTTTGCGTGGGACACGTGGCATAAAAGAACAAACTCTATGATTAAGCTTCTATAATAGCTTTCTCAACGTTTACATTTTAGTGCAGTTTTGAAACGACTTGAAAATTGAATATTTTTACCAATCACGAAATAGAAACAAACTTGGAAAACTCAAATAAATACATTTAATACGATTTACATGGCATAGTTTGTCAAAGCGTTGAACGGGACCAGAGAATATACTTTAGAATCAATCAGTTATTTCCAAAAATAACTCAGAAAGCCTGAGGGCAAAATGCTCTTCTTTGGTGAAGAGAACTTTACATAGAAAAAGACAAATTTGTTTTGACTGTAATACTGTTAACTTGAAATAGCAGCATTCAATAGGTGGTCATCTAATTATAATGGTCTAGTAAAGCGTAGAAAATAAACCCTTCTAATTTTAGACTTATGCAAATGAGTAAACATGTTTGTATTGTTAATTGTTTAAAAAAGCCGGCCGTCGAAATAGTATGAAACCCCAATGAATTTAGGGGCAAAATTGGCTTTCTGAGGAGCAAATACTAGTTCTTCACTGGTAAAACAGATCTTATATTTAATAGCACGGATTCTCCATTGAGAGGTCATTCAGCTTGTTGAGCTTAATGTGATTCGCTGACTGTTTTTGTTATTGACTTAATTCATCGTAACGCTGTACAGCTACGGAGCATCTGGTGCATTGCAATTTGAGCAAAAGAAAATTTAAAATAAAGAAGAGTCTCAGTGTAACAGAGAGATGGGACTGAAGTAAGCTCTGCATGTTAAAGAGATTATCGACAACAGCTTTCCATGGTCTGTACTGATATCTACCATAGAAATGAAACTGTTTTCGTCTTGTTCCAAGTACTTCTTAGATAGCAATGGGCGGGACAGATGTACGGGATAAAATACGTGTACAGGGCAAGCCCGCCATACGAACACCCCGTCAATACGACTCTGAAGAGTCTCCCTTGCGTTTGGTAATCTACGGCCTTTTTGTCGAAGCGCTTTTTTTTATGGGCGTGCCTTAAAATAGCATTTCTTTGTCCCCCACAAATCATTCTTTTTAACTAAAAATACCGTCGCGTCGTCGCGGTACAACGATCACACAATGATTCCACAAGTATTTAACATGTCGATGCGTAAAACATTTAATTGAGGGGGCGAAAGTGAATAACTCACTGTTTTATTTTATCTTTTTTTTCTGAAAAATACATGGCAATTTATGTAGTCCATTTTCGTCGGAGAAGCTTTCATTCAAAAGCCACATTTTTCAAGATGTGTCTGAATGAGATATTTGAGTTCAGTGGCTTGATCATGTTCGGCTTTTTCCATTTCTTCTTTGCATCATGACTTTATCTGAAAAAAGAAGTAATTGTTAAATGATGAATGTATGAATTTATTTTTTATTCGTCGTCATCAATTCCCCTCGTATATTACGAACCAATTTAATGACGAGCTCCCAGTTGGCTTGCTATAAGCTCAGTTGGTGAGAGCGCTGCACCAGGGGTTTGTCAGAGTTTGAATCGCTGCTGGTCTTGCTTAAGTTGCGTCTTTTACTGCGAAGATGATCTTTTCTTCATTTAAAGTCCAAAAATATCTTGTAGGTCTAACAACGTCAGAGATATCGGCATATGTTTAAAACCGCATTTTTGCAAAAGTGTAAAAAACTTTGAAGTCCTTCGACAGATTTTTCCCTAACTTCAGCAAATAAGTCTCTGAGCTCCCTAGTTTTATATCTGCAAGTTTGAAGTTAATCGTGACCCAGGGGCGGATCCAGGGGGAGGGTGCAGGGGGTGCGCACCCCCCCTGGGATGACCTGTGGCCGCTTTCTAATTAACACTGTGCAGTCGCTTGACAGACATACAAAATCTGCTCTATCGTTTGATATGTATTCTCAGCAGTTCACATTATGTTATTTCCCAGTCAAAAGCCCTCTTCTTCGTATTCTCTTTTAAAAGTTTTTACGTCATCAGTCAGTTAGTGGTGCACCCCCTGCTAAGAAAAATCCTGGATCCGCCCCTTTGACCATCCAACTCGCTGCACAAAATGCTGGTCAAATTTAACCTTCAAATGCTACGCTGACACATTTGTTAAAGTTGACGCACAAATAGTGGAAGAGCAATGCGGTTTTGAATATTTGCCGATATCTCAGAAGTTTTTATTCCTACAAATAATATTATCTTAAAGTTCGACCACTCTTTGTTAAGGATACCAAAAATCATAGAAATCGGTTAAATCCTTCCTGCTGAAAAACATGAATCAAAACCTTAACCATCACGCATATAAATAAGTTCGGGCCACCTTAAGAAGCGATTATATTGTTTATAAGGCGATTCCTAGGATACGTTTGTATTAAATATGGATCGTGAATCGTGCCTCAGATCCTGTATCATGTATGTAATATTATACTAGATGATATCATACAAATGCGTGACAGAACGACATTAGCATTAGCATTTCAAAATACCATAGCAACGTGTATAACTTATAGGCTGTTTAAAACTCCCTTAATATTATATTTTAGTAGCGAAGACAAGTCAATATCAAGCTGATTATCATTGAGGTGCATCATCAAGCCCTCTGTTAACTTTTCACAAAGTATATAAGAGAATTAAACAGCGGCTTTAGTGCCACATCGAGCAGTGGAAAATTTAAGGGGGCTCTGGGACATTTTGACACGTACAATTTTTTAACTTTGGAAAAAATAACATTGACCGGCTTAATTCAATGCACAGTGAGGGTCACTAACTCTTTTTAAATTCATAAGTGGTAAAAGCTTAAACTAAGACTGTTGTCAGTTGTTGCTATGGTAATATCCAGGAAGAGGTCAAAAAACTACTACAACCTGCGCACTTCTCAGTGGGCAGTTGTTTGATACCATCATTGCTGCGCCCAATAGAAACGCACCGTAGTAATAGTGTCGATCAATAAAACTGGAAATTAATTCTAAAACCATTTCAAGAAGGTAGATCTTAATATTTTTGATCTGCATGACAGTTAAATTATTGAACTAACCTCTGTTTGCGCTCATTTGTTCTGCGCGCTTGGCATCGATGTATTTGGAGAAATATTCTTCATAATTTTCAGGAAGATCAACATGTTGAGGCAATTGCATTCCCTGATTATAAATCATTCCTCGTCCAGCCCGAATAAATGATTCACTTTTTTCTACAACGGCAGCCATTACAATTAGAATAACGAGGGCAGATACTAGGGCTTTCATGATTGATGACTTCTGTGCACCTGTTTAAAGATACAAAAAGGATATTCAATGACTGAAAATGAAAATGGCCGTCGGATGTTGGCTGTTTAAAGGAGCCGTGTCACGAATTTTATCAAAATTCAAACAGGAACCGCCACCAAACATGCACAGATTGAAACAAAAATAACTTGCATATTTATGGCGGCCGTTTCCGTCTCCGTAGTTTTTATGCCATCTTTGAAAAATTGTAATTGAGGAGGCCTAATTAACACAAGCCGCTTATAGTTTCTTTTAGGCATCCCTGCCATTTCTTCCTACATTTTTTTGTATCTTTTTATAAATGTAATCGTGTTATGTGTAGCAAATAAAATACAAATTCTCAACTTCTCAAAAAATGAAACGAACTGGTATACGCAAGTAACACAGCAAATACAAAAGGAAGCACGGATGGAAAAACTTAAAGAAGACTGAAAAGGATCGCAATGGTGGTTTTGAAACCTTGTTAGCCTAAGAGGTTTTCAAAGTTCATTTTTGTCGTTTGTAACGATGTACTGCTTGGGCGACATATTTGCTTGACACGAAACTGATTTTCCCAATTACAAGTAATTTTTCAAGTCCCGCGAAGTTTAGCGAACAAGGACGCTCAAGTGGCATAATTTAAAAAAATGCATAATTATGCGCAATTGGCATAATTAACAAAATGAACTGGACAACTGTGACACAGCTCCTTTAATAACTGTAGAGAATCTCAACAGTCTAGAATACAACTGGTTGTTACATCTAACTACTACTTTCCGGTACTTTCCGGTGCCTTTAACGATACCCAGGTCTGGTTAGAGAGGGTAACAACCTCCACAGCAACGGTAGCGTAAACGTCTCTTACGGAGCACGATACTGTTCCTTTAAACTTAATCTCTAGTTTTGCAGCCAACTCGCACTATTTGTCCTGGATTTGAAATCTTAGCTAACGCATCTAAATCAGAAAGAGCAAGAAAAATCGTCTTCATTTCGTTTACGTCCTCAAAATTAAAAAATATTATAATTATTATTATTATTATTAAAGAAATAGAAAAACGGAAATAAATCTGGCGCCAAGAAAAAGAGTGCTGCGCATAGAAAATGGTTGTTTTGCTTATTTAACCCCAAGCTTTTTAAAAGTTTTAGTTGCCGTATCCATCTTTGTTCTTTGTCTTCCAAAAATATGCATGCTGTGCATGGTGGTTGTGGATTAAAAACCGCTGTCTTCCCTTTTCTCCTCGTCGCTTTTTCTTAAACTGTGAAATGATTTTTGCTTTCTTATTTTTGCTTTTTCTTTTTCTTCTTTCCCTTTTGCTTTCTTTCTTTTTTCCGACTTAAAGTATGTTAATTTTCGAGAATTCGTCTTCTCAGTTTTGACTACATTTAGGAGCTTCTCAAGTAGTCTAATCTTTTAAGGCTTTTCAGATTTCTTTCAGTTTTCTTCTTGTTTAGTAAACAAATCTATAAATAAATGAAGAACAAAGGAAAAGAAACCAACTACAAAAAAGACTACTGGTCCTTCGAGGTCCTACCATCTTCCAGTGTTACTAACACGTTTCTAGCGAAATAACAGACATAGTAACCTTTACCTTAAAGTTGACATATACTTCACCACTGGTCTTTTCTATTTAAACGGACTCATTTGTGTCAAATGCAATTTATATACTACTCTGAGAATAATAAGTATCCGTGCTCATTAAAATTACTATCCGTCTGCACTTTAGCGTCAAGTTTAATCGTAGATTCTTTTTTTCAAGTTCTGTTCAATTAAAAGAGAGAGATTTAATTAGCGGTGCATTCTACAATTCGATGAAGTTTTGCTCTAGTACAAGTTTTTCCTTTCTAATTGGAGCAAGTAATAATTCGCTTTAGGGGTGAAAGAGATCTTCGAAAGCAAACGTCAATCAATAATTACCGACCTAGCGTCGGTTATTAAAACAGATAATTAACAAAGATTATTTAGTTCTTGTGTCATCTTTTAAAATTACGGTCTTGAGAAAGTAGATAAATTAACATGTAGTGAGATGGAACAATTTGACTGGACATAAAATTAAACTGATTCAGTTCAGAATTATTCTTCGTTGCTTTGCAAGAAGAATTTACAATTTCAAAGTGATCTATAACCCAGCTAAAACGTGGCATATCTGTACATTATCATCCCAAAACCGCGTATAGCAAATGGTAACAATTATTTTGGCAGTTATCCTTGCTTCAACGTTGTGCGTTAAACCAATTCTAAATATCAAAACTTGCCTTGCTTAAATAATGGTGAAAACGATGGTTTTGATTTGGAAACAGACGATTCTGAGGATGAAAAGGAGTCAGAGGCAACGCCTGATCCTAACTGCATGGGATGAATACTTTAAATGCGCCATCGTTTAAAAAGTTAAAGTAATTTACTAAAATATCTAGCAGCTAGAAAAAAATCCCTACCTGAATCTTCTTTCTTTTGTTCTTTTTTACGACTTCTTCCAGGGACGTTTATGTTAAGTCGGTGAGATGCCTAGCTAGATAATTTATAGGCAGATACAATTCATAACTTTCAATCAAGTAAGCGGATGCATTAGTGAAGGATTATTGCCTAGGTTGATAAGAATACAAAAGATTTCTAATTTCAGCTGAAGTCGAGGAAACTTAGTTATCGATGATCTGTAGATTTTACACTCCGCCAAAGCGAGGATTCTGTGCCCACGAGTCCAGTGCGAAGAACAACCCTAGTCTAGCACTTTCGTTTATCAAGAAGGGGTTTTCAGCTAAACGAAAGGAAAACCACCTGATGATGTCGATTTCAAAAAGGAAGGATCTTTCGATAAATAATAGACGATTATACCTGTATCACCAGATTTCCGTGAGATTCGGAGAGTTCTTCGGAGAAACTATTCTTCAAAACATAAAACTTCTGGTTTAAGATGTATTAAACATAAAACGCGTGGGATTAGGAGAAAGAAAAAATTAAAAACGTTTCGGCTTCTCTCGAAGCTCTATTTAAGTTCCTTTTTTTGTATATGCGTTAACAAACTACGTTTGCAAAATGAAAAAAGGTAAAGCTAATCCACTTAATTTTCGGTCTGCAAAAAACATTAGCGTGTTCTTAGAGATAAGATTAGCGAAGGTTCGAGGAAACAAATTTTCACACAAAAGATGAAATTAACTTGAAGTGTCGCTTATGAATGACTTTTTTAAAGTAATTAATAATATCGATCGTGTTCTGACGTTCATTTCGTATTCTCGGGATTTTTATCGGGCTTTACGAAGGACTCATTTTCAGATCCTTTGAAGCTTTCGCGATTATGGAAGCTTTATTTGTTACATCAATCGTGTGGCTGTGCGTCATGCGTGACGCGGAACCTGTTTAGCGAATAGCGTCGACGAAAAGCTGCGTGAAGAATTAAAGACGTGCTGTTTGTCTTCTCAAGGCTAAGATAACCGTCTTTCTCGCTTAAAAGCCCGTTAATTCTCAGGATTGGAACAGCAAAATGTGTCAGCAGCCGTTCTGAATTTTTACTTTGGTCAAGAGATCTAGGCGATATCAGTTTAAGATTTCATTTGTATAAGAAAAACTACTTACAATAGAACTAATTTCATCAAAAGTACCACAGGAAAGTACTTTAAATTTATCGGTCGCTTTGTCTTAAATGGTTACTCATTCACCAATACAAAATTAAAGTTCGAAACAATTTGTATACCATAATAAGAACTCAGTAGCTATTGGTCAAGCAGTTACATTTAGAATTTCCTCTCTTCGGTTTCAAAGTGCGAATTACAATGAAAGCGTGGTAAATTACATCACGAGGAAGTACCATACTTAGTCGCTTTTACTTTGACTGGTTTTGCTCTAGCTTATACGCTGCGTAGGATCTAATTAAGATCTCCAATTCACAGGTCGTGAGTCCAATCCATTCAAAACTGACATATTCTGTGATTTCTGGTTTACCCATCTTCTCTTTTTACAACTTGCAGTTCAGAAGGATTCTTAGGGTTTCTCGCTTTTCGGGATTCACAAATAATATTTAGTGTACCGACAGACATTCACTGCTCGAAGGTCACCTTTTTAAAAGCGAAATGATGAAATCTTTAAACAGTGAACTTTTATAAAACCGTCCTGTAAATACAATCAACAGTACCTGTCGGGAAAGTAAATTTAGATGAACGCGCATTATCTTGAATATCTTCGTTTTTCTTCAATTATTGATCATTTTGCTTTCCAGAATTTGCGAAATTAGACTCCGGACAATTTTGTTGCTTTTAGGCTCGTTTTGCCTGGGGGAAGGGTAAGACTGGTGTTTCATTCCACCTGCCCCTAGCCATAAGCTATGACAGTAAAATCTCGTGGATATAACACGTCAGGAAATGTCTAAGCGCAGGTATTTCATGTAGTTATGGGACGTTATCTAATTCCAAGTGGACGCCATCTTGGAAACGCCATGTTTTACGTAATCATGTAGAAAATTTTTTAAATGGGATGGAAATCAATGAGAATATTTAGTCAACTTTAACTGGACTTGAAAAAATTCCTGAAAAAAAAATACGCTCTTCAAACTGATGGAATTCTCAGAAAAATCCAAGATGGCGGTCAACTAGGCGGCCATCTTGGCTGGCGTCAAAGGTCTTAGCAATGTAACAACAACAATGTAACTGGGTTTAGTTTATCGTTTGTCTTCACGATTGTCACTTTGATTTTGATCGCGACATTTTGACCACTCACTGCAGGTCTTCATCAGGTGATAGTGTCAATGTGCTGAGTCGGACTATTTGTACCACCGTGGTTGTTTGTGATTGGTGAATCACGAACCTCGCTCATGGGTGGCGGGTTTCGGTCCAAAGCATTGTTGGTAGTATCAGAGGAGAAAACTGATCCCTCAGCAATCCGTTGTGGTAGCGATCGGCTGTTATGTCGTTTGATTGTAGGCATCCATGCTTCAGGAATCTCAATTTCACTCTCCCTGTTGATGTTGTTACGGTGAAGTCTTATGTGAATAGCCTCTTTAACTCTACTAGAGTAGCAGTGAGGGTCTCAGTCAATAATCTTAACTTCGCCCCAGAGCGGATAATGCCCGGTCTTATTGGGCAACCATGGTGGTACAAATAGTCCGACTCAGCAAATCGACGTTATCGCCTGATTAAGACCTGCAGTGTGCGGTCGAAACGTCACGATCAATATCAAAGTGACAATCGTGAGACAAACGATAAACTAAACCTTTTATACGCATTATCCACGATGATTAATATCATTCATGATATCAACCTTTTATGTTACCGTAAAATTCCGAAAATAAGCCCAGGGGCTTATATTTTTCAAAGGCCCTTTTTGAGGGGCTTATTTTTTGAGGGGCCTATATTCGGAGGGGCTTATCTATGGAGGGAAATTTGCGTTTCAAAATCGATTGGGCTAGCCTTTCAGTTGGAAGGAAATTTACCGTTTTTACTCTGCTTTACTTTGTGTTTGAGGGCAATTTCCAAGTACAAGCCCCTGGGGCTTGGAGGGGCGATTTAACAGAGGTTTTTTTGCGTTACGAGTTTGGGGGGCTTATATTTGAAGGGGCTTATACATGGAGGGGCTTATTTTCCGAATTTTCACGGTATATAGCTGGAAATTTTTTCCCAAGAGCGCGCGCTCTCATTGGTTACTTCAAGGTCACATAACATCTAACAATGAAACTGTTTCCCGCCAAAATCTCTGCGCGGGGCACATTGCTAGATCTGTGACGTCAGAGGGTAACAGTGCACTGTTGCCCGCGAATGTTGACCGACGACCGCCGTTACAGTGAGGTTTAATGAATTTCCAGCTACATAACAAATCACTTAAAGACTGGCCACTCGGGGCCTCGGGAAACACTGAGATCCGAGGGAAACAAAATTAACTGTTTCCCTCGGAACCAGTCATTAATTGTTTGATACAAACTCAACAATTTAACGGCTATTAGAAGTGTTTTTAAATAACATTCGCACACCAAAAGGCTAAGCGAGATAAAAATTTCATTAAAGTTAACACGAAAATTCGTCGACGGTTGTATTTTGATAAGTTTCCCTGAATAAATAAAGGAATGAAAGAACCTTAATCGTTTCCATCTAAAGCCCGATTCAACTTTTCTTTTTCCTTCTTTTGTGTTCTTGTGTATTTGAACCTTTTGTCAATTTCATGCATTCTGGCCAATCATAAATCGTGTATTTTATCCCTTTCACTGCCTGAGTGTTTGACGGAGGTCTGTAAGGTGACTCTAACTTTTGAGTATTTGGACGAAATCCTGCGATGTGACCATTCAAATGAAAGCTCTCTGTCTGTACTTTCACACGATGCTATTTGTTTGTCAAAATTTCACAAAGTGAAATGTGGAAATTTGGTCGAAATTTGCCTTTTGGCCACATTTGGCAGTGAAAGGGTTATTTAACAATTTATATTATACCGAAGCAATGGCGCGTGAGGCGTTGTATTTTGATTTCCGCCTCCTATCAGCATTAGTATATTACACCTAAGTATACAGCTATTCGAGAAAGGTCGGAAAATGTGCACGCGACAATCCCGAAAGGTATTGTGGGTGGTTTTGAGTGTTCTGCTCTTCAAAGAAATTTGAAAGAAGGGCACGGAGGCCACGGACATATGTTTGCGAGTGCATAAGGAAAGCAACAAAAGTAGGTTCGACAGCTACAGTCGTTAGGAACAGGGTGAGTTAATCATATCCCATATTACCTTTCGGGAATGTCGCGTGCACACTTTTTTTTTTCGACAACCTTTCTGGAAATGGCTGCATAAGCGATAAAAATTTAAATTTCTCTCTTTTTTTTTTGTTAAAAAAAGAGAAATTTAACTTATTCTCTTGATTTCACCATTACGGCGACAACATGATCTCTGGAGAAATCACCACCCTGCCGACATCCAAATTTGCCATCTTTACGGAAGAGTATTCTGTGCGTATAACGTGGTAATTTAGTGTAGTCATTGGCCAAATGTTTGGCCCAGCTTTGCTGAAAATCACATTTTATTTAGAATAAACGTTGTTAACTAACGCGTCTTCACTTAACATTCAGCAGCCAATTTTACAGTTGTTGTTGGAAGCGAGACTGGTATTGACCTTTTTTTCATCTACCCTTCCTGGTTTATTATGTTATGTTACGTTCTGTTATTAATTGCTGGCAGTAATTTTTTTAAACAACATTAATTTCCGTAAGCAAAGCAAAGCAAAGGGGTTTGTATTAAAGCAAAGCTAAAGCAAGGTCACCCGGGCCTCGCATTCAGGCGCGCGCAACCATAGAATGGTGCATTGAATTGCCACAGTGACAAGCAACCAACACTCCAGTCGATCTCTTTGATCTGGGCGTCTTGATCAGGGAGGTACATTTGGATTATAACGAAGAAGACCAAAAATTACAAGTAAAAACAAATCAATATAATTAAGCTCACGCGTCAAATGTTTTATTTTCGTTAGTGCTTGGTATGATAACATCAACTCAATTTATTTCTGGCTTTATCGTCATCAAATACATGAATAATTATAAATAACTACTTCATCTAAGCATTAAATGCTTTCTGGTTAATTTCCTATTCTTTTCTTCTCTTTGTAAATGATTTTTAGAGGGTTCTCAGTATAGCGCTTATGCTTTAATTCCTCGCCTTTCCGTTCTATCTGAAATAGATCAAGAGAAAATAAGATATTAATAAAACATTCAACCCTTAATTAAATTATGTCAAAGGGCCCCTGAGGTGTGAGCTATGGAAAAATGAATGAAAAAGCTGTAAAAATGATTGATTGATTGATTGATTGATTGATTGATTGATTGACTGGATGAATGAAGGAAGGCACGAATGAACTTGTTTCCATTGTTTCTACGTACAACAGGTGAAGAGAAAATATAGTATCAACTAAAATGTCTTAAACCCAGTTCTGCGCCTTTCCTCTTCCCATCATGTCTAAGGGCTCCCAATGTGTCTAAAATGCTACAAAAATGTAAGAATAGTTGATTGGTTGATTGATTGATTGATTGATTGATTGATTGATTTATTGGATGGAAGTGAATGGCTTACTGACTGTAGTGACAGTCTGCTTTAACTAATATGGTAATGAAATAGGTAAAATGCAGGAAGTATTTGTTTAATAATCAGAAGGGTATCTCCCCATGATCGCTAACCATAGAGAATGAACTGTCCTTCATTTACCTCTTTTGAAATATCGAGGACTTTCTTCTCGATTGTATAAGTGGTACATATTGTCAGTGTCTCTTCCATCGAGCGGATAAGGAACCATATTTCTTCCTGCACGGATAAGCGCTTCTCCCGAATGGATGAATGTTCCAGCGAGCAGTGAAATTACCAGTGTTATAACCAATAGCTTGTTCATGGCGGTCAAATGATTGTTCTGGCTAAAGTGGATAAAGAAAATTGAGATATTCATTGTTGAACCGTCATTTTGCATTTTCAAAGGCAGGCCTTGCAACGCGATTTTACATCTGATGGAAAACTTTACGTTAGATTCTACTAATTCCAGTAGGATAGCCTAATTCACGTTAAACAAAGTATGACAGGCCCCAAGGGAAAGATTGAGCCTCGAGGCTTTTTTTACGTCATACATGCATTTTTGTGCGTACTTGATTACATGTAAGCCCAAATTTGGAAGCTCTTTTTCGCGAGTATCATTTTTTAAAAAATATTATTAGAATATTCCAATAGATCGTAAATAAGTGAAGTAATATAATAAAGCTGTTTATATGGTAATTTTTAATGCGGTTTAAGGAATGAACGTTTACGGTCGGTACAAGAGTGACCTTCTTTTCTACGTGTAGATGAAGTTATTAAGTTTAAATTGGAAAGCAGTGTTTACTTGTGAAAGCTTCTTAGGAATGGTTTTTTTTTATTGAAAATGGGAAAGAGCAGTTCTTTCGAATGTTAGATATGCTTTAACAATTTAAGGCTTTTCCCTTGTTAGTTTCATTTCTTTTTTCAACTACATAACTGTATATTTTTACCAAATTACTTTACTTATCCCTTTTACCTTAATTTGGCTTTATATAATCAAAAGCGGTCGAAAGCTACATACGAAGAAATGCAAGCTAAAACAGCAGCAAAACCGAGATGCACAAAACCCTCTAGTGGAATTTCTTTTGGGGGATTACAACTTAAATTCAAACTTCTTAATTTCAGTCAAATGTCTCGCAATAAAAAGACTGTCGTTTTATGTCTGAGAAAAGGTCCAATACGGGTTTGATTCCCAAAGGGATTGTTTACTCCCCCAAAACTGTTCTGTTGTTGAGCTATTGGGATAAAGGATCGGTCTGAAAATTAACCGTTTGATTCATTAACGTTTTTAATTAGTTTCTGTTGATTTGATTTGGAGAAACAGCTTCAAGACTGTCTTTTCTATTCTATCTGCGCTTGAAATCCAAGGAAACCCGCCACAAGTTGTGAAAAACAAACTTACCTAAGTCAAATGTAGTTGACGTCCTCTTATTAGTGTGTAGCAGCCTGCACTGACGAAAAATGTTGAGTGAAATATTTGTAATCGACTTTGTTTAGTTATATCTGTATGGTTCATCTTTTTATGTATGTGAAAGGATATTAGCTTCCTGACGGACAATTTCTTTTAAAGATAACAGAAACTCGGGAAAATACTCATTTATCTTTTAGGCTAATAGGTTTGAAAATATTCTTTGTTAACTCACAAATAACTCTTTCGATAAAGGGTTACTTTCGTTGTTTGTATCAGTTTGTTTCAAATCATTAGCCAATATTTGCTGGTCTACCACGGAGGCCATAAATCAAGTAGAGCTATTATAAAGCTAATGAAGGAAATCAATTATTACAGTAACTATGATATATTTTAAAGATATGACATTACTAAACAACGGAGAAGCGTAAACGCCGAGAGACAATTGTTCAATGTATTTCGGTAAATTTAAGGTGATTGGTTGATTTCAATTGTGTTCCATGGTGCTTTGTAAACGTCGTTTTCTGTGACAAAATTATGACCCTGTTCAAAGACATTTTTCCTCTGGTTTGAAATACCTAGTGTAGCCCCTTTGAACATGAGAACTGAAGAGATTTGAATGTTTTTGGACATTTCCTGAGAAGAATGATTTTTAGTACATTTTCAGTACGACGATTTGCGCTCAAGATTCGACTTTGCGGCACTTTTACGTTTAGGTATCAGACAACTTTTAAATATTACTTGCTACATTTAAGAAAAATTATAGGTAATAATTAAATCTTTCCGTTCAGCGGAAAGGCAAAAGAAAAAATTGTGACGATAAAATCTACCGTTCTCCTCAACTAACATCTGAAATGGTTAGGTATTCTCACCCAGTTTTGTTTTGCTTTGATTCATGTCCGGTGAATTTTGATAGATACATTGTTCACCGAAGGCGAAAAGTGCTGTTATCAAAATGCGTCATAAATCTTTTCTTTTACCAAACCGGCAAGCGTTTGTTTCGTTTGCGGCGCTTTCTATTTTATAAACATTTCATGGAATGTATCCTAACTGTCTTAGTATTATTTTGTTTAGTCAGATTGCGTTATATTAAATGCGTCAGAAGCGATTCCTATGTTACTTTCAAGTTCTGTATCTAAGTAAGTAGAGATAATGACAAACGTCCGTTGCAAATACGCAGTTGCTATCACTTACTTGAATTATCCCCTAGGGAGTAAAGAAATATGTAGTTCCTCGTGTCCTACTGCCTTCGGCTTTGGAAAAGTTGAAAAGATTGGCAATTGAAATGGTATATTTATAGTGAGAATACGTACTAAATATATTAGGCAGACACCCACAGAAGCCTCGATAGTTTTCCACTACAACACAGATTTGTTTTTACAGATAATGTGTTAGGAAACCTTCAATGCGTTTTCCAACGCGTGATGAGCTGTAAGTAAGAAGTCACGAATTTGTGAAAAGCTGCCAGTCTTACCTTATTTCAATTCGATTCTAAAGCGCGTTCCTATTTTGACTGCTTATTCAGTGAACAGTTAATATTCGCTTTCTATCTGTGGTTCATCTTGCTAATAGTCTAGAGCAGAGATATTGGCTTACTAAAACTGTTAACTTCAAATTAAAGAGCAATTAATGAGGCCCGAATCAAAAGGAATGGTGACATACTAGCTGCAATACATTATCCGGGGCTAAAACATATCATAAATTTAATTAAATCATCTCCATAGCGAGCGTCTGTATTTCGGTGCTAGAGGAGACAAAAAAAAATAAATCTTGCGAATTTTTATAAACTAATAGTTACTGCGGAGTCTCCATGAACTAAATGCTCGTCTCTTTTATTGTGAGGTTATAGATACTTCACCGACTACACGTGTAAATAATTGAGACTGGCCCAGTTTCCGTCTTGTCGCAACAAGATTAAATTTGCAGTGACATTGTTACAAAAGCAAAGAAGACGTTAATTTTTCATTTTTCCGTTATAAATTTCATATCAGAATTTCGTTCTTCCTGATACAATTAGCTAATTACATTTTACTTTTTTCAATAAATCACTGTCCTTAACCGAGAAAACTTATTCTCTTTAAAAATAAATTTGCTGGTTTTCTTTAATTTGGTTAATGATCTGGCAACTGATCTCGCTGTTTTCACGAGCCGCCGTTCGTGTTTGCCATTTATTTGTCGTTATTTTTTGTTGTTGTCACCTTTCTTTGCCTTTTTTAGTCAGCCGTTCTGAAATAAAGCAATAGAAGCTTTTTGGACATTTGATAATGCAAGAAGATAAAAATGCGTTGATTTTATTTTAATAAAAGTCACCTAAGACATGTACTTTACTTAAATGTGAGAGCAAAATCTGACATACACTTCCCACACTTAAACTGTAAATAAATCATCGTTTTTGGGTGTTTGTTTTTGTTTTTTTTAATTTTAAGCCATTCCTAAGTGACTTACAAGTGCTCTCATTTACTATAGGGAAACCGACAAAGATACATCGCATATACGCACTAGCTATCACTTACTGAGGTATCCCCTAGAGAGTAAAGATATTATGTAGTTCATCGTCTTCCTTAGCAGTTGAAAAAATTGAAAAACATTTGCAACTGAAAAGGTAATTTAAAATCTGAAAATGCACCCCTCACAATGAAACTATAAACGAGTCATCGTTTTGTAAAAAGAAAGTTTATTTTTTATTAAACTTTAAATTTTATTCTTCTTCGTGTTTGAAATCTACTGATAACATAACTTGACAACTTGAGAACGTTTTAACCTATCATTCATCTTTCTTTTTAATGTACTTCCATCGCTTGCATCACTCCTCCCTCCTCTTCTTTATGTAAACTGCAATGAAGACGAATCATTGTTACGTTAAAGAGACAGGTTCACGGTTCAGCGCATGCTCGTTAATCAAAATGCTATTTTTCTGCCGGGACATGCTGTATCTTCTATGAAAGCAATATCATCATGTCATAATGTTGTCAAAGAACCAATCTGCACGCTCCCCTGCAAGTCACTTGATCAGCTTAGGTGCAAATAGCTATAAATTAATCAACCATGGAATAAACCCTCGGGTCAACAATAAATTCAACGTTGGTAGTATTGGCATAATCCACTAATTTTCCTGCGATTTTAGTACTCCTCCATCCCTTTTCATGTTACTCTGAAGTACACTTCTACTTTGGAATACATTCTGAGATCGCTGAGATACATGTGAGTGGGGTAAATAACCGATAAAATTAATAATAACTTGGAAAAACGTAATATAATTTATGAGTATGCGCTGAACCGTGAACCTGTCCCTTTAAGGGGCTATCAAGGATATTGCTGTTTTAGATCACTTCTGTGTTAACCCTTTAAGCCCAAAGATCCACATACAAATTCTCCAGAATGATCACCGTACATTTCGTTTTAAAATAGTTGAGAGAATTTGGTTTAAGATTAAAGCATTCTCCCTTTAGTAATCAATCTAATAATTCTCATAACCTATACTCTTGATGATCTGCTGATGTTGTTGGGAGAAAATGTACGTTGGTCCCTCTCGGGACCAAATGGGTTAAAGTCATTTCTTAGTGCCTTTACCCATGCCATTCAGAAAATGCTCCTGTAGAGTTGCAAAAGAGTCAACGAACAAATTTTATCAGGGAGAACTAGCCATGATAATTTTTCTGGTGATTTATACAGGCATAGCATTAAAACATGAAAAAGTTGGCCCAGCCTTTTCAAGTTTTAATCCATTTCCATCCTTATCATCCGCTGGAACAGACAACATGACACAGATTCGATGCCTAAATATAGCCTTAAATAACAAACCTCCGCCATTACTTTTGTTATACTACTTCATGAGAAATTCTGCAATTTGATTGGCTTAGAGCAGTGGTATTTCAGCTCAATTTGAAATAACTAAATGTGAAAATTACAAACCTTTTGTGGGTATTAGTATAAACAAATAATAGCATGATTTGTACGTGATATTTGGCATAAATACTACTTGTGAAATTTCAAAATTGTCTCAAATTACCTGTAACAATTTCGAAATATCACTCGTGGTATTTATGCCAAATATCACTACAAATCATGCTATTACCGATGCTAATTCTATTGATGCGAAAAAAGGTTTTTCTGATACTATTAGTATAACTGCCTCATCGTTATGGTGTCTAATTAGAAGTCAAAATGATATTTTTTCTGCTAGATTTTTCAGTAATCTCTCCCTGCTTCATTGTCGTGATCTATCACCTCAGCTATCTGGATTTTTCTTTCTATCGTGTTTATAAGCCATGGATACTCCGAAATGTATGGCCTTAATATTCTCCTTGATGCTGAGTGGAAGGGGGCGAGTAGCGTGCGTGAATGTACCACTAAGGCGGTACAGAAGCTTGCGTGAGGGGGCGAATTTGCAAAATAATAAACACTAGCGCGCACGCCCCCTCCCTCTTTCCTCTCTTTGCCCAGCCTCCCTCGTATAGCCAACGCACCTTGTTGCCCCCAGCCAAAAAAAGAAAAATTGAATAACCACTGTCTTTGATTTCTCTTGGGATGACTGTGATACTCAGGAGAAATTGGAAAGATAAACAAGGTGCATTCTGGTCCATATGAAATTGATGAATTTTGAGGTCGCGCAGGAGACTAGGTCTGTCTTGTGTCGAATTCATCATGGTACTCTTTATGGGGACGCAATTGGATCCAGTTTCCTGCGCATTACCTCAAAATGGCGAATATTTCCAATGCGTTTGCTAATCTATAACTATCTGTACCTTTGTAATAGCAGTCTGGACCTGAACAGTCAACGGCAGTAGGAACCTGGCGTCGTTCTTCCATGGCACGATGAAACTTTTCGATCCGGTCTCTCCCGGCCCGAAGTATTGCGTCACAGTGATCGAAAAAAAGACCAGCGATCATGAAAGTCACTAAAACGGTAATTAGTGCTCTCTTCATTGTGAAAGTTGACGTCTTCTTTTTAGATCTGTAAGAGGTAAAAATGTATGTCACTACTTTCAAGGATACGCTTGCGCGCTGCGTAAATACCTACTTTTTGCGTCTAGGGACCTTGGTATCACCCCCGGGTATTGAGCTTACTATTTGTATGTCATGCCGTCTTCAGATCGCTCTCGTATGCGTCCATGCCCCAAGAGGTCTATTCACACTTTCTTTTTTTGCCCCTCCCTCCTCCCCTCAGTGTCGAAAACCTGCATCTGCTGCACTTCTTCGCATACGCGGAAATTATTTTCGCCCATATTTTAGTATCCCGCGAGTGCTATAGAGGTGCAGCATAGCAATAAATTTTACATTTTAAAGATTTTTTCGGGGACTTAAGTGCAAAGTTTAATTTCTACCCATAATCCCTATACCGTAAACCGCCCCCTGCTTATAAGTTCCCTTACTTATAAGCCTCCCCATCCCTTCCCTCCGTTATAGGCCCATCTACCTGTGAACAAAAAAATATATCCGATAAAATGCACTACCTTGATATAAGCACGCCCCTACCCCCAAACCCAAATGTTTTGAAACGAATTCGATTGATTGTGACGTTTTGAAGGTTAAATAAAATCAAAAAACAGTAAATGTTATACGTATTTTATTCAGGGCTGGGCTGTTAAAAGCTGGGTTAACATAACCCAGGGTTAGTGCGAAATTCGAATTAAGATTTGAAAGCTAAATGTAAATTCAGTTTAATTCTTTTTTGTCAACAAGTTCATGATTGGATGCTCTCAAAAATAACAGAGAAAATTATCCGAGAAAATGCGGTGTATATGCTGTATCAAATTTTCAAATTTCATTTCAAACTCATTCTCTTACATTTTTTTCAAGTGGATAAAATTCAAGTAATAACTATTAATACGTCTTAAAAACGCGTTTGAGGTTCGGACATTTGCAACTTTACAGTTTTGAAAATCATACATTATTTCAGCAGACAAAGAAGATGGTAAATTGGTAGCCATCTTAATCTTTCAAATATTTCAACAGATCAATCAAGGATTTATCAAGAGTGCAGGTCCCCACTCTAACTTCTCTCGCGCGCGCCTTTTTTGTATTGTCCTAGTTTTGTAATTCATTTACCCACGAAGCACTTAGGAGTTCTTAAGAAACTCGTTTAAACGCGTAGGTGCGTTCCAGATCGAA
The DNA here is from genome assembly GCA_942486035.1 of Porites lobata. NCBI lineage: Eukaryota > Metazoa > Cnidaria > Anthozoa > Scleractinia > Poritidae > Porites > Porites lobata. The sequence continues at coordinate 523,708 of CALNXK010000199.1, read as the reverse complement.
TTGGAATTTAGAACTGTTGGTTTTTGAGGAGAGGGTCCGAAAACCAGAGTACCTGGAAAAACCTCTCGGAGAAGAGAACCAACAACAAACTCAACCCACATATGGCGTCGACGCGGGGATTTCAACCCGGGCCACGTTGGTGAGAGGCCAGTATGGCTCTCACCACTACGCCAACCTTGCCCCATTTGATTTCTAAGGTATTAAATGGCATTTATTTGAGATTCACCCGAGGCATTTATTTTACTCCCAAAGTACCAAGTCTGGTGGATCTCTATGTTTTGTTGCATTTAGTGGGGTATTGGTTCTTGGCACCTTCTTTATTCACTCACCACTGTCTGGGATCCAGAACCCTACATGGACTGTCAACTTATATCTGCTTTTGCATTATGTATATTGTACGTAATAGCGCACTTCACCACATTACATGAACATTGTTGCCTGAGTACACGAATTGATATTTGCATTTGAAGGTCGCAGACCAACATTTTCGATCTTTTGTGTGATAATTGTTCGTATTACAAGCCTAGAAAACTCTGTTAAGGGGACACCTTGATAATCCTTTAATTATAGGGACGACTTAAGTACCTCAAAATTAAAAGGAAAAGTATTCGAGCAAACAGTGAAGTTAAAAAATTCTTCTTTTCTCACCTTTTAAGAGATCTTTCTTCTTTGAACAGTTGACTTTGTATTCTGCAATGTGCTAACGAGCAAAACGCAGCTTAATTTATATCCAACGAATTAGGAATTAGTGGTTAAAACGGATACAAAAATAAGATAAGGAAAACAAAAGCTTCGAAGGATGTGCTCGAGCTCTATAAAGAGTACAATTTCATTCACTTTAGCTGGATTTTGCTTTCGCATTTTCAAATTTATTAAAGAAAATTTCACAATCGAAAATTGGTTGATTTACTGGAAAAGTTTCAGTCTCATCACCTTTGGATGTGAATTCACAAAATACTGAAGTGGAAAACGAAAAAAAAATTGCGATATCCTCAGATTTCCTCTTTCCGTTTTTAGAATCAACGGCTTTTTATTTTCTTTTTTTTAAATCCAAAAAGATAATATATCTGATCGTTTTGCTCTTCATACGAGTAACAAGAAAGGGTTATCTGCTTACAGTTAACGCTTGTGAGCTTTCTTTATCACATGAAAGTGAATTTCGACACATACTCCATTAAAGGTTTAACGAAGCTTATTATTTAAAACCGAGAGAAGCATATAGATTGTATAAACGGAAAAAGGGAAATGTGAATATGTGGCAATTTTTATCCGATGAAGGATAGAATTCTGCATGGCAGCAAGCATTTTTCGCAGGTGAAATTTCTTAGCAAATAAAATTTAGAATGAATTAGAAAAAAATGAACAGAAAAAGCAGTTTAGATGCTACTTTTTACAAAGTTTGTAAATCGAATCGTTTTTCTTTAAAGATTTTTTTTCTGTATATTATATATGTAATTTTTGTATCTGTTTTTACCATTGTAAGCGCCAGAAATCTTCTGCCTTTCATTTTTTAACTTTTGTGTGCAAGTCTTTTCTTGGCTCGTCCGTGTGTTTTGTCTTGATTTTCGCTATCGTCTTGTGAGTGTCTTGCTTGTTTTATTGGCATTTTCAGTTTGCCTGTTTGCTTTCATTCAGTTTTGTAAGTTATTTTATATTGACTTTGTATTTGTCAATTGCTATTTTTCAGCACCTCTTCGCTTTGTTTCTGCTGGCCGATTTCAGTTGTAGAAAGTCTAGAAATGAAGCTGTTTGTTTGGAAAATTAAACCCGTAAAGGCTGCAACTATAATCACTAATTAGGAATTCGTTAGCAATTTAAATATTTTAACATTTGAATTGTCTGAACGTAGTTTTGCTCGATAGTACATTGTAGACTACACAACCCTTCGATGAAAAACAAATGTTTTCGTAAACGGGTAGGGATAAAACAAAAGTATCTTAGATTTGACTTCGATTGATGGTCAGCCAAAACAGAACTTCCATTTGTTCTGCCTTAACTTCGCCATGTCTTTCTCAGAAGAAGAAAATGACTTGTTAAAAGTCTTGCTGAGATTTGAAAAGAGGGGATTTGAGGCATATAGATAGCGGTGTATCAGTGCTATAGTTTCAAGGAACAACATAAAGGTTTTTAACATTTATCTTCAGTCTTTTTCTGAAAAAAAATAAATAAAATAAAACCGACAGAGGCAACTGTTTACTTATAACTATCATCAAGGTTGGAGTTATAGTTACAAATTTAAAAAGAATGTCTCATAAAAAATATAATGATAATAACAATAGTAATCGTCAGTAGTAATATTAATAATACTAATTGTTGAAGCATAATGAAGGAGAGAAATCGTATTTCATTGTATAAGGGAAGTATTAATAGTAAATTGCATGTTCATTGGCTCAGGAAATTAACTGGCAAGATTCATGCAAATGATATAACACATTGATAACGATAAGATTTATATTTTACAGTCATTTAACATTAATGCGTCAAAAACAGCTGTTAATTTCAGCCAATGTAAAAATTTCAGGCCATTATTTTTCTTTTCCTTGGAAGTGTAAAGAGAGAATTCAGAGTTTCTAACCTTCAGCTTTCGTGAATTTGAAAAATAATCTGAAATATCACATCAAGTCAATAACTTTTCAGCTTCCTTAATCAAAAATTTATCCGGTAAAATTAAGAGTAAAACAAGAAATTCGTGAAAAAATTGATATTTCTTAGTTCTCATGTATAAGTTTGAAACGTCGCCGACAGTTTCAAATTGAAAGACGTAACTCTTAAGAAGTTTAATAAAACTGCGCTAAGGGCTGTGATCTGGCCGCGTATTTGAATAAAATTAGTCGGTAAAATTGATCATCATTCTCCGGAATTTTTTCGCTAAGTAAGTACACCCCGATTGCCTGAAATACTGTGTAATGTTCATTTAGTATTTAGGCGGTTTGGCTGAGAAAGTCTTATCGCTAAAAATTACTCTCGGCAAGCTTTCTCTGGTTGCTAATCACTTTAATTTATTATGTCTTTAGATGAGGAAGAAATTGCGACGTCTGAAATGATTTATAGCTCACATTAACAATAGAGCAAACTCACGGTGACCACAAAGAAGATAATCTGTTTACCTGTCTTCGTTTCCCCCCAACTGCATAAATGGGTGAATTGAGTTCCTGAGAGTAATTTAATTAATGGCACTGAGTTATTTCACAAATATCCACATCTTGCTGAGATTGAAGAGAGCTAAAAACGACATTTTCTTAGCTACAATTCCTTGCGAGCATTCGTTTTCTCCTTGAGCTTGTTAATTTGGCTAATATTGAAGTCATGAACAAAGGTATAAATGAAGAGCAGTGGCATTAAAATCCGCTTTCAAGCCCAGTGTAATATCTTATTCGGCCATAAGCTGAACAAACCTTAAAGATTTTTAGCTGCGAAACGAGCAGTTTGGACCGACTTCATCTGCGATAACAGCACGAAAGTAGCTTCGATAAGTAAAACATTATGTCTCTACCAAGGCATTTAGTTTTATGTCATATAAAACAAGGTATACCTGCATAGTGCTGGAGAAAAGGTTCAACAAAAAAAGCGGGAGGAAAAAAAACCTTCGATTTGTACTATTTCTGTGACTTCAAAAAGCAGAATGCAATAGCTCATTAGGTATATTATCTGTTGTTATATTCCTAAACTTTCACTCAACTAAACAGGGACTGCCACTGGTTGATTCTTGGTCATGTGGCTTTGACTAAAATGAAATGTATCCCGATCGTGATACATTAAGCAATGTACCCCGCTCAGGCGCCTGGACGAACTTTCCCTCGTAATACGTCTTGAACGACGCGCTTCGAAAGGTAGTTTATCTGGACGCGTAATGCGTCTTGTGCCCGTCTTTATGCTTGAGACGTAGAACCAGACGAACTACAAAATGTTTGTCCAAGTTCGTCCAGACGGATAATGCGTCCTTTGTATAAAAACAGCCAATTACCCTCGGAATTACCTGATTGAGCGAAAATTTGGTTAGGAAGGAAGGGGTTAATATGAGCCCTATTGGGAACCCTTGAAAACTGGGGAAGCGAAGGAAGGAAAACGAGCATAATACATATGATGGCGACTCAGCGACTCAATAAATTTTATTCTGCTTTTTTCGCTATATTACAAGTGTATCAGAGTTTTAGCTCCACTAAGTGACAGTTGTACCATACTATTGAGTTGACCACACCTACGAATGATTTTCAAATATGTGTAACATTGTGTTCCGATCTTCTTTCAAATTCTTTACTCTTCGGATCTTTCGATCTTGTCTGAAAAGAAAGCGAAATAAAAAGTGTTTCTTTTTTGACAAACTTTACGATAAATTCCCCCAAGCTTTAACGAGCTTAACCCGGTTTCTGTAGAGCGTGTTCGTAAAGAATAGAGTCAAAGTTCGGTTTCTCGGACCTCCTGAAAATGGGAACTACTTTAATTGTTTTTAATCAGAAGATTCTAAAAATCGGGATTCTACCGGTATCTCGGTCTCTTAATTAGATACCAGAAGTCTTCGTCTAAGCCTGGCGTTTCCCAAGAACCACTCTGGGGCATTGCTACTCTCCCCTAAATTCTCCTGGGAAGAATGAAGATTTATCAAAGAGTTAAAGTTTCTTTTAAAATTTTATCGTTGTTGGGTGAGAGAGTAGTCCCACTCCGTTAAAAAGTTATCCTCGATATTTTAACTATCTGAACTCGTTCAATATTCATACAACTGGGCTAGAAAAAAAATTCTGGAGCATTGCTACTCTCCCCTAAATCCTCCTGGGAAGAATGCAGATTTATCAAAGAGTTAAAGTTTCTTTTGGAATTCTTTATCCTCGTTGGATAAGAGAGTAGTCCCACTCCGTGAAAAAGTTATCCTCGATATTTAAATTATCAAAACTCGTTCAATATTTAAACAAATAGCCTAGAAAAAAAATTCAGTCAAGGGTTTGAATGAGATGGTAACCCAGAGATCAGAAAGTGAACCCATGACTTTTCTCCTGTCATGTTCTACGTATTGTTCTTTTATGTTCTATCATGTCCTACGTAGCGCTCCGTAACAACAAAAAAAGATCTTTTACAGTCAAACCCCGTTACAACTGACACTAAGGGGGCCATAGAAAGTGTCCTTATTAACGCGGTGTCTGTATTAAGCGGGTTGAATTTAGAGAAAATGTAAGAAAGGGCTGTCGCTAAAGACAAAGCAAACTGTCCGTGATAACGAGGTGCCCGGAAAGGGTAAAAAGTCTAATACACTAAAAACCCGCGACTAAGAACCTGCATTTTTCCAAGTTAGCCTAAACAGGTTCTTACATACAAGACATACATGGTAATTAGCACAAATTGAGGCTATTTAGGTTCTTAAATAGGTTCTTATTTTGTGAAGAAAAAATACATTGCAGCTAAGAGTATTTAGGGGTATTCAGCTCATTCCTTAGGTAAAACCTGACTATTAACCATCACAATTGCAGTGGGAATAATAAGGCAACTATGTCTCAAAAGATGACCCTGAATGTCAGGACTTATCTTATTTGCCCAAATGTACAGAATTTTTTAATATAGATTTTAGAAAAATAAGAACCTGTTTCAAATCTTGGGCTAAACAGGTTATTGTATGGAGGGGGCCTAACTGGTAAATTTTAACCTAACCGGTTCTTAGTCGCGGGTTTTTACTGTATCTAACTTTTAAAAGTGTTCTTACTTCTCCTGTAATAAACTGCCATAGGTGGGTTCATTTCCGCCTCCTGTTGTTTGTATGAGTTCAGCCCACGTTGAAACTTCTCGATCCGGTCCCTCCCGGCCCGTAGTAGAGCGTTGCTTTGCTCTACAAATACACCAGCTACTATTGCCACCACTAGAACTGTTAGAAGTGCTTTGTTCATGTTGAGGGACTGTCTGTGAGGTCAGATCTGAAAAACGAGGAATTTTAAAGGCAAAGCAGTTTTAGCAATGGCGAGTATTGAGCTTTTACTTTTTAATTTATGGGCGACTTAATAACCCAGTCAGTTTTTCGGCCGTATCGGACTGCGGTTATCAATTAATACCAGAAACTGTTTTTCGTTTAGGTCACATTCTCAATCAAGAGATTTAGGAGAAATTATGAGTGAGATATTTTCCGGCTTTGCATGTAAAATTTATAGATGATTACGCAGAAACGTATAAGGCATGATAAATAGAGGGCCAAGGCCGTCAGGTATATTGTGTTTGCAACCAAGAAGGGTGCAAAAAAGGTTTATCAAGCTAATGAAACACGAAACATACCGAAAACGTTAGAGGCAACTGTAACAGGTTATGAAAACGTTTCTGTCTTTTCAAGAAGAAGAACAGTCAAAACCAAAAGCGTGGCGTCGGATTAATCGTTTTTCTAACTTCCTCGTTATATTCAAAGATAATTTAGCAACGGAAAAACAAATTTCAGACACAAAGAGTTACAAACACTTTGTTCATTTGTTCGAAAAGTAAAAACTAAAAATACCTCCTCGATGATATATAATTTAAAAAGGCTGAAATTAGGGATGTAAAGTGATTGAGACTAGACTTACCCTGTGGTAGAACTGTATTCGTCAAGCAACTTGGTCAAGTGTGGAACTGAATTAAGAGTCTTAATTATATAGCATGCTGCGGATACATCCCTATCGATGAAACAAAACCGATGCGTGGAGCTTATTGATAAGATAAGCAGATATTACGTAGTGAATTTCCGTAAACACGCGAGGAAGTAGGTAAATTCTTTTGCACATTAATGGCGCCACGCTGCTGAAGACGCTCTTTAGTATTTTAGCCTTGATTTATTTCCATTTATTCAACTTCTTTGAGTCGTTTTAATTGTTTAATTCATTAAGCTTTTAACTGTTGTGCCCTGATCCTTTAGTCATGTAATGTGCAAGAGTCTTGCCTTCAGTGACTTTATAAAGGAGGTAGTTTCGAAAGAAACTGTATGCTATGTAACTGCGTTAACGGAGGAGTATTAAAACACCATTTTCTCTTTTTTTAAAATTAATTTTTTGTCTTTTCACCGTAAAAAGAATGGAAATATGAGTGCCATTAGCGCCAGAATCCCATGTATTAGATCAAATTGACCGAGCTCCATGATTAAGCCCTTACTAGACTTGAGCAATTGTGTTTTAGGGTAATCTCTGTTCTTATAGAATAAAGCCATTCTTTACGGCTAGAACGAAGGCTAACAACGAAGAAAGTACACTTGATCTATGCATAGACCAAACTGACCGAACTCCGTGTTTTAAAGGACAGCTCTTTCACGTTTTTGTACCGTCTTTTCTCAAAATGAAACGGTTTATGTATCTGATTGCAAATTTTACGGTAACTCAGGTTGCTAGAACGAAGTCTAACAACGAATAGAGGAGGCTGTGAGAGACCTACAGCTGTCTACTTATTTTACCTAATTACAACATGCAGAAGAAACAAAGATGATAGTTAAAATCTTTGAAAGAAATTTCTCTGTACGAAATAGAAACTCGCCAGGAAGTAAGATTAGTATCATTAAATAACAGAAAGCAAAACTTAAGTCAAGCTTTCAAGCGTTAAAGGGCAATAGTGAAAGGATCTCGTTTTCAACAAATCTTTTAGTTAGTCGTTTTTACGCACAAAAAACTCCTTTTCTTTTCTTTTCTTTTATTTATTCGCTCCCTCTGTGATGACCGATCAAGCTACTCTTTATTGAGGATAATCTGAAAATAATCGAAAACTTTGTGTGCTAATTAATATTTAATATTAAGTTCATCTCTTTGATAAAATCTTCCTTGAATTTTCTTCAGATAGCAGTGTGTAAGCTAAATTTGTTCGCTTTACGGTGCCAAGGATATTTACTTTTTGTAATAAGAAGTCCACAGCATCGGAAATGGAAAAAAATTTGCAAGTTTTGAAACACTGAAGATAATTCAAAACAAAATTTTGGACAGTTGACATCAGCGGGGGATTTTTAAAAGCCCTACTAATAAAGTTCTAATTACTGTCTTTCTTTCGTTATCATTATTTAGCAATTTACAGAAAGATAACAATGAAGTTGACACCAAGCATTGCTTACTTTGCACAATTTAATAACCTGTTTTTGAAAAAGTCAGATTATTCTCGCTGAAATTCGCGAAACAGCGTCCCTGAGACCGCATAAGAGATACGTAATGTCTAGATTAAGTATTCCGAAGTTTTGCATTCTGTTGAAACTTAAGTCTTTGACACTTGCCCGTGAGAAATGTGTCTTTTTCTTTTCATTGTTCCTCGACTTTTATAGGAAATTTCTATCTCCCAAAATGTACTTGAGCAGTTTAAACAAACTCCGTACTAGTACCGAGCTCTGTATTGTGGCATAGGTTGTTTGCGATTTACATGGGCAAACCGGTCGGTGAACGGTTTGCGTAAATGGTAAACAAAATTTAAGACTCGTAACTTTCGTCCCGGAATCGCGTTTACCATTTGTACAAACCAGTTCCATTTACCGAAACACGGCCACGAAAACCTGAAACAAGTATTAAAGATGGCTTTATTGAAGAAATGGAACAAGAATTTCCGTTTGGAACATTCCGTACGGAAAAACAGGACTACCTTTTCAGATGTTCCGTAGCTCCCGGATATTTTTGTGCTGGAACGACCAAAAAATTCGTGTTCCATCAGCTTTTTTTAAATGGCAAACAACTATCTCCATTGAAGATAATATTTAGTCAGATATGTACGTTTGAATGTAAATGAAAGCAATTAATCTTTAGGTCTCTTCAAAGTATGACCTTAAAATAACATTTAGTTGAGCAATATTTTCGTGTGGTACTGTTTAACTGCGTAGTATACTGAGGCGGATCTGACTTTAATTGAGCTTGCCTATTAAAACGGCTACTCAGGTTACTGCGGTGAAAATTCATGTTAACAGGGATCAAGAAGGCTTTGTGTTGTCTGCTTCGAAAATTAGGGCTAGTACGAGGTATAGAGGGGAAATTTTAAGCCATGCACGGATTAGTGCTAAAAATGCTTTTTTTGCTTTAAATAATCTTAGATTACTCGAAAATCACTATAAAAAAACTAAACAAAGGAAATGTCATGGGTGAATTCCTGAATAACTACGTTTTGAAATCAAGAGAGGATAACGGTCGGTGTGATGTCTTAGCGATTTTTGCCGACCTAATATACGTAGATGTAGATGCAGATAAACCGTTTGGACCTAAATTGATCAAAAATGAAGAAACACGCCCAAACAATAATTTAATCTCTCTTTCTTCTTTATTTCCTCCTTTTCTTTTTTTTTTTATCGTACGTTCCTGAAAATTTTGTGTTAAAATTCTCCATCTTGACTCGCTACTTTCCAGACTCTGAGCAGGTTTAAAGGATGAGTTGGGGTGACAGATAAGTTGTGATATGTATATTATTTTATGTATTGAACGACGTGGATCGTATTTCTCTTTTTGGGTTCCATAATATTTCGTGTTCTTCGGAAAACAGTAGTGACATGTTTCTAGAATTGTCAGACTGTTGTCATTTTTAGCTGTCAGTCCCCTCAATAAATGTTCTGTGTCACAGGGTAGTTAAAAAAAATGTCCTCCTCAGTGGCCTACTTAATTTAAGACTGTCCATATAACGATAAATTTACCGTGATACACACGAGTATCCTTCAGTTTATGTAGCTTCTTATCAACCTGCTTTTTATATGAAGTTTGAAAGCACGAATCAAGCAGAAAAGGAAAATTCCTATAAGTAATAAAATATATGGATTTTATTTTCTTTTTTTTTAATAACTTTGCTCCAAATTTGCACTGATTTGTGTTCCTAAAAACTGAGTAACATCTAAGAGTGATCAAAGATTACCGTGCGTGTTGTTTCGGTCTCAGATCATTGCATAATCATCCTTTATATAACATCAGTTGCGTGCTATCAGTTAAGTTTCGTGATTATTCACCCAAGATCTTGTCTGCTTATAAAGTGGTATTGTTATATTATGTTCTTAGCGAATATACTGAGCCCAAGCTCGTTGAGGTCTAGCACGCGAATCACCCGGGGGAGGGGGTTAAAAAAAAGTCTCATACAGGGAGACTCCGAACCGAAGTCCAACCCCTTACCCTGTTATATACCAATGTTGACAGAACGTTTGCTCGACTCTTTCACAGCCATAAAATACATCTGTTAGCCGTTTTAGGACTTTTCACCAATCAAAATACCTACCTCCCTTACACCTTCATGTACTTTGACAAGTGAAATCCCTGCCCTTTGATATACCGGTACCTGATCCCCAGGGGGTGAATCATCAGTCGATCCTCGCCGCTTGAGATGTTTCGGCGCGATTAATTTTGCTTTTGAGTTGATGATCGTGCGTGAAATTAACGCGCGTATTTCTTAATCTTATCTTCTTTATAAAAGGAGAATTCATGCATGGTTAAGGTTAAGATCGAGGCAGGGATAAAGAATTTCCCAGCAACAATGTTTCTGACCTACCATGGTTCATAATGGCGAAACCATAACATTTACCAAAACTCAACACAAACTCGAGAAACTTTATGAGAGATTTATCATTCTTAAAAAAGCGGTCAAATCAGCGGCTGTTAGCATTTATTTGATTTTTTGGTCTTTTTACCACAATACCGCGAATATCAAAAACAAATTTTGGTATTATTATGGGAGGAAAGCTTGTCCAAATTTGTCCAAACGGCAAAACTTGTCAATTTCGACAGTAAAATTTAAATGTTTTTGTTTTGATTAAGTTACATTGGGACTTGCGTCGGTAACATTTGTTTCTCGTGTGACTAAACTACGAAATATTGCGTTCCCGCAATGTTTCCACAGTGTAGCCATTATCCTAGCATATTCCGCCTTATAATTTTATCAGATTTGCTTCCAATGAAGGCAACTCGTTATCGGGGGTGATTCATGAAATCCAAAACAAAACAATTTCATAACTCCAAAAAGATACATCGTGCATGACTTAAGCGGAGCTTCCGTGACATATAAGGTTGTGATAACTGTCCTGCGATTTGGAATCATTTTTTTTTCTTGTCAAGAAGAAACGTCATATTCTCTAGATGATATTTAAATGAAAATGTCAATGAATATGCTTAATCCTTCCGAAAGGTTTAAAGAGAACATACAATATCGGGTACACCGCTTTCCAGGAGAATGCGGCGAAAAAATAATTCCGTCATGTGCACAACGAGCGTTATCTTTTCATCGATTTTTTTTAACTAATGTTGTGAAATTTGAGCATTTCTATCACAGAAAAGTAAGAAAAAACACAAACAAGAATATTTGGGGGTCAAAGTTGAAATCTACCTCGAAACGTGGGTCGAAATTCGTATACCTAAAGAAGTTAAATAATCTAGGAATTTCTGAATCTCTGAATAAAAAATAAAGTGAATATTAAGTATCTGTTAAATGTGTCTTAACTTTTTGATGTTCATGCTGAAACAAATGACAGTTTTCATCTTCCCTTTAGATCCTAAAACACTGGTAAAATTCTTAAATTTATTTATCTGAGATAGTAGCTCATTAGAAAATCCCAACAGTGACTTTTCAAGCTAAAAAAAGTGAGCGGAAATGTACATTGCTTGTTTATTAATATTCTTATCAGTGATACGAAACACGCGTCCCCACATTTCATATGATGTTTAATGTTTCCAACCGTCGTCTCCGGCTAATCGTAGATCTCCGAACCAAGCAGGATTTGACAACTGGTAAGTTACGTCGGAACAAAAATGTCATCTTCAAACATTTACAAAAACAAAACAAGTTGACATTACTCAAAGGTCACCTGCGTACGGCTATAGTCATACAAAGCTTGTCTCATTATACTGCTGTTTGAAATTTAGCATTTTTCCGGTTTTCTTACGATATGTCCACATAAGTTACACTAACGAACCAACAAAACATGTCAAACCTGAACTTAAGCTAATAATGTGATCACCATAACCAAGAGAGAACTTTTATTTCAGTTAGTTAGACTTTTGCTCACTAAGCTAACATTTTTCGAACATTTTAGTATTTGATACTACCAAAGGTTAGAACTAACGTGGCCAAAAATGCTTCAAGTTTTCAGCGGCTAGGAGCTGGAGCGAACTCCAATAAGAGATGAAAAAGACCCAGTTGATCAGAACATTTTCGTTGAAACTTAAAACGTACCTCAAGTTCCTGACCATAATCTTTGTAGTAACTATTGTATGAAAGTAGGACTTTCTAGAATTTTGTACATTTAATCTTTACTTGATTTTTGTTTAATTTTTTTTATGTTTAATTTTCGGTCGAGGGTCACGCGTATGTTATCTGTGGATATCAAGTGAAACTCTCTTTAAAAAAAGTATCTATCTGTCTAAAGCAAAGGCATTAAGCTGTATTTGAGCGTTATAGTGGATTTCTCCCTGAATCATTTTCAGAGAAAATGAACTTGAAATTTTTTTTTTAGAGAAATCGCACGCTTAAAGTGTAGAAAACAAAATGACACCCTAATATAGTCTTTTAGAGGATTATCTTTGGCTGTATTTAAAACATTACCTTGAATATGTTGTTATATGTTTAAATTTTTGTTAGCGTTAAAATTAATGAAAATGCCTCTCTGTATGATGTGCATTTTCAAGCTTTTAGTGGCTTTGTCAGGGGAAGACCGAGCATTTTAGTGTGGAAAAATGCAGCATTAAGGTGGAGCGTATTTGTGGGGAAATAAAAGCATAATATACAGAAGCCCATAACATGCAGTGAAGTGCCCAAATTTTAGCAATGAGGCTGATTAAGATCACAACTTTGGCCTTCGCAATGCCACAAAGTCAATTTTAGTGCTAAAGAAATGCTAAGCTGGCGTAAGGTCAATTGCTTGATCTGCGAAATGATAACTTTTTTTATCAAGAACACGAAACCAAAGTCAATAAATGTTGGCTTGGAGTTGGAGGATTTCAGTACTACCCACCATTTATAAAGTGTTTATTCCCGGGCATGATAAACTAGCTTATCCGTGCTTGGTGTGAACTAAAATCTTATGATAGTTGAACACTCAGCCTTGCGTATTCTGCCAAAAAGTTTTCAGTTTTTCAACCACAGTCGACTTCCGATAACTCGAGCCTTCAAGTGAAATCTAAAAAATTTCGAGATAGCTGAAGTTCGAGTTATCGGGATTTCGAAGCAATTGACCGGAAATAAACAAATAAGCAAATGCCGGATGGGGAGGGAATGCAAGTATCATGCACACTTCACTTCAAGGGCAGCAAGAGATATAGATTAATATTTTGAAAAAGGAATAAAGCAACAAAGCTTGATTAATATACTGAGATGAACACTGAATTTGAACCACAATCTTGGACAAAAATGTTAAGAAAAATACATCTCGTATGTTTCATTTTAGAATACTTCACTCCAAAGACCCGTACACTCAAGATACTTTCCCCTCCCCCCAAAAAAACAATGTTGAAGGGTCACCGGAACATTTCTGGTCTTAACAACACTGAAAATCAAAACAAGAATTCTTCGTGTCAATTCTTTGCTTTTACTTTATTGTCACTCCACCTGGCCCCTCCCCCCACCCCTCCCTGATCAGTGTTGTTAAATCTGGACCAGAAATCTTCCGGTGACCCTTCAACATTGATCAGGGAGGGGTGGGGGGAGGGGCCAGGTGGATTGACAAAAAAGTAAAAATAAAGAATTTACACGAAGAATTCTTGTTTTGATTTTATTTTTCTTGTTTTGTTTTTCCAATGTTTCGGACTTCAGTGCACTGTTTTTTGTTGTTGTTGTTGTTGTTTTTTCTCGACTTTTCACGCGCTTAAAACATGGTTGGTGTTATCGAGGGTAGAATTGTATAGAAGTGATCTGAAGGGTTCGAGTTACCAAGGGTATATAAAAATTACAGTGAATGTTTGAAGGAAATCCGGGGAAATCGACTTTGGTTCGAGTTAGCGAGGGGTCGAGTTATCGGAAGCCAACTGTAATTTCTTCATCCTTCCCAATCTTTTTTTTTTCCTTTTTACAGTCTTTTCGTAGAAGGAGCTCAGTATTCAAGAATCCGTTGCAATGAAAAGGTCCCCTCTTCTACTTCTTTTGATCGTGACAGTAGCTGGTCATCTAACGCAAAGTCATGCGATATATTATCCTGGAAAAAACCAAATCAAGAAGCTGCAAAGTGAGTTTTATTCTTCCATGAGACGTCGATTTGTTTGCCACAGTTCAGGTACGAACTATTACATTGAATCACAACAGGTCACGAAATGTATTGACTTCAAACATTCAAGAGTGGATCCCTCTTGGCTTCAACCAACCGATTAAAAGGTGCGAACGTCTTAGGAATCAGACTTCCGTTTATTTCGAGGTTTTGGAACCCGTGATGAAGTACGAAGCCTGACTGGTTTTTGACATTTTGCTTCTCATCCCGTAGCGCAATTCGACGACTGACTTCCGGCATAATAATTTTATTTACCTTGTTTGCGTCATTTCACAGCAGAAATCGAAAGGACGGAAAGATACAAAGAGTGCGCTGATGCCGAAAAGACGCCAACCGCGTTGCACAAAGAGGACTTCGAGTATGCTGATAGCTTGTTAATCTAATGCTTCCTCAAATGGAAACGCATAAACGTCAACTGCACTAAGGGAGAAGGCTCGTGCGTGTTATCGTGTTATCTTATCCTGGGGTAGATCCGGAGTCATAAGGCGTTATAATACAGTCAATAGGCTGATTTAGCAACAGAACGCGAACGTCATTTGACGACAGGAAAGCGCGCGAAAACGACTAAACTCGACTTCCGGTGCCCAATTTGTCGCTCTGCCATTGGTCAAGCCAGTTCTTTGATTTGCGCGCGCCGTCGTCAACTGACGTTCCCGTTGTGTTGCTAAATCAGCCTAATACCCGCTTTACGGACACAGGACAGTTTGCTTTGTCCCTGGGGAAAGAAAGCCCTTACATTTTCTCTAAATTCAACCCGCTTAATACGGATACCTCTTTAATACGGACACTTGCTATGACCCCCTCAGTATCCGTATTAACGGAATTTGACTGTGTAACCGGCCTCTTAGGCCGAACACTTCTTTAGATTGCCGCTTCACTCGCGAGTACTTCTCGAAGTCACTACCAAGTTACATGACTCCGGACTTCCCACGCTAGGGAATTCCCTGATATACACTACAGTTATCCTTTAGGCTACTGAACAAATCTAGTCCTATAGACAAAAGAGCTCTAGTAAATAAAAAATGTTTTTAGTAGCGATATTCTGGGGGTTTTTTTGTCGAAAGTGTCAAAATCGTTTGTTGAGTCTTTTAATGTGTCTCGTCTCTTGGCGAATCATGTTGCATCATGCAAAGCCATGTTACATTTACGGTGCAGTGGGGGATCCAGGGGAGGGGTCCGGGCCCCCCCCCCCTAACTTTTAGACCAAAATGAGGCCGGCCCCCCACCCCTTATCTCGGGATCTGGATGACCGTCCCCCTCCCCCTTATCTGAAGGTCTCGATCCGCCCTTGCGGTGGTCCTGGGAGCCCAGTGTATGTACAACTGCAGAATTTCAACCAAAGTTAGGAAACAGTTTTATGTCAAAGTGCTGTCATAAAGTGTTACAAATGCACAGATGTCAGTCTGTTAAAAAAGAAACACTGAACAGATTTTGCCTTTATTACAACACATGTACAGAGAGTAGCCGGGAAGCCAAAATAAACAAAAGCGTCAAAGGCTGTTAATGTAAATTGTTTTTTTTCACTATCTTTGAAAACTAAACGTTATTCAATCGCAAGTAAACGGGAAATCCTTTTCTTCCTTTGATCGTATTCTGAAACAAGGAAAAGTACATTTATGAGGAGCTGAGTGAAGGATATTTAATAAGCAGAGTCAGCAAACTTAGACAACGTGATGATAAAGGCCATGGCGCGCGCAGATCTTAAATTTGGATAAAAGGGACTTTAAGCTCCAAAAACGTACATTGTCGTCTGCCCCAGGACCTCTCGTCTCACTATCACCGTCGGCGGCATTCTACGTTTTTGGCGGTTAAGGGCCCCAGAATCGATGGCCAAACGTTAGATAAGGACCGGAAGTCGGGTTTAGTCTTTTCCGCGCGCTTTCGTGCGTTCTGTTTTGACGTTGTCGTTGCTAAATCTGGCTAATTAGCCTGCGAGCAAGCCTGCAAAAACTCTAAAGCTTTCTGCCGGAGATGGTGACAGGCCTCTCATGATTCCTCACCAAAGAGAGCTTGTACATAGCCTATTAGCAAATGATTACCTTTTCTTTGCACAACCTTATAGTACGAGTTACATAATGGGCGTTTTGTCTCAACTGAGATTGTCTTCAACAATGAAAATATCGGGAAAATATACATGCTATACTCTCGCTCCTGTACCATCTGATTTTCGATATCTGCCAAAATTTATTTGTTGAGTTTCTTTAATTATTTGGATTTTTGAGATTCTTTCCTGCAGAAATGAAATTCCACGAGTCATTAGACTATCTTTCTACCATACCTTGCTCGTTATTCCATGAATTCAAAAATCTGTACAGGCTATCTTTATAGACTTGAGCGGACCTCATTTTGTCGAAAATAGTTTTCAGTTTGCTGCTCCGTTGTGCCTCATCTTTGATTGGTATTTTGTCCCTTCCTGCCCTGAGATATGCGTTCGTTCGTCCAACAAAGCAGCCAGCAATCAGGACAGCGAGTATAATGGCTAGGACAATCTTGTTCATCGCTTGTTATCTCAGAGTACTGCCCAGGACAGACGGCTGATCCCTAAAACAGACATGAAAAACAAAAGAAACCAATCGTCCACCCGTCAAATCGACACTTTAAAAACGAGAAGGAGGCCTGGTCGAGTTAACTTTCGCAAATACTTTTTGGTCTGTTATTAAGGACCCGGGGGAAATGGCCAATAACTTACCAGTGTGACCCCAGTAACAATCCCAGGAACAATTGCGGGAGGCATTTCAGCTCCAGTTCCCACTCGTTTCTAAAATGTCCAATGGCTTTACTCATTCTGTTCTTTTGGGTTATTGGGTTAGTGTGAGATGAAAAATGTTCCTGGCTCGATCAGGAAGAGAAAAAAAACCTTTTTTTTGTTATCAAAAGGATTGATAAGGTTAATCTACCACTGCATAGAAAGCAAAAAAAATAATAACAATAACGACAAGGTAGAAAACTGAGAAGTCAACACTAGAATTTTTTGATGCTAAGTTAATCAGGTCCGACGCACGGCCGACCTATTGCTTTGTTTTTAGTCACACGTTCCTCGAAGCTGATCAGGAGTTGAAAAGGAAAGGGTTCGTTTTTTGGCCCTTAAATTTAAAACTTATTTCTTTGGCATGTCTTACTTTGTAAACACCAGCATTTGCTTTTCCATTTTGCAGCAAGTTCAAGTTATGTTACCATTCAACCTCGCCACTTTTATTACAAGCGTCAACCGAACGTTTTTATCACATCAATTCGGCAAATAAGTCGATAGCAGATTTCGAACTGTTCTGTTAAGATTTGTAAAAATTTCGTTATAGAAACTAAGCGATGACACCCTTACCTTCTATGGTCTTTGAAATCTTTGCTGTAACAAATATGCGGACCTAGCCGTTTATGCTAAGAGCCTTACGCTTAACACTCTAAGCTGGCTACTGTCTATGAAACTTTTGAGACTAGTAAAACCGTTACAAACAAACGTCTCAGTGTTGTTTTCAAATTAAAACTAAACGATGTAATCGATGTGTCAAACAGAAACTGGTGACTCAAGGGAATACACTGTCTGTGTTTTCCATTAACTTTTTGTTCCTGGTTCTACAATGGGATAATAGATATCGTTTACAGTTGCTGTCAAACAAAAGAACTCAATGCAATGATAAACCAACTAACGACCAACGTTAACCATGAAATGCAAATTTTGATTTGGCAAAAAACAGAAAACACAGTGACTGACATTTCTCATGCACGCACCGGACCGCGCCGTGAGGACAGAAAACTGACTACAGTCTTTAAGTGCATAAGATGAGGGTGCGCTTTTAAATGGAGAACTTCAAATAGTGTTAATGCATTTTTCATTAATCGAAGTCATCAAACTTTAGAGAAGTGTACAGAATGCTAGCAGTTAGTCGAGTAATTATGCTGAAACCAAAGCTTGGTCAGAGTAGAAGGGATACTGCGAACTCGCTCGATTCAATTGCCTGCTCGACCTAAGGCAGAGAGTGGTCGCAGACTAAAGAGAACGCTTAAAGTATGTTCGACCGTAAGAATAGAAAAGAACTTTTGTCAACCTTAAAATATGGGCATCATTAATTACACTAAAAATGAACACTGAATAATGAGTGCCTGGCTTCGCTCATTACGGTTTCCCTGAAAGTTACAATCGATAAAGTTAAAACGAGATATCGTAGTCGATTTATTTTCGTCAGTTATTCGGATGTTTCTTTTTTTTCCGAGCAGGTCTTTCACAGTGAAATTCATTCATTATAAATATTTTTGTTTTACGGTTAATATTCAGAGGGCAATGACCTCCTTTTATACTTTTTTTTGCCTTGTTTGTTTCAGGACGACAATCAAAAGGAATAATTGTTATAACAAGCAAAAGAGTTGCCATTTTAGGGTTTATTTATTTAAATCAACTACGTTTTCTGAGACTGAGTACTTTAACCCTGAGCCATCGTTCTCTCTCGAATATATTTTTGAGAAGACAGGGGGAGGAACCGGTGTGCATCATTAATTTTCGTGTGACAAAACTTTTGAAATTAATAAAAGAGTTTAATCTTATTTTTCAACAGTGGCGAAGTCAATCGACTTCATACTGCAGGAGCTGAAATTCAGGAAGGTTTCAGCCATTTTATTGTGTTTTTGCCAAGTCAAAAATTTCAAATCATAATGGCCTATTCATAAGCCGAAACTCAGAACTTTTAACGTGGAATAGAAGGCGATCAAACTGGTCTGGAGGACCACTGGTTACGCAAAGGTAAAAAAAGGGAAGCCGAATTGAAGAAGGGCGAATTTTCTTTCCTCGATTCCTAATTTTGCCTTTAAAAGAGAAGTATTTAAAACAACCTTCAATTTACGTTGTCTGTTTAACGTCGTTCATAGCAGAGAAAACTTGAGGATAATCATTTATTTCAAAAAAAGGCTTAGTGATGTTCTTCACCATAAGCTCTCTCCGGAACGTATATTTTTTTCAACGGCTTAATTCTTCTACCTTGCATGATGACTATCTTTAATGTTCAGTGAATCACACTAGCTAGGAAAAAGCTTTTTCCACGACCTAAAGACTGCAGTTTTTAATTTAACAAGGCAAAACCCCCACTGTTCTATAGTTAAATAATTCTCACCTTTAAACTGCTTCAACGCTCCCAAGTAAAAAGGCTCTTTGCTGTTTGGGGCAGACAGCGTTAATTCAACAGCTGTTAAAGTGTTCTTAAATATTTAGTTTCGACGCGTGCGTTGCTTCGAAATTTCAGCTTTAATTAATTATTTTTTTCTTTCACAGCTTTTCTTATTACACATAATCACTCCACTTGTGCTCGCTAATGAGGAGTATTTCTCATGCTAAGTTTGTCCAACAACAATTACAGTATAATATAAATGATGAAGAAACAATTGCTTATGTTTGAAAAGCATTGCCTTAATCCGGTTTCAGACTGAATTCATTCTGTGTGGCTTATACTTAGTACAGGCAAAGCTTTAACTTTTCAGAAACTGTCAATGAAAGATCTTTACACCAGTCTCTCTAAAACGCATGGCTCACTCTAAGTCATTGTTACTGCGTTTAATGGCTTATTCCAGAGAGAGACTGTAACATTCTGCGTGCACAAGATTTACGCAAGTCAACTAAGTCACTCAAGTTACGTACTTTGGACTCTGACAATAAAATTTAATTAATGAGTTTGCAGGTTTTTGATTAAAAAAAATCTCAACCAGGGTAAATCTTCAAACGAACTGCACGAAGGAAGGAATAATAAAGTAGCTAAGAGAAAATCTCAAGAAAAGAAAACCTAAATAAGTCAAGAAAATTATACGTGGCCTTTTTGATAATGAAACCTCGGAAAATCCTTTCGTAAAAGCCGTTTCGTAAACCCGGCATGAGGAGTGTCTCGCTAGCCGAGCCACTGACTTATTAATGAAGGAAACGGAACCAGAAAAGTCTTAATGATCCCTCTCTTTTGTTGGTACCATTTAACTTTCGAGATTCGTTAAAGAACTTTTTTGGAAATCAACCTGAGAGTTGTGGTAACACGGACTTGCCTTGCCGGTAAGGATAACAAAATGAGGTATTTTTAACCGGCGGACTGTGGCTCGACGCTTGACAAAAAGCTAGGCAGAAAACAGGCCTCCTTTTGACACTGAAATTGAGCGGATTATACCAGTACACAAAATAAATACACAGCGTCAATATTATTATTATTATTATTTTTAATTTCCGTCATTGGCGTTTCCTTCTAAACTAAACGGATTACAAATCAACACCAATTTAACTGAAACTCATAAAGGCTTTAGTTCCTCGGCCATTGTAGCCTACTCAAATAAAACACAAACACTACAGCGGTGCATTCTTGACGTTTCGTAGCGGAGCTCCATGCGTGGGAGAAGTGCGCGCGAGCGTAACCCCACACCTAAGAAAATTTGGTAACCTGTCCATCCGAGAAAGTTTGGTAATCACGTGACCGTACGTCCGTCCTTCCGCCTGTCCGTCTGTACCAGAAGGAAACCAATGTGAAATGTCAGGAGCACATGACCTGGAGCGAGCAGTTCCCATGTACTCGTGTCGCGGTGTTTTCACTGACCAGTTTATTTTTAGAACGATTTTGGCGCGAATTAAGAATATCTTTCAGGTTTCACAAACAGATCATCAAAACTAAAACCCCTGAAAATAGCATTGTTGATCTTTTAATGACGTTTGGTTTTTCTTTGTCACCTCTTATATTTATAACGCGCTCAATGGAGCGGAGGTTCCTTTTTCGTGGTAAAAAGTGCTGTAAAATGCATCTAAAACTAAACCGGTCTGTGAAAACTCCGTGATATAGGCCTAGTATGAAAGTTGCACTCTCCGGGTTATGGGCTTCTGGAAATGTTAAACTTTCTAGCCATTGTGGGAGCCTGTACTTGTGTGTAACTTGATGATAGACATCCATATTATGGTCAATTGACAGCTGTTAAAACAGGGTATCTGCTAACCAGAGTCACATGACCATATCGCAAGCTCAGGTGCCAACTAATCGAGGTCACCTTTTTTTTTAGTTCTCCGCTGACCAGTTAAGAGCCTTTAATTGATCTCGGGCTCAAGTTAAGTTTATGTTTTTACCTAAAGTTAAGTATAGATTTCTGGGTTTCTTTGGAATGGTTTAAACTAAATGGTTTACGGTAAATTAAAAATGCATAAACTGGAGCTTCGCTTGTAGCTCTGGGCAAATCTAAATTCTATATATATATGCTAGTCAACATACATATTCAAAAGTGACCGTTACCGATTATAACAAAACTATACAAAAGTGATAAGGGGTCTGGAATTGAGATTAAGAAAAACCGCAACAATAAATATATTTTAATATAAGGCAACAACTAATTCGTAAAGATATAAAGATGCATAAGTTCACAATGTTTATCACCGCTGTTTGTGTAAGTGAATTCCTGATTAACTTCTCTGATTCTTCTCTGCAATATGAAAAAACAAAAATAGGGAACATCAGTACATTTTTTTAAGTGAGGAAATATCAGTAATAAACAAATATCAGTTGGTATGCTTAATGACCTGTTGCACTTGAGAATACTTAATTTTTGAACAAACTCTCGAGCGAGCCACGAAAGAATGTCTCGCTTCACTCGCCACTCTCGCGTGGATATCCGACTCTCGCGATTGAACCTCAATGGGAGAGCTTGCTAGCAGGCTTTTCTTGTTTCGCCACGTTACCAGTAACTGCTCGGTATGTTAACACCATCAGTAAGGTTTTCCGTTAACGAGTGATCAGTAGAAACTGTTATGCTAAGACTGCCCTCTTATGTGGCGCCACTCATGTTTCAAAACTTTTCGACATGACATTTTAGTGCTACTGAACTTGGATTTTGGCATGCTTGGGAGTTATATTGCTAAAACTATATTTCTACCGTACCTTTTTGTTCCATCCAAGGTTTCACTCGTTTGTACTGAGTATCCCTATAGTGTTTAGCGGACTTCATCTTGTTGTAAATAGTTCTCAGCTTGTTGCTCCTATCTGCGGCATCTTTCATTGGTATTTTGTCTCTTCCGCCTCTGAAAAGTGAACAACTTTCTCCGACAAAGAAGCCAGCGATCAACACAGTAACTAAAAATGCTACTAGGGTGTTGTTCATTGTTTATTTCAGTGTACGGCGTCGGACAGAAGGGATCTTGCTAAAAGCAGAAATGACAAACGTAAGTTGTAATATTTTCATTAGTGTACCGGCTTGTTATAGATGAGTTGAAAAACGCCTTAAACGAAATAAAGTTGACTAGCAAGCGCGTTTCTGAAAAGTACATTAACAAAGTACATCTCCTCAAAAGTACAACTCAAGTCAACAGTAGATTCCGTAAATCAATAGCATATAAACAGATATGAATTTGTTCCAGCGTAATCATTAAAAGAACTTGGCAGACAAAACGATTTAAAGATTACGTTCTCACTTACCTTAAACGGCTTGGAGTTTTACTGTTTTTCTTACGTTTAAGAAATATATGAAGAAGGCTGAATGATAAGACCAACCCGCTTTGTCCGTGGAGGATTTGAAAGTAAAAACCGTTATAAGGGGTAATATAAGTGTTCGTGAGTTTAATTAAAACTTGGCAAAGTGCATGTACAATACGCGGTCACCATAAGACATAATTAGCTTTCATGGCTTTCGTCAGTTTTTGTTCTTGTTACAAAAGAGGAGTAATATATCTCGTTTCAGTAATTGCCAAACAAATGAAATCAGTGTAATGAGAAACCGACCGATGAACAACGTTTAAATTGCAAATTTAAATTCGCCCTCGGAGGTTTTCAGCTGGGGTGGAAAATCGCTTCACAGTTGTGAACTATTTCAAGAACGCGTGAAAGGGCCACGCTCTAATAACGTCTTTCCTCTCTTGTCGTGCGTTCTTTGGAACATTTGTCGCGCCATTTTCCGTCTTTTTACGCCTGGTTGACTTCGCTTTTGAGCTCCGATGATGCAGGAAACATAAATTTTAATATTACTTATAATCCTATCAACAATATGAAGCAGACGCGCGAAATTTTTGCGTCCGTTTTAATCTAAAAGGTGTTTGGGTGGAAATCCGATCGATAGTAATTATTATTTAAATTGAGAGAGAGACCTTGGGACCTGTTAGGTTACTCTAAAATATGAATAAGTATGGAATTAAAAATAGTTTTTCCTTTCTAAAAGGAGAGAAAGACCGATGCTATACTCTACCCGCCTAATGACAATCTTGTCGATACGAAAATGTCTGAACAAAAATCTTAGAACCTTTAGTAGTAAAGTTTCCAAACGTAACACGTTTTGTAAATCAACAGCGTATTGCTTGGTAACTTTCAAAACATTTGCACAGTAATTCAAGAGCGTACGGTAACGCATCAAAATTTAAACAGTGAAAATAATAACGATTCAAGTCTCAGCTTTGAAGACACTACTTTGCTCCGTTTTTGGAATTTTTTTGCTTTATACTAAGAGAAAAGGGTAAACGATTCGTATATATCTCAACGCTACATTATCATAATAGGGTTGGGCCATATTTATCATTTAGTAAATCAGTCTACGAGTTATCAATCCTTTGTTGAAAATTCCAATTAATTCCCACGTGAAAATTAATGAGTACTCCGCTTGACTTTCATGGACAAATTCTTAAGAAATTGAAGACAGAGTAAGCGACCTCATTCGTTCACGAGGGGCTGTTTGGTAAAGATTTTCGAAACTTTTGATCTTTTTCCGCACTACTCTTTCGTGATACTTGTGGGGGGATTCGTTTAACAGTCAAGGAGTTTCTTTGATAGATCATTTGCCTTATTCACATGATATTTATCATGGGCAGATCTAGAAAAATTTAGAACGAGAGAGCCGGGAGACTTGCCTGCCGAAAAAGAACTCCTAGGGCATATACTCTTATACTCTCATATACTCTATACTCCAAAAATTCGAGAGACCCTAGAGGACAGATTTTACCACGAATTTTTTTCAAGTTTTAACACATTTAGAGACAAAAAGGAGGCACTGCGCCTCTCTAAATCCTCCGATTTTCTATGTTTGATCAAGGAATGATCAGCTATCAGGAGAAATTAAAAACCTAAGAAAACCCAAGTTTTTATATATGACGGGTTACGGGACAATGGTCATATGTAATGCCTGAATCAAGACAATAATAATGTAAGCGTTTTAATTTGTTATCAAAAGAGCTACATGTATGGGTTAGTGATATTTCAACATTACGAAATATTTTTTTAAGCAAAAAAGCACCAGTCCTGCAAAATTCTTTTAATGGGGGTGTTTCTTACAGATTGAAGTTAAGATCGGATGAGAAGCGTTGGGGAGGTCTTCACGATCAACCACGAGTCTACTATGGGGGAAAACTAAGTTTAATTTTCTTTTCAACCCTTGCTGAGAGATTAATAAGAATTCTACGTAGGAAACAAGATCAGTTAAAATCATTGCAAAAGGTTTTACAGTCCAAAAATGATAAAAATAACTTACAGGCAATTCTTGCAGCCACGCTAGCTGCAAGCGCCTGTTTATACTGAACGTCTTGAAGTTGTAATGTTTTCCCCCCTTATTCTCTGTTTGTTTTTTCTTCTTGTCTTTTCCGGGTTTTTAATCGGTCATTGTATGAATTGTAGCTACAATGTACAAGCTCTAAATTTTACATTTGTCTTATTAACGGAAAAATAACAAAACGTTTCCTCTTTGCGGGATACTTTGGAACCACCCCCTCTCCACCTCCGACCTTAATTAGCGACGAAAGACATTGTACCTTTTTTATTTGGCTTTTCACGCGAAGAGATATCCCGGCCCTATCGCAATCGACGGAGTGGGAGAATCTTTATCTCTATAACAATTCTCTTATACGCCATTTATCACGATTCTTTATTCAATAAGCCGCCCATAACACGTGCTAACACAAAGAGAGCATTGAAAATAAAATTCATATTCGAACAAAAACACGACTCTTGATAATACTGTCAGTGGTTAATGATAGGAGAAAAAGGAGAAAAAATGGCGGAGAAATCAAATTAGTGTTTATCGTCCAGAAAAACAACAAAAAAATTTGGTTGTTTGGCAAACAAGATCAAAGCAAAGTAATAAGTTAATGAACATTGATTGACTACGATGATCAAATTCTGGTTATTAAGTTGTTCACAACTTAATTGCTAAAGAAAACTGATAACTTTTTCTTTTCTTGATCCCAAGCTGTTGTATCTTAGCTGACATCTTTTTCTGATCCGGACAAAATTGGTCAATAACCAATCAGCTTTCAAATTAAAAATTTGAAAGTAAGAAACTTTGCCGGAGTTGAACAGCTTGAAAAAGACCCGTCAATGAAGTGATATTGATTCTTTATCCTAAAATCTAAACGCAGGAAATTCGTAGCTTCTATCTTTCACGAAAACAGAGTTTTATTGCCATTTTTTCTGCTTATAAAACTGCTTAAACGGTATGAAGTAAGTCGATTGCGTTGTTGCTGAGAAACCCGGAAGGCTGTCGTAAGTAAAGGTAAGTCATTTCTGTTAAAGGCTCAACGAACTGTTGTAGAGAACATAAGAGAAGTGTTGCAATCGATATTCAAAAGCTGTCAGCCATCGCTGCTTTGATCATGGTATTCAAAACATTAGAAATGAATAAAGGAAGATTGAGGAATTGGAAAACATTGCGATTGCGTAACACTGCCTTCCCTGGTATACGGCATTATCTTCGTTTGGCCCTCTGTAGTGTTGTGGTTCAATTTTATCCTTGGCTTAATAACTATTTTCCCTTTGTTTTAGTGGATGGTATTGTATAACAATGAGTTTGAAACAAAATAAAATTAAAACTGAGGATAGACTTGAGTCACAACATGATACAGAGGCTCTCATCCAAGAGCAATTGGAATGCCAATTGATGTTGTATTAGTTTGCGGGATCGAGAATTGAAGCCCAGACTTGGCAGTTCCGTCAAAATGTTGTGTGTAACCTCTAAAAGCGTTTGTTTTTCAAAGCATCATTATGTTTGCCGTATGGTTTGGTAAATATGATTTTTACGAAACGCTCGACGATGCTAGTTGATCAGAGTACAGTTAGTTTTTGCGACAGTCGTTTCACAAGATTCTTAGAGAGTATAAAGGGAGGAAGGAATTAGTAAAATTGAAAGTTGCCGTAATCAAATGCTGCAATTGCACATCAATAATCTGTATACATCTTTCCCCTCCAGTTTCATTTATTATACGCTAGTCAAGAAATCGAAAGGAACTTCTAACTTTAAGTGTGGCCTTCAAAACAGAAGTAAGCTGTGCCCAGCATTTCTGTTTGTTTGTTTGTTTCTTTTTTGCACTAGAAAATAGTCCGGCAAAGTAAAAAAAAAATTACATGACGACACTTTTTACAGTTTTGCGCCAAAACATGTGACCGATATACGACGATAAACCAGCGGCACTCGTTCTGATAATTACATAAGTGCTCGCCTCCGCAAAATAGCGGTATTTGTTTGTATCCCTTTCAAATAATGAGGGCTAAAAGATATATTAATCAGGTGGAAAATGCTGTCTTTTATTCAGATAATACAAACAACTTGCATGTTAATGTATTATACACTTCAATTTTTCAGTGTCCCTAAGTGCTTTTTTTTGTCGAGAAGAAACTTTAAAGGGCAATAGACGTTGAGAAACGTTGACCAATCCCTACACTTCCTATATTTTGAATTTGAAAACTCAGCTAAGAGTTATGCTATCCAACTTCATTTTGTCGTCGAGTGTTAGGTATTATCACTTATCTATTGTATAATTATGTTTTTTTTTTACTTTTGCCGCCACAGAAACCTACTTTAGAGACACATCATGAATATAACACCAGTCTTGGTCGCTGCCTTAACAGTTGTTTTCATTCTAAGTCAACCTGGAGAAGGGTTTATACGGGAAGGAAGAACCCTTCATATGAGAGGAAAAGGAGAACTTTTTAGGCCAAGTTATTTCAAAAGAGGACAGGTTCCACCCAAGAAGCGAGACTTTTTGGATGGATATTTATTTCAATTGATTAGAGGTGAGAGTTGTCGAGCAAAGCTTGTGAAAAAGTCATACAACAACGTAACATTAATTTTTGACAGTTGTTGGTTGTACAGTCAACTCTAGCTCATTATAGCGGACACTGTAGGGACCTCGAGTTAGTGTCCACATTAGCGCGAGTCTGTAATAGCAGGAGTTTATGTCTGTCAAATCTCCGTAATTTATTTTTGCCTGGAATTTAGCTGCTGTCCGTATATTATAGGGGTATCCGCAAGGAGCGAGATGACTGTAGTATATCAACTGCAGCTCAAGATCAGTCTGAATCCAAGCTCCAACATCAAAGCATAAATTCTCCAGACTGATCGTCAAACATTTTCTTCATGACTAGTTGAGAGAATTTGATAAAATATCAAAGCATTTTTCTTTGTTGATCATTCGATAAATTCTCATAACTTTTTCTCTAAATAACGAATAAGTGTTTTTAGGTGAAAATTGATGTTGGTCACTCTTGGGACTTAGAGGGATCAATTTAGGTGTCTGGGAAACTGCACACCTACCCCTCCCCTACGACGACGACAAAAAAAGGGGAAAAAGTCTTTTAAAAATGAATTCCGCTTTTTCACTGATTTCTTTTCTTCTCTACACAGATTTTGAGACAAAGGCCCGCGCAAACAACAACTGACAGACAAGAAATAGAATCTACGAACTTGAAATCAATGCCGCAGCAACTGTGCGATTAAACTGGACCTTTGCTTGGCGTAAAATGTCTTTTCCTATATTCCTGCACTTTCTGTTTTAAAAAATAGCAATCTTTTGTTTTTAATAAGAGCAATGTCTCTATGGGAAATTATATCTACTATTCCATTATTTTATTTGTTGCTGAAAGCAAAATCAAAGAATGAAAAAATTACAGTCTCATGGGAAATCCTGAAGGACAATCACAAGGCTTACCATCTCAGGCAAACTTGTTACAAAAATTTAAGACAACAAAACTAGCGTAATAGAGTCGAATACACCACATAATACAAATAATTTGTACTTTGTTTATTTTTCTTTCCTTTTAAGTTACATTACGGCAAAATAATACGCCGTAAGAAATACACGTAATCACCCCTGCCGTCAGAAGCTCGCCACCCCAACCCCGTAATGGTTACCAAGGGCAACCATAACCTCCCCACTAAATCCAACATGGCCGGATCTCCGAACGTGACGGTCTATTGATTTTCAACATAGAGGTACGAAGGAGTGTAGTGAAAAACCCTTAGGTAAAGGAGCTCCGTCTCTCCAAGGTTCAGTCTCTTTCTTGATCAGGCCTAGCAGATTTCCTTGCTCATTCACCACTTTAGAAAGGATAAGGGAACTGGAGCCGGATCGCGTCGCGCAATGCTTTCTGGGATCATTACTGGGGGCGCGCTGGTCAGCCATTGGCCATTTTTTTTTCCCCTGGTCCTAGTAACAATCCCAGAATTCTTTGCGAAAGTTAACTCGGTCCACTTGCCTTCTCCTTTCTAATGCGACGAATGATGATTTGGTGATGGGTTTTCTTCGTTCGATTGACTGAAAAGCGGGCGGCTATAACAGAGAACAAAGCTTAAAGGGACGCTAATGATGTGCTCATCAGAATAAGGACGAGATTTCAGGTACGATATCCGTGTCTGCATTTCAAAAGCCAGACATCAGTTCTCACCTGTTAACAAATCTTCATCATCTGAACACATATTTTCTGATGTTCTTTTACACTTAGAAATTTCCTTAAGTCGACATTTCAAAGAAAAAAAATTCTAAATTTCATTTTGTAAAATATTGCAGAAGAAATACATTATCCCAAGTTTGATAATACTATCAAATTTTTCTTAGACGACTATTGAGCGTATTCACTCACGTGGACAACATTTATACTAATTTATACGAACAAAAAAAAGGTTTTTACATAAGAAAAGAGTTCAATTCCCACAGGGTTGTCTTGGTAAACCAACATGGCCGTCGTTTCATTGTTTTGGAACACCAATATGGCCGCCGTGACGTCATTTGAATACGCTCAATTCAGTGGCACAAAGTACACCCGAAGAGGTTTAATTTTAACGGCCATACCATGAGGTTTTGTCCATCAGAACTCAAATTGAGATTGATATTAAAAGGCGGAGGGCGCCGAAATACGCTTTTGACTCGATGGAGAAGTTAGTTTTTCTAGTGTCTAAACAGGCTGAAGGAGAATAGTAGGTAAAGAAAGGGGATAACAAAATTAAGGGAAGGTGGCTTCAGCGAGCCGTATAACGCTCGCGACAATACTTGCACAGTTATAGTTTCAGAAGGAAATATTTAATTTCAACGTCAGCAAAATATACAATATGTACAACATAAATTGGCCTTTTGTTATGTAATTCTATAATTTAAATTTTTTTAAATACAGCAGTGTGTCCTCAGCAGCTCTCTTGCTATGAGTTCGTTTCCGCTTGAGCGATAAATTAATGACAAATTGAATGCTGTCTCCCTGTGTAAATCGTGTTTTCCTGAAAACTAAAAAAAAATCTACACGTTAAAATAATGTTTCCCCGCAAAAGGAAAAATGAGCGCAGAAATTCCATACTGATGACATGTAATTCCCATGTCTAGTAAGTACTTCTGATTGGCTGAGGCAAATTTCTCTTGCAGCACGACCAATCAAAAGCACTATCCAGGAATGGGTAGTGACACGTCATCAGTAAGGAATTGCTGCGCCCTTCCTCAAACGTCATTTCGAGGAGAAACCAGTGGTGGCCTCGCGAAACGTCGGCTGTTTTCTCATGCTATTTAAAATTCTCGCGTACGCAGACAGCTTAGAACCTGATAAAGACACAGGACTCTTACCTTTGCAGCTGTTTGTCCATCACCAAGTGAGGCTTCGTGTAAAGGAAATTCTAATGCCTTATGGTAGTAATGAACAGCAAACTGAAGAAGTCCTGCCGTTGAAATAAAAATACAAAAGACGCTATTGTAGCGTATACTCGGGCTTTGTAATGTGCTACAAACCTTCAACGAAAATTCGCAAGCGTGCGCACCTTAAACACGCACGACGTTCAAGATTGAATCGACTTTAAAAATTAAGAAATTCGGACAACTTTAGAAATTCGAACTACTACTGTCAAACCCCTTTAATACGGACACTAAGGGGGCCATAGAGAGTCTCCGTATTAAAGAGGTGTCCGTATTAAGTGGGTTGAATTTAGAGAAAATGTGAGGGCATTCTTTTCCCAGGGAGTAAACTGTCTGTAATGACGAGGTGTCCGTAAGGTGGAGTTTGACTGTACTACTTTGGACGTTGACATATAAATAAACAAATAAATAAATAACGATTTTAGAGGTAGCACATCTACTAAGTGGTTCTTCGCCTACCTGATTCCTTGTCGATTTGGAATTTGGAAGTGTTGGTTTCGACGAGAGGGGAAAACCGGAGTACCCGGAGAAAAACCTCTCACAGAAGAGAACTAATAGCAAACTCAACCCACGTATGGCGTCGATGCCGGGATTTGACCTGGGCCACATTGGTGGGAGGCGAGCGCTCTCCCCCCTGGGCCATCTTTTGCTCCCCTGAAGCATAATTACAACGATGTTTACACGCGCGACAAGCGCAGTTTCATATACACAGACGGGACAATGATTTCGTGACAAGCGGAATGTTTAAGCTACTTGTTCCTAAGCATGTGACGCACCTAGCCGAGGGAAAATACTTTGATCTTTGACCAAATTGTCTCATCTAATTCTTAAAGGAAATGTATGGAGATCAGTCTGTGGATAAAGGGGGTTACTTACCTAACTGATGGAATGCTCGCCCTAAGTTGTAAAATGCTTCCTGGCACTCTCCACGGAGACCAAGGTATTGAAACATAAATACGATGCTCTGGAAAGAAGAAATAATCAGTGTAAATGGTAGACTGAGGTTACACCGAGGATAAGAAAGGACATCCAGTTACTGCTACTGAGGCTAGTAAGTTGAGAATGACCAGAAAATTCCAAAGACAGAAAGTCTCGAGAGACAGTTAAACATGTAAAATAGCTAGCTTTATCGTGATTCTCTCCGTCCGCGTGAACAACAGGAGGAACACCAGGAAAAAAAAACAGTACTTCTTGAGTTGAATGAGCGTAAAAGAGGGAGCGATCCCGCACGTATTTGAAAGATTGTTTTTGATTAGCTCAACAAAACAACATCATTTAACAATGCCCTGTTTGGAAGTTAGATTAAAGGGGACCAGTGAAATAAGAGGTTTAGAACATCATTATCATCATCATCATCATCATCAAAATCATTCATCATCATTGTTTGCGTTATCATTGTCATCATCATCATCATTATCATGGTCATCGTTATCGTTGTCGACATCGTCGTGTTTATCGTCACCATCGTCGTCATCGTCCTCGTCACCGTCGTCGTCATCATCATCACACATCGTCGTCATCATCATCATCAACTCGTCGTCTCAGCGCTATTGTCATCATCATCGTCCTCGTCGTCATTGTCATCGTCATCGTCGTCGTCGTCGTAATCGTAATCGTAATCACCATCATCAGCATTATTTTTTTTACCTGTATAACACAAGTATGTCTATGTCTTGGGAACCGCTGAGAAGCCAAGTGAAGGTACTGAAGGCCCAAACATAAAGAAACTAGCGGGTCAAGGGGCGTTTGACGAAAAGCTCTGATGTATTCGCCTGCATTGTAAAATAAAATCTTGTCAAGGAAAACAAAGAAAGTACTGTAATATACCCGGGAACCGATTCAGAGAGTGACCAAACCAAGAGCCTATAACCCGGAGGTTGCAACTGCCATACTTAGCCTTTTAGCATCATTTTTGGAGCACTTTTTCCCGCGAAAATGGAAGCACCGTTCCCTATGCGTACGCATCCATAGTACGATAATTACAAGAAGAAGAAGTAAATACTATCAAAACATCAGAAATACTTTATTCTAGTCTCCGGATTTGATGGCCGATTTGTAAGACTTATTCTTAAGTCAAAATTCGCGGGAAAATCAACATAAAAATAAACTGGTCTGTGTCTGCCTCTCGATCCTTTTACAAAAAAGAAACCTTTTTACTTGGGTGGCCGATTCTTGGCAGGGTCACCCCAACAGCGCTTGGCGCCAATTACTGTGAGTCCGTAACAGTCGCCCAACCCTCCATAAAAGATAGATCACCAAACCGGAGACTACGCCCCCTACCCTTTATGAACAGTATGTGGGTTCTTTATCTTCCCACAGAATTTATATGTGCAAGGGTTGTGAGAGGGGCCTACGGTTTATTGTCCATCCGAGAAGACTAGAAAGTCTAACTATTTGCAGATGATATTACAAAGGCAGCACTTTCTCCTCAGTTGATAAAAGACCCTGAGTGTTCGTCCGGCTGGGGTTTAAACCAGCGGCCTCCCGCTCGGCAGACCTCCACTTATCCAAATGAGCTAGACAGGCAATGGCACCCTACCTACCTATTGCAAATTTATAACTTGCACTAACAGCAGCATTATGACCGCTGTACAACACGAGTGGCAGCTCATCTGGGTGCTTTATCAAGAGTCGAAGAATGTATCGTTGGTGCCTCGTATCGCCTGACTTAGCAGTGATTCTGGCCATCAAGTTCCAGTATAAAGGTTTGTGCCTGTCCCTGGCAATGAGTATTTTCACAGTGTCGAACGCCAGTTTGTATTCCCTATTGAGGTAAAGAGCCACGACGCTCATGAAAAGAAGACCTGTTTGGAAGTTTGAGTTTGAGAAGCGGTCAGATGACAAGGCACACAGCAGCAAATGCTGAGTATCGGCATGACGTTTTAAATGACTAAGGGCCGATACAACCTATAAAAAAGAACAAAATGAAAGGAGTTCGAGTATTGAAACAAAATGTCTGTTTGTTATTGTTATCATCATCAACATCATCATCATCATCATCATCATCATCATCATCATCATTATTACTTTAATCAATATTTTTACTATTGTTATCATTAGAATTATAAAGCCCTCTCTCGCCTTATATCCTCTGTACAGTCACTGTTATCGGCTAGTCTGAAATGTGAGCCTTCCCCACCCTCTAACTCATTGGGAGCTCACCCCCATTGGTTAGTGGGTGGAGACGGTTGACATTTTAGACTATTTGAGGTTGTGCAGGGATAGAATTCATCCTATAAAACCGTTGCCCAATGCAATTTCAAACAACACCCACCCAGTCTTGTGTGCAAAGGTGTCAAAATGACCTAAAACCTTGGGCGGGGAAAAAATGGCTTTTAACAATGTTACTTACCTTTTTTAACATCTCCCACCACTCCTCATTTCTAATTCCAGTATCGCCCTTGCTCCTGGTATGGGAAGCTACCAAACAAAGGGGGAAAAATCATCAAAAATCATAAAATCATGGTTTTATAATGACCATTATTTGCTTTTGTTACTTTTTACAGTCTTCCTCAATTCGACAAAGGCCCATGGGTTATGATAGACTTAATATCTCACATGGTTTCAAGTTAGTTCCCTCTTGATCCAATGGTTCATTTTTCTTCGCTTCTGCTCTTTTGTACTTTGCTGATCTCAAGGCAATATCTAACAAGCAACAAAAAAACTATGTCACGTAAGAAATGGACACTAATCTAGCCTAAGTAGCCGGCCTTCTTTTTCCTCACCATACTTAAAAAATTGCCATCTCTGAGGCAGTTTTCAAGATAAGAGGAAGGAAGCAAGGAAGGAAGGAAGGGAGGGAGGGAGGCAGGCAGGAAGGAAGGAAGGAAGAAAGAAAAGGAAGAGAGGCAGGGAGGTGGGGACGAAGGAGGGAAGGGAGGAAAAGAGGGAGGAGGAGGAAGAAGGGAGGGAGGGAGGGGAGGAGGGAGAAAGGAGGGAGGAAAAGTAGAAAGAAAAGCACAACAACACACTACATCACAAAGGACTCGGCCTACCCATCAGGTCTTTATTGTGGTACACATCGTTGAAAAATAACTTAAACAGTTCAATTCCTGCTTCAACAAATTCGTCGACACGATCCTGCGACTGCAGAAGTGCACACTTGTGGTAAAGAAGCCTGAAATCCTGTTTTGAGAAAGAAGCGAAAACCGCGTAAAAAGACATTTTTACTATGGCATCTTTTTTTACAACAACAACCAGTAGTCGTAACTGGTTTTCCTTCGAACTCTTGAAGTGTTTTAAATTTAGTAAGTGGTGGGCGCTTGAAAGAAAAACGAAAAGGGCGTTAGCGCTAGAAGTGGAAGGGCGCTTCCGCGTTGTCTTTTTGTTCCTTTCGCTTCAAGAGGTCTGCCATGCTGGTTGAAGGGACTATGTCGCGCTACTTGCTAAATTTTTTATATAATAAAGCTAAAACATATCTCCACATCAATTGAATTCCAGAAACAAAAGTCCAACTTTGTTATTTAAGACTTTATGTAGGTATTCAAACTATTTTCTGTCATTCCCATGGATATCAAGGATGGACATGGATTAAAACTTGAAAAAGTTGGGCCAACTTTTTCAAGTTTGAATGCTATGCCTGTAAAAATAGCCATAACTCATTCACAACTCTAAAGGAGCATTTAGTGTATTGAGTAACGGCACTTAGTAATGACTTCAGCACAGAATTGAACTAAAACAGCTATGCTGTGTTGCTACCACAGTTGTTTGTCTATCTTTTTAATAATGGGGTTAAAGAGACATGACTGCAGCAAAAGCCATATCTTAGCAACTGACCAACCTGTGGCTGTACTGCAGGCTCTGAATCAGATTCTTCAGTGTACGCAGGGCTGTGAGTGGTATCCATGGAAACCTCTCGACCGGAAGCATCCTGAGGGATTTCTATACCTCTGGGGTCTGCAATACGTACAAACGTTATAAGAAATTTACACCCCTGACGTTTGTCCCAAACAAAACGCTCTTGATCTCAAGACGACAAGCACACCAAACCAAACAGACGGTTTTTTGTGTCGTATGTTGTAGCAAACTATTTGCAAAACGGGAAAGTCGGTCTTTTATGGTAACTGTCATTTGTTTGGTCTTAAGTTCAAATATATGTCGCCACTTACCAGTATAGGTTATATTTACGAAAACTTACAATTGAGTTGCTTGATACATGTAAGTTCCTCTGGATACAGCGTTGCGTCCGGTCATTGTAAAGATCTGGTTTCTAATCCATGTCAGACCTATACTATTTTTCAGTTTCTTTTTAACACGATATAATCATCACTTTTACATCTCTAACCAGGAGACAATTTCTTTCCAAAAGAAAACATCACGCTTCTCAGGATGATTTCATTTGTCGCTGACATAGTAAAAAATATTCGACCTCTCACCTGATAAAATATCCAGCGCCTGATTGGGTCTGCCAAGCTGCTGATGAAGAGATGCAAGAATCAGCCGTGCATCGAGGTGGTTTGGAGCTAAGTTGACAACTTGCGCGTAAGCAAAGGCAGCTTCGTCTAGCCTTCCAAGAGAGTGTAGGCATTCTCCCTTCTTTAACCACACACCTGCCTGCGTGAGATAATTCAACAGATTGTTAAGATAGCGTTCTCTCATTTAAAAGGGTTTACAAATAACCATAGCTTTATTCCGCTTTAGCTTTGTTTTTATGATTAGCTGTACAATTTTTCACCACCTATATTGACCAATAAAAAGAAAAGAAAGAAACCGTGGTGATCAAATCTCGCTAGGAATTGGAGGAATAAATAAAATAATAAATAATAAATAAACAAATCAAATCTCGCGCCATTTTCTCGACCAATCAGAAGAGACAAAAAATTGGTTACCTGCTCACAAGCTTTCCCGCGCTAGGAACGTCCGAAATGTGATTCGCTTCAAGTTTTGATTGGCTTATTGAACTGCGTGCGTCTGTCATTGACAATTACGTAGTTTTAGTGTTTCAAATCACTACTAATAACTGGGATGAAGTTGGACCGAATCTTGAGATTTATTTCGACTAATTCTTTTCTTGTCTTATCATTAAAAATAACATTGACTTGTCTTGAGTTCATAGTAGGATGCATTTGTCAAGTAAGCAACTTCGTACCCCTGTTTAGATGAAAATGCCGGTAGAAAAAGCCCCGGTAATACATACAAAGGATGATTTAACAGCCGCGAAAATGATAATGAAAATTAAAAACACCCACCATGTTGTAATTCTTTGATCGGATGAGTATGTCGAGAATGGGTAGAGCCTCCTCGTAGTCTCCTGAAAAACAATTGTTTAGAAAAAAATCAAATCCCAACTCTTTCTTTGCAAAGAAACACAAGAACTGTCACTTAGGATTATGGTGCAGAAGAAGTCGGATAGACAGGGAATTTCCGAAGAGCTATTACCAACTACTATTTTGGGAAGCGACCTCGAAGATAACTATTACAATACACACTGAATTGAAAAATTCACCTTATAACACAACCACAGTGGACAACTAAGGGCAAATGAACACTCTTACTCCAGCAATGTCAACAATACTTCAGATCGAAATCCACCAACTACGAGTGAGTTTCGTAATGCGCCGATCATAAGCTGTACCACGGTGTTATACTAATACTCCCGCTCAGTAAATCGACACCATCGCCTCATTAAGACCCGAGCAGTACGAGGACGAAGCGTCGCGATCAATACCTACAGGACTCTCGCAGGTGAAGGCAAGGTAAAGCCGGGTGCACACGAACCAAAGGCCCAAACAGAAGGTGATTATCCCGGTAGCATGCATAGGAGTATTGCTACTCCCCCCCACCCTGGACGGGATGCTAATCCATCACAGGGTACCCCCCAGTAGTACGTCCCCGGTACCCATTTATACACCAGTGTGAGGAAAGACAAAGTGTAGTAGAGTTCCTTGTATAAGGAAACAACGGAACGGGCGAGGCTTGAACCCCAGACCTCCAAATCCGGAGATCGAGCTGTTGACAGGCCACACACGCCTCCTATCGTAACACAAACAATACATGAGCATAACGATGTCATCTTATATAATTTGGTACCATTTTCCGCGCAAGCTTCAGCGACATCCATATACAGGTCACCAACAGTCTCCACAGATTGAAAGAATAATGGATGAAGAATTTTCTGCAAAAAAGTGAAAAAGTCAATACATCATAAATGTGTTATCTTCTGCAAATTGGTAAAATATTGCCCTCGCACGCTCGATTTACCAGCGACATAAAATATCAGTAACAAGTTTCGGGCTCACGTCATAAATCAACGTGAAAAAACGTGGCCTCTAGCTTACTGTAAGGAACTCAAACTTGGTTAGTGAAAGGTACGTATTGTCGTATCGGTACATGTAGTAAATCGACTAAACTGCACTTGTCATTGTAATGTACCGAAACGACCGGTATTGGTAGCTTAAATTTCAAGCGACTTCTAATGTCGTTCGTACTTATTTCCACTACTACGACATTCTCGACATTCTACAACTCGTAGTAGAGTGACAATGGCTACCGCGTTTTCCCGCCAAAATGACCCTGACTCACGCACGCGCACTACTTAGTACTAAGCAAATCTCGTTTACGCAGTCGTCCCAGTTTCAGAATCTAAAGGCCTCTATCAAGCAACCATTACCTTGACAAGATCGAGCTGCCGTAGATAAATTAGACAAACAACAATCTTGACACGTAGATCAATCGGCAAGTCTTGAGGAAGAACTAAGTTGACTGGAGCTTCGCTGTTGTCTCTCTGTGGGGATCTCGCTGTGTTTGACTGCCGGGTTGGACTCAAGAGTAGGGAGAATGCTGTCAGAGGTGACTCATTCGTAGGTTCTGTGTTGGTCTCTTTCCTGGCCCCACAGTGTTTTAGAATAATCTGCAATGGAAGACTGAATGTTTTATCACCGTCATCACCATCATCATCGTCGTCGTCGTGGTCGTCGCCATCATCATTAGGGACTTTAAGATCCAACGACGCGGACGGCAACGAAAACGTCATAAAAACAATAGGTTTTACAACCAAAACAACAACTTTGCACGTGCATCACGCTCCTTTGTACATTTCTTTACCCGCTTTTGCACGACTACGACGTAAAAATACCTAATTTCGCGTTTTATGGACTACGTAAACAAGCAACGACGAAATTATTTATGCTATTTCTCTTTCTGAACTTGGATATGGTCCCTAGGAATTCAACTCAAGAGGGTTCGCCTACAATTGACAAAGTAAGTGGTTAGGAATAATCGCTATAAAGACTCAAAGAACACAAATTCACTTTCTAAGCGATGTTCTTCTTGTCGTCCGCGTCGTTGGATCTTAAAGTCCCTATTAAGAACCTTAAGCGACCACAATGACAACAACGTCAAAAAACAATCGGTTCTATGAGCAAAACAAATGCTCTGCACGTACATCACGCTTTTTCGCACATTTCTTTAACGTCCACTGCACGACTACCACGTGAAAACTCCCAATGCGAGGTTTTATGCAGGAGGTGGACATACTACGACAAATTTTCCCTTCTCTATTTGAACATGGATAAAGCCCTTAAGAACTGAACTCCAGGAAAAGTCGCCTGCATTTGACGAATTGAGCGGTTCCAAATGGACGCGATAAAGTTTGAAAAGACGCAAATTCATTTTTTTCGTGAGTTTTTCACTGCCGTCGTCGTCGTCGTTGCTTAAGGTCCCTGTCATCATCATCATCATCATCATCATCGTCATTATATTTGAAAGTCTTCGATACAAACGCTCCTTGGAAACGAGAAATTTTCAACCTCTAGTATTAAAACCTGAAATCAGCCTGTGGAAGTTAGACTGCTAATCACATTCACCCGATTACTCAAAGCTCTAACCCATTAGGGCCATTTATACGAGGAAAAATAAGACGCGTCTTACATAAGACGCGAACTGTATCATTTATACGAGCTTGTCTTATCTAATAAGCCGCGTCTTATTTTAGACGAAATGTGCCGTTTATACGGAAGGTTCGCGTCTTATTTAAGACGCGTCTTATGTAAGACGCGTCTTATTTTTCCTCGTATAAATGGCCCTATTATCTCTCAAAGTATTTTTTAGCTTCTCTCCTTAATCTTGCCTTCAGACTTCTATGAAACAGCCAACCAAGTTTCCTGCTAGCTCTTCCGTGACCATCATTACCACCATCATTACCACCATCATTTGTCAATGGTGGTAACAGCAACTTCAACTCAACACCTTTAAAATCAGTCATCATGACGAACTTAATTGAAATATGTGAAATGAATCATATTTTGAACTGGGGATAAAGCCTATGAAAGTGAACATGATCTTCGCAGTAAAATAAACGACCTAAGCGGTTGAAAAAGAACTTGAAAAAATTCAGGCTTGACCGGGACAAAACTAAAAGACTTTCTTGTCCGATGAAGAATTACCTGTAAAGCCTCCTCGTACGCTTTCGATGCCATGAGTAGATCAGCAAGCATGTTAGTGGCTGTAAAAGAAACAACGTGTTAATATATCATCAAAAGATGTTTGCCACGAAACTGCGGATTTCCCAAAAGATGGACAAGGTTTTGGGACGTACGAACTCGGGGCCTCCGGCCTGCAAGCCCAGCGCTCTAACCACGCCGCCACGCTGCTTACTATGGCCGTTTCAAACGTACAAAGTTGCCCAAGCACGACGAAAAAAAACAGAGGTAAAAGACCTTATTCAAGATAATTATACCCGTTATCTGACACGCTATAATTAGTATTAATTAATAATTAATTATTAATTATAATTGCTATAATTAGTTTCATTTGCAATTGAAAGTACCCACCTTGATTATTAAAATGCTCTGGATATTGTGAAAATGCAGCTTGAAGAACCTTAATCGCTTCTTCCAAGTTCTTGTTTTCATGATGTAGCTAAAATGAAAGAGTCATAATTAATTAAACACAATATTTTAATATCATTGAGTAATATCAATATTAATATTATTATTACAACCCTTCAAGCCGCATCACAAAGATACAAATTTCCCAGAATCTCAAAATGAATGATCCGACTTTGTCCTACCTTTGCCATTTCACACACAAGGTCCATATACTTTGCCCCGTCATCAAAATTTAATGCCATAGCCTACAAGACAAAGAAAATGATCAACGATTACTTACTTTAATCAACAAAAATTATGTCACGCGACACAGTACAGAACAGTAAGTTTAATGGCTAACAGATTAGTGTGTTTACTCAAAGAAGCACTATTGCCTATATCTAAGTTTTCATCTTGATGGTGCGCTGCTTATTTAAGGGCAGCACTTATTTAGGTAAGAGCTTACTAAGAAATCTTTCTTTCTATTTCTTTGTTGTACACATTATTATGTAAAGGAATCTTCTCCTTCCAGATCCAAAACATGTTAATAAAAACATTTTCAAAAAACAATCAAATCAATAAATGTATGTACCACAAGTTCCTGAAAGGGCGTGGCCCTTAATTGAGGTGATGCCTGTTAATAATTTTGCTGCTGGGTGCAATGCTCTTTTGGGAGCCATGCAATTTCAAGTATACATGTAAAACATGGTATACAATTCTAGCGTAAGCTAGGCTACATTGTAAGGTAAAGACCACCCTAAACTTGAATTTCAGGGGGAAACATGTACTTACTTGGCATGCCATTTCATAACTTTCCAAGCTTTTCTTAGTATTGTCCATCTGATAGTATAGAGCGGCACGATCCCACAGGATGTTTGCATTGCCTGGGTCCACCTTTAAAGCTGCATAAAGAAATTAAAATAGTTGGAAATGTGAAATTCCCACAAGGACCAAAAAAGATGAGGTATCACCTAGCAATTCTGTGACAATCCAAGAGTCTTCTGGATATGGCAGCAATGTCCCCCATCTCCCATATGAGTCATCAAACTAAGGGTTTAGTAATACTTAGAAATGGATATGTTGTGGTTAATTTTCACCTTGGTCTTAAAAAAACTCACCTTGGTTATAACAAGTCAGTGCTTGGTTTAAGTTATTCTGTTCAATTGACATCATTGCAAGCTTGGCCCATTCTTCAGAGTCTCCTGATTTACTGAGATATGCCGCAATAAGAAAGAACTAGAATGTAGGAAAAAGGGTGTGGCTTGTCAGCATTACTCCTCTGACTATCAAAGAAATGGTCATTATTCATGAAAGGGCCAGGTGGAGAAAAAACATATGAGAAGGATAAAATTTTCTCCTGTGATACTAAATCAGCAATCCTGTTACAGTAAGACCCAGCATGTAAGAACTTAGTGGTTTAAGAACCTGCTGGCAGAAATTTGCCATTTCGGTACCCAAAAATATAAGTTAACCTGTTTAGCCAAGCAATATCACACAAACTTCCTATATAAACTGGGTAACAGTTAAACTATGATAAGAATTTTAACCACGGGAAATTGACTTTGAGATTTGCAAAATTATTTTATAATACCAGAAATTGTAAAAAACTGTAATTCCTGCAACAAAAACAGTTTTATATATCTACACATGTAAAGTGGAGACTAATTTCCTTCGTGGACTTTGCATAAAGGAGGTTTGGAATTTACAGTTGTGAAATACAATATATTCAGTGGTAATTTTCTTTTTAAGGACCAAACACTAGTCTAGTTTATGTATTTTTCTGATCCTTACCCAAAAAGAACTTACTTATAGGGAAAATTGCCAATAATGACCCCAAAATACAAGAACCTTTTTTACCAGTCAGAGTTACATGCTTTTTTTTTTTTAACTGTATTTTGCTTTCTGTCTTAAATGCACAAATAATTTACCTGAAGAGCCTTCTCTTTATCTCCCTGCTCCTCAAACATCATTCCTAAAGTCTGGAAAGGTTCCGAGCACTTTGGAACTGCACAAAGAAAACATCATCCAAAAACAAAGTAATAAATGTCAAGGTTTTATTTTATTTTATATTTTTGTATTTACAAACTCTAAACAAACATCTTATAAGATGAGACTGGAAGCAGTGGAAATAACAATTAGTATAATATAATGGGCTGAATAATAGCCACAGAAAATTTTAAGTAATGTAATGACAAAGAAATGTAGAAATGCACAGTGGTATTACAGGTGATCAATTCTCACATTGTATTGTAGTAAATAAGATGTGACCAACCTTGTCGAATCAAGTCCATACAAATTCCTTTGGCTTTTTCCATCTCTCCTCTGGCCCACAACATATTAACATGGCCCATTGTATGCTTGTGTTTAGCTGGTAGCTCACAAAGTTTACGCCGTGCGGCCCTGCGCCGTGGAGCCCTGAGCTGTTTGATTTCTTCCATAAACTCATCCACTCCAGTTCCACCAGGCTTTTGCGCACTTTTTGCAGCAGAACCTTGTAATAGGAGATCTGTCATTCTAATTGGTGGTTGGGCTGTTGCTGTTTGTCGCAAAGATGATGAAATGTTGTTTGGCTTGCCTGAGTCCCGGACTGGACTCTCTGTGGCAGAGCTTACAGCTAATGCCTGAGAACCCATTTCTGACAGCTGAGTGAATATTGGCTCTGATACAAGAATCACCATTTCTTGATTACTAGTGGTCGTGCCAACACCTGGAGAACAGGATAAAAAATGCATTAAACCCTGTTTAAAAAGCAGTATCTTACCTTTTGAGTTTTTCTAAGGGTACATTCCTAGCCAGAGCGGTCATTTTGAAAATGAAATATTAGTCTTTTCTCAAAATTTTTGCTAAAACCCATCTCTGTCAAGCATACCATTTTGGAATAAACTGATCTGGTTGGATAGTCATGATTATTGGTGGAATTCTCCTGATGAACATCACTCTTAATGCAACGACAATCTTAGAGATTAGGGTAACAAATTATAGCACTGCCATTCTGAACAAGTTAGACTACCTTAGTCATGCAATGATGGTAAAGAAATCCGCCAAAAAGTGTACTGCACATTGACACTTTGTATTTAGCTTAATAAATCCGTTGCTGCTACATTTTTAATTCCCCATTTTCATGATACACAAAAATTTCAATGAAAAACCAGGGATTTGATGGCAAATGATGTCTCCACATACCCATTGAGGGGCTCCATTTTAGGTCTGTACAGAGTGCGAAGATGTCAAATAGTTGTACTAGTAGCCTGCAAGCAAGGTCTCCAGGGCACTCTGGCAGCGGGGTGGGAAAAGGAAGGGGAGCTTGCAACTATGTCTCTGGAATTTGAATTCCACCTCCAATTCCCCCCTTGCTCCCCGTCCACTGAGCAGTCAGATTTCCACAATTCAGTGCAAAGCGGAAATGAACATGAATGTAAACAAACATTGAAAAACACATGCCAATGGTAATGATGTCATTGCTAATGTCATCTATGCCAATTAGCATTTCACATCCACTTTTTCAATGCAAATATACACATTCCAGAGACGTAGTTGTAAGCTGTCCTTCCTTTTGCTGCCCTGCTTCCAGAGCACCCCAGAGAGCTTGCTTGCAGGCTCAGGCTATTGTACTAGATGATTCACGTGTTACATATAGAGAGAGTAAGATTGGAAATGATTTTTTTTTTTTTTGGGGGGGGGGAGGAGGAAATGGTAGACTTCACAGGCCCATAGGTACCCATAGAGTGGCTC
Organism: Porites lobata; assembly: GCA_942486035.1. Taxonomy (NCBI): domain Eukaryota; kingdom Metazoa; phylum Cnidaria; class Anthozoa; order Scleractinia; family Poritidae; genus Porites; species Porites lobata. The sequence goes on along the minus strand of CALNXK010000199.1, from coordinate 480,198 downwards.
AATTTTACAGCTGCGCAGAGTGCGAAGATGTCAAATAGTGGTACTCAGGATGATTCACCTGTTTGGTGTACAGAGAATCAGACTGGCAATGAATTTTTCGGGAAAATGGTAGAGTTCTTTAGTTTTCTATTCAAAAGTGGATTATGCTGTCTCACTCTGGAAGCTTTGCAGCTCACTCAGAGGAAAATTCCCCAGTCTCCCAGTCACTAGGGGACTGGGGGATCTTTGTCAAAACTGCAAGTCTTCCAAGAGAAATGAAGACTTGGTAGGTGTCATGAGTGGCAACCAGAAATCAAAAGTCGATGATATGAAACTTGATGTCTATAAGTAATCTTGAACTGGACAAGCATATTTTCTGCTCACCTGTGGGTTCACTTCTTTCTTCACTGGGAATATTAACCTCTGTGGTTTGTAGCCCTCCAGCTTCCCCATCTCCCTGATCATCTCCGTTTCCATCTTGGGTCTCGTTCTCATCTTCCACATCAGCAGATCCTGCACCGCTTTCAATCCACTCAGAAAAGCTTATCTCTCCACGAACATACTTCATAAGAGCGACAATCCGATCGTCCTCCATCTTAGCTTCTGAGTATAAAAATACGCGAGACCAGTCGATTTCACTCTTTCGTGTCCGCCATATTTGGCCTGGATGCTAAGCAAAGAAGTCACGGCTGTCATCCGGGAATGTTTTGAATTTCCTGTTTGCATGGACTTCTGGGTAGCACGCTGTTTCTCCGCGTTTTCAGTTCGCGTTCTCGTCTCGTTGGTGAATTTAGAAGGTACCTGTATTTTCGGTGCCAAATGTCGCGAGTTTACGTCGGAAATCTAGGGAATAATGGTTCTAGACGCGAGCTAGAACGTGAATTCGAACGTTTTGGTCCTCTCCGCGACGTATGGGTCGCTAGAAATCCGCCTGGTTTTGCATTTGTTGTGTTCGAAGACTCCCGCGATGCGGAAGATGCCTGCCATGAACTGGATGGAAGATATGTTTGCGGAGAGAAAGTTCGCGTGGAAATGGCTCGAGGGCCAACCCGGGGTGGAAGATCTCAAAGATCGGGAATAACTGAAAAATGTTACGAGTGCGGAAGAGTCGGGCATTACGCTCGGCAGTGTACAAGACGCCCCGGAGGTGGTGGAGGCGGTCGAGACTTTCGAGACCGAAGAAGACGCTACTCGCGCAGTCGGTGAGTTTCAACACTTTTTCCTCGGTTAAGTAACATTTAATAATGTTGGTTTCATACCATTGTTGAATTCATTTTTCGGGCTATCGATCCTGATGAGGGATTTAACAATGCGACGCGGTAAAAATCGAGGTAAATCGTAGAGCTCAACACGTCGGATCCCATACCCTTGATTATGGTAGCTAAGCTTTCGTTTTTACGTGGATCTGGGTGAATCAGTACGATTCCGGCATTCATTTCAAAGGTAACACACAGCAAGAAGTACTACAGTTTCCAGCGCTTGGAGTCCTAAGCGAAGATCTTCCTATAGCTTTTGTTTTCTAGTCCATCAAATTAATGAAGCTCCTTTTATGCAAATTTAGCCTACTACCTAATTAATCTTCTCCCACAATTTCCATGTTAGTCAAGCTAATGAAAACTAAGTTTGACTACTTAGAAGAAGCCCTAATTTTTAATCCTTTCCTTCGTTGTAGATTGCAAAGCATTGAGTGTATGGTTACGTTTCTAGAAAAAATAGTGTTATTCATTGTCAGCAAATTTACATTGAATTTTTTTTTTGTCAGGTTTACCTATAGTGTTTTATCTTTGCTCAGTACTGTAGTATTTTAAAGCTCCTACCAATTCCTATGGCAACTGAGTGTGCCCTCAAAGGACATAAGCATGAGCGTGGGAATCAATACTTTTCTTAGCTTGTGTTTATTTGTCAATATTCTTTAATGTGCAAAGCTAGCAAGGAATGAGTTCTTTTGTGGGCAAAATGGGTTGACACAAAAACTGCTACACGTTTGATTCACAGTCACAAGTGATAACTTCTAAGCATTATTTTGGAAAGGAGCTTTTGAAACTAATAATAAAGAGTTTTGTTTCATATATCAGGGAGTTAAACTATTGCGTCAGTTGTCAATTCAACTGATGAACAATGTATGCATCTCTCACACTTCCAGAGGTGATTCTACCTACCCTGGGTGTGTGCCTCTGTTCTACTCTCCCCTGCGGCGTCTACGAGTGACACGCTTTCGACCTTCCATCGCAACTGCAAGCATATAGCTTATAGCTTCTCTACCCACGAACGTGCCGGGTTTAGCAAATCACTTCCCTAGCATTACTGCCCAGCGTCTCTTCTCTGGTACTTATAGCAGTGAGTAAGTAATGCCTCATTATCCACATAAGTCTGACTCAAGCTATTAAACCACAGGGCAATTATTTATTAATGTAACCTTATTTTCATTTACATGTCATGCATATTCAGAGGGCCGTAAGTTAGAAAACTGTGAAAGGTTATTACGTCTCCCTCTTTAACCCTTTTGTGCGCAATCGTACGATCGGAAGGGGTCTGCAGAAAAATGGTCAGCGTACATTTGCGTGAGTCTTGGGTAGCCTGTGGTGACTTGATCAAGAAAGAGAACAACATGGCGACATTTTCTGTGGGTATGATCAATTGTGGTCAAATTTTCAATATTTTATCGACCTCAGCGGCACGGGAACTCAAATAATGGCGACGGAAGACGAAGATCTTTCAGCTTCGGTTATATTTTTGGGGATTTTTCACGGTAATGTTCGTGTTTTTCTATGAGTTCTTCAGCGAACTACGAGACTGAAGATTCAAACAGTTGAACTTTTAAGTGTGTGGTGCTGTCAAGGAAAGGTGTTGGATTTAGAGGCTTGAAAGGTAACTCGAAGCAAAATTTGTCATTTTACAAAGAAACATATGTAAATAGCACCATTTTGTATCGACCAGTCAAAGATTTTAGCCATTCTTTCATAGTTTTAACACCATTTATTTTGCTTTCTTGGTTTCAAAGTAAAGCTTGTGTGACATTGGATCGATTTTTCTCCCTGGCTTTGATGTATGTTGCTGTGTGGAGTAATCATGCGGTGATAAACTTTATAGGCAACTATTTTGAGACACACTTTTGTCAAGTTTTTATTTTTAAAAAATTCTCAAAAATAGGATATTTGGTTTTCTGTTACCGAATGCGGGCTAGCTTTAATTTAATGTATCCCAAAACAGTCTAGGTCAATTTTTGACGTCATACTATCAAGATCGATCCCAGGAAATACATTTTTTGTTGGTAGTATTTTTAGCGGTCTTTTCCTTCCCAGGAACTTGCGCACGAAAGGGTTAAATAAAGTTATTGTATTGTATATTATAAACTAGTTTTTCAATTTCTGAACCCATCTTTCAATGCTGTGCTCTAAGAAAATTTTCATGGGATTAGAAGCTCTAAATGCTCAACATTCAACTTTTGTTCAGAAACTAAGATGTCCTTGTTGCCCAATAGCAAAAGTAAGTTCTCAAGGGCAACACAGGGCACTGCTAATATAATGCACAGTCCTCCGCCTAGAGTTGGGAATAAGTGTTTTGGAATATGCTGGGAGTTACGTTTTTGGCCAATGTACAGTGTATATTGTACAATTTCTAGCTAGAGAAAAGAGTTGACTTGTTGCTATCAATAAACCTTTTACTTCTGGTGTGAGATTTCCCTGTGGGAACAGTACATGCACAACTTAATTGTGGTTATTTAAAACCTTTTTATTGGAACCCTTCATGCAGAAGTCAAATTTAACATTTTGATTGTTATGTTCAATTATTTTTTGCTGTATATTTTGCAGTTCGATCTTGTTTAAGACAGACTTTTTACAGATATGACTTTGTCTGCCCTTTTTCTCAGTGATGCTATGTAATCTCAAGTAAAAAAAGATTTTCCAAATGTGCTGCTAGGGTTTTGCTTTGCTTTGAATATCATTTGAATTCAAAGTTGCTTATAGTATAAAATGCACATGTAACATTAATTTTCTTGAAGAATAATTTATTAAAGGAATAAATAATAATAATTAGCCTGTGTTACTTCTCTGTATAGAGTAATATCCTGTCATTATGTTAACCGTTTAAATAACCCACTGATAAAATGAGGCAGAAAATCAAGTCGTAATTGTCGTAAATGAATTACATCAGGAGAGACCGGGTAAATTTTGTATCATTGAGACAGGAAAGATAAGACGCAAACTATCCCATATAAATGGCATATTTCTTCTGAAATTTAGCTAAGATGCATCTTATCTAATAACAGCCCTTACGCCTGGTCTTTGATAATACACATCTTAGTGTGCCGTTTATATTGGATAGGTTGCGTCTTATTTGGGACAAGTCTTTTTTCCTTGTATAAATGGCCCTATTGTGTTTTGGAGATAAAAATCCTTGAAGAATTGAATCTCTACTGAAAGTTTCTTATTTGTGTTTAGCATAAAAATTAATTCACTGATCAAGTTAGGGATAAATTTAGTTTGTAAAATAAGGTTAAACAATTGTTAAATTTAAATTAAAAACAAGTAAATTCATATTATTTCTTTGTAAAATTTTTAAGTGGAATCTTTAGTTAGTGAAGCTATGATAGTTTGAAAGTTTGCTCTTCGCACTGCATTAAAAGGAAAAAGTGCAAAAGAGTGTTGATTGAACAAAGCCTACTGAGTAAAGGGTTTGTACGCAACTTGAAAGTCCTTGAAAATGGCAGTTCAATTGGTGCGAGCAAAGTCCATGAATTTCGGTGCTAACTTTGTCCAACCCAAGAACTGCAAAAGAAGAGAAGCAAACACAGAAAGATCGTCAGGGTTAAATTGTACATGTTGTGGAAGGACTTAAAAGACATAGACTCAAGGCCTCTCTGTTTTGCGCTCAGTGGAGTCCTTGAAAAGTCCTTCAATTTTTGACCCTGTGAATAAGAGTTGGTGAAAATGGAAAACTCTGGTGTTGCTGCATCTTCAATTTTATGGTTGTATTCATAACAAACTACAGTTTGAATAAAGTGTTTAAACTTGTCATTTAGAACAATACTAAAACAGTTGTTCCTCCAATTGTTTTTAATACATGTCCTTTAATAAAATAATCATGAAAAGACATGTTAGAAGGTTAAATTAATACTCTGTCAACACTCAACTAAAATGAAACATTCTCTGTTTGAAATGAAAACACTAGTTCTTCTTGCTATTCTCACCTTGATAGTCATCTACCGTCACAAACATTTTTATACAGCTCGGTGTAATGTACATAAGGCTGTAATGAAAAATATTCCCACATTTTGACTATACATACAATGATAACAGTTTAAAATATGTCTAAAATCTTTGTTTTTTCAATCTCCTTCCTGACACGATCAACAAGGAATGCTCGATTGGAGTTATTTCTTTTTGCCTTGATTTATGTTATATGGGGACAGTACTTTGTCAAAGAACAAGAGAAATTTTAGCGTTACTTTTCATTTTATTTTTAACAGATTATTGTATTATGTATCGAAAAGCAAGTATTTTTGACCTAAAGCATCTTTGATTGTTTTAGATCCCGATCTCGCTCTCCCAAAAGAAGACGTAGTCGAAGCAAAAGCAGAAGTCGGTCACCAAGGTTAGTAAACTCCAAATCTGCCAGTAGAGATGGGCGCAAACCTTTCATCTTCATAATCAATGCATTAGTCTTGCTTTTTGCTCTTCTTAGATGCCTGTACAAACCAAGTGCCACATAGGAAATCCTAAAAAACACCCTAAGTATTGTTGTTAAGGGACAATCGCAGAAATATGTCTTGACTTAGGAAGGATAGCTTTGTGAACTGAGGATCTAAATGGTACCTCCACAACATGACAAAAGTGCTGTCTAATATCCCAGGGCTAAAGTAACAACCTGTCTGGCTAGCATGTCAGTTTGTTTATAGTTGTCAGATGGGTTAGCAACATTTTCCAAAACAAAGCAAATGTTGGTAAAAGGGGATGGATAGGCCCGTATGACTGCTTCAGGCTAGTTAACCACAGCCTGCATGAATGGAAACATTTTTATATTATTATTTTCTTCTCACCTTCAGGTTACTTTGCAACGGCAAACAAAGGCTTGTATGCAAAGTCCAAAAAGACTCTTAAACTCCTGAAATTGTCCCTGTTTTCACCTTCAAACATTAAGACTATTTAAAAAGAATCTTATATTTCAAGCATCCCTTCAAATAATGGTAGAGCAATCTTGTTTTAGATGGCATCCCTTGCAAGGGGTTCAGGATGGGATTGGTCCAGATTCTTGGGTTAGTGATGCACCAAGCCCTCTCACATGCATGTATTACCTTTGGGCTCAAATGATTAGTGCTTGGCTAGTAATAGAAAGCCAATTTTTTTCTTATGATATTCTTTACCTTTACTTTTAGAAGGCGTTCAGGATCATATGAAAAAAAGTCAAAATCTCGCTCTAAATCTCCCAGTAGGAGTCGTTCTCGCAGTCGCAGCCAAAGCAAGGAGAAGTCCAATAAAGAAAGGTACATGTATAGAGCTATGATTCACTTGAAAGCTGCTTAAAACCTCAATGGCAGCCCTGACATGAAATCTAGAGTAAGCCTACATGCCACTCGTTTTGTTGTATATACATTTGAACAATTTTGGTGCACAGAATGGCTCTATTTTCACTTTCTGCGTCATGTTTGATTCAGGAGTGCTAGTCCAGACAAGAGCCAGGACAAAAGGAAAGAAGAACATGAAGATGCCGAAGAGCAAGCTACTAAAGAGGGCACTGAGAAGAAAGTTGAACTGGAGCAGAAGTCACGCAGTCCCTCGCCTGCACCGAATGAGGAGGAAAATCAGAACAATGATGATGAAGCTGAAGCCAATGCTGACGCTGACTAAATAAGACTGTATTCAATGAAAAGAGAATATAGTAAAAACCCGCGGCTAGGACCCTTCATTTTGCTAAGTTAGCCTAAACAGATTCGTACGTAAATGGTGATTAGCACGAAATGATTTAGGCTGTTTAGGTTCTTTAATAGGTTCTTAGAGCATTTTTGGAGTGATAAGGCAGCTGTGTCTCCAAAGAGGATCCTACATGTTGACTTATCTTATTTGCCCAATAGTAAAAATTTTTTTTAGATTATAGAAAACGAGAACCTGTTTCAAATTTAGGCCAAACAGGTTATTGTATAGAGGGGGCCTATCTGGCAAATTTTAGCCTAACAGGTTCTTAGTTGCGGGTTATTACTGTAATGGAACATAGAGGGAATCACCCTGTCTAGCCCTCTGGATATTTAAATTTCACCAAGGTTATTTTTAGACAAATTATAACACTTGCATCAATCAAAAGTTGGTTTCAGGAGAGGCCTGCAAACTTTAATTCATTGTTGTCAAGAGAGAATTCAACAGTCGTCATGACAATATTCAGTGCATTTTTTGCTTTGAGGCAGTCACCCATTAGTCTGCCACACAGCCGTTTTTAGAGTTGTCACGCAACAGGGAGGAGAGTTGCGTGACGACACTAAAAACGGCTGTGTAGCAGACTAAGCGCCCGGCGGCTCACGTATAGTCAAATCTCTTATACATGATTGGCTTGTTCGTTAGACCATAAACACAAAGGGAAAGGAATGTAGTTCGGTTTTCAGAAGCCGCTTGTGGGGAGGAGCGTTGCGTGATGACACTAAAAACGGCTGTGTAGCAGACTAGTCACCCATGGACTTGATCACGTTTCAACAATAAATTAAAATTTGCAGCCATCTTAGGAATTCGACTTCCCTTAAACTGGCTACCTCTAAAATAACGTAAGTGAAATTCACATATCCCTTCCAACGCACCAAGGTTCCTTTTCTGTTCCATTATTCTTTCTTTAGACTATCAAAATGTTGACCAATACATGCAGTTTGTAGGGTCTCCAGGCAACCACAGTCAGTACCAAGGATCAAGGAAGTCGCAGAAGACAAGGGAAAAAATTTGCGCTTTTTTATGCATGTACAGTCTGTTTTTTTTATGCATGTACACACCTCTACTTGTAAATCCAAAATTTTGAATGATTGCATGTTGTTGTAAAAGGTTTTTCTCCATTGTGAAGGATGTACTCAAAACAAGAAATTTTGATGTCCCCCTCAATTCCTCCCAAATGCACTTTTTAAAGTCTTTACTTGTTATAGCCTGTGAACAGACCGCCGGGGAAGTTGGGAGACGTGTGGGAGCGTTTAGACCTTCTCAGGACCCCCCTTGAGTCTTTTTTTTCTTTCCCTATCTTTCTGCACTTTCTTAGCTTTTGCCTTATAGCCCACTGAAGAGCCTACAGTAGTTTCTTAAAAATCCCCTTCTGTTACAACATAGGGTAGTTGACCTTAAGGCACTTGCCCAAATCACCATTTAACTTAAACTACCGTAATCCTTGAGGATGTTGTTGTCTTTTCCGAATTACGGATTTGGTTGGTTGAAGCTCACCAAGATTGCTACACTGAAGTGGCAAAGGAATTTTAATTAAGAAATTTTAGTCAAGTGATGTCATCATGCGAATGCCCATTGCCTTGTAGTCAGTAACAGTAACCATCAGCATGATTACCTGATTGAATAAATGACAATGCAATCGTTTCAAAAGCGGGAAAGCGTTTCTCGCTCCTTTAATGTGGTGTTTTTATTTTAATCTCGACATTTGTGGTTACTTATAGTTTATGTAATATTTGTAACATTCACTGGGCAAAAGTTTGTATTTTCTGGCTTAGTACAAATTGTATGTAGTCATGTATTATGGTTTTTATGACATGTATTGCATTATTGCTCAGCTTCGTTCACTTTAAAACCTTGACCCTTACATTCCTATAAGGAATCAATATTTACTTTCTCCTTGTAATATTACTGCTTAATTAATCATAATCAGCTCTTTAGATTAAAGTAGTGTTAAGAAAAGTTATTACAGTGTGAGAGAATGTGTAATAGTGTATACTGACTTAATGGGGGCTAAAGAGTCGCGGGTAACCCAGCTGCCTTAACATGGAGCTTAAGCAACCGTAAAGGAAAAGAATACGGCAAGAAAGCAAGGTTTAGACGAGAAAATCGTTTAGATAAACAAAACAGCAACTTTGCACGTGCATCACGCTTTTTTGTCGATGTCTTTGCCGTCGCTGCACGACTACAACTTGAAAATGCCTAATTTCACGTTTTGCAGAGGACGTAAACGCAAGGCAACGACTTTGTTTTTCATTTTCTGAACTTCAGACAGACCTTTAGAAATCAACTCCAAAAAAATGTGCCAATATTTGACGAATTGAACGAGATGAAAAAAGCGCGACAGTGTTCGTGACGTCAGCGGTGATGTTTACGTAGCCGTCGCCGCTCTTTAACATTCGCTCAATTGGCCACTACTTTTTCAAGAAAATCACCTTAAACAAGTTAATTGAACACAAATGTCGACTAATCTTCTCGATCCTTTTGAGTTTTCGTGCAGCTTTAAATTTTAGACATCAAATGGTTGTCGCTGTTAGTAAAAAGCGACGTTTCTTGGTGCAAACAATGTACGTAATACCGCTTTATAGATTGTGCTTGCTGCGTTTTCTTTCCAGGGTCTTTGCTAGCGTTTTTCAATGGCGCAAAACAGAAAAGCTCAGCTTCTGGCTATTGCCGTCTCTTTTACTAGGTCTAAAAAACTTTTATCTGATTTGAATCATCAGCTATAAGAATTCTACCCATTAAATCTACTGCAACTCCACATGGATTACATAAACCCCCCCTTGTGCATTCCGCAATGAGGTGACCATCTTCAGCTGAGAAGACTAGTAGACTGTTCTTCATACTGTCAACCAACAGAATGTTGTCATTGTTATCAACAGCAATGGCTTCCGGGGTGAGCAAGTTAAGCTCCGTAAAGGGGAGTGCGATGTTTCGAACCATGCTGCCGTCCCTTTCAAACACTTTAAATCCGGCATCTTCGGCCATTGAAACCACGATCTCGCCTAATAACAAAAGAAAGCTTCTAATAAGTGAATTTTACTTATGGATACTTGGATAATAAGTTTTCATTAGCAGCATTGCAGTACAAGAAATCATTTCCATCTTATCCGACCTGTTAGTTCAGTGTCCCACGAACTGTCAGACCCAAGAGTGACTAACATCAATTTTCTCAAATCAACTCCAATACATTATCAAGAGACAAAGTTATGAGAATTAATACAATGATCACCAAAGATCAAATCCTCTCATCCAATTCTTTTCTCTCCTTTTGCACGCGCGTCCTCGACATTGCCCTTCCAGTTATGACCATCGGTTTATCAATAAACGGATTCTCGAACAAGGAAACCGAGTTTGACGAGAGAAAACAGGATTGACTAGTCCAGAAGTTCGGGGTCAGGAAGAGCCTCCTTGGCTCCGGTCGCAAGGTACGTAACTGAGAACAGGTACCCGGAAAAAAGGTATGCTTATCAAGTTCTTTTACTTACCTTTGCTGTTTACAGCAATACCGGAGATTTTTCGTTGAAGACCATCGTCATCGTCCAAAGTGCCAACTTTGAAATGTGACAAATATTCTGCGGAGCCACTGAAGACGTAGATGACTCGGTTCTCGCAATCATCAAAGTAGACACGCCCTTCCTCATCAACAACAACATGGTTGGGCCTTCCAGCGGGCTGTGAAACTCCCTCGGGAGGTTTCAACACTCCTAGATACTCTCCTTTAGAGTCGAACATCAGTACTGACGATCGGCTCGAATCACACACGTAAATCTTTCCATCTTTGTTCACTGCGACACTCAGAGGACCACCCTGGAATTCACCTTTTCCGTCACCTTTCTTTCCAAAACTAAACAGAAACACGCCAGAAGAATCAAACACTTGAACGCGAAAATTGTTCCTGTCGCATACGATTATCCTGTTCTCTTTATCCACAGCGATTCCCCTTGCTCCTTTTAACTGCCCGGGTTTTTCCCCAGGCCTTCCTATCACCAAGGTCGGTTCCCTTATGTCTTTATACTCACGTGCTTCGCAAGGCACGTGTACAGCAAAAGGGCTTTCGTTTACTGGAAATCCTCGGATGGTGACTTGAATGAGATGGAGGCCTGGTAACGAAGGACTGTAAGTGACGCTGTGTCTCCCAGCATTCTGTGCGATCACATCACCAACGATGATGGTGTCATCCGGAGCTTGAATCTGAATATTGACGTCACCATTTTCACATGCGATTGGCTTTCCTTTTCTGTCCCTGAAAAAAAATGTTTGCATCAATATCATTTTTGAGCCAAAATTTCATCCTCACAAGAATATAAAGGCGCTTTTCAAAAGTCACTTTGAACTTTCGCTAAAACTCATTTCTGCTGTGCATATTATTTAGGTCTTAGACTGATGTGGCTGTGCAGTCCTGATTAATAGAGGAATTCTATTTGCAAAATTTAACCAGTGGCTAGTGTTATCCACTTTTTGAACTACTGGGATCACGTGATTAACACATTCAACATTAATCGCTTTTCTTCAGAATTTCTCGGCGTCAGAACCGGTCGGTACTGAGAATTTTGCTTAACTTCGCCAATGATCAATGGGCAAGAAAAGGATGTATCTTTACAGACCTGGTTACAACCGTAAAATGAGCCAATTGGTTGACAACCGCTTCTTGAAGGCCACGCCCTTCTGCTGAAGAGGTAGCATAATGAGCATATGATGCTTCTATGGAACCAAACGAGTCTATTATGTTATGTAGTGTCTGGCCATCGGCATGGAACCTCATCGCATGGTCTTCTCGGGGTTGCAGCTCGTAATGTTGAGTGGCAAGAGATTTTAGTCTGTCAGACATGAGATCTTTTGCAGACAGGAGATAAATTGAATCACCTGATCGGGAGGAATAAATCAAGAGAAACTCGGTTGAGCATTAGAAGATATTGAGGAAAATCAATTTCATCAGTTTACAATTAAAACGTAAAGCGAACTATCAATAAAAAGTGATCTCGGGCAGAGTTATTCTTCAAGTTAGTTTCTTCTTGAGATTCAGATGTAATTAAAATGCCCTCTTGGCTTTCTTCTGCAGAAACAGTATTTGTGTACGTGGTAGCGCGCGTAGGTAGGCTGGGAGAGGTCGGAAAAATCAGGCACCCAGAGGAAGATAGGAAGGGGAATAGAGAACGGCAGGAATCCGCCTTTTCTCTTTTCCAACCATCCACTACGCGCCTGCTAGTTTTTTTTTTTTGGTATACCCATCGGGAGCCTCTGCGGAGGAGAGCTCTTGAGTCTGGATGAAATAGCAATGCTTGTTAACTTAAAGAGGGCTCAGTTTATTCTCAACTCAAAAAAAACATTCCACTACCAAAGGCACACGTTGAGAGGGACTTCGATGTGCGCTTGAGTGTCCTTGGGAAAAATTGTAAAGTGTGTCTCAGTATTACCATCCTCTAGAACTCTCTTGACAAAGTGACATGACACGCGCAATGTATCCCGGGATGCCTCTAGTTTTTTCTTCTGCATTTCCAAAATAGTTTTTCTATTTATCCTGATCAGTTCCACCGTGGATCGTAGCTCCTTTCTACGTTGTTCTAAAGCTTTAATCTTCGCACTGATGCTCTCTTCAATATCTCTCAAGACACCATCAGCCTTCAAGTTGACTCGTGCTAACATCCAATCCAACATGGGAATAGCATTTTCCACCTTGATGCAAACACTCTTTGTTTGATCCAGCAACTCTGAAAGTCGTGGTCGAAGTTTGGAGTAGGCGTCCTCAAGGAACTGTGTGTCGTGTCGGTTATGATCGCCAAGGGCGCAGTTACGGCAGATACTCACATTGCAGGTGTCGCAAAATAGAGCTAGTTTCTCATCCGTGTGGGCTGAGCAGTAAGTCGGGCGGTTAAGTTCTCTGAGAGACATGCTTTTCAAGTGATCTGTTGAATAAATAGTAGTTGATCAAGACACGTGCCACACTAGATAGTGCGGATTGTCAACAGTCTCGGATCCTTGAGCTTTCGGTTTAATTCTCGCTGGTGAATTTTGACTGTCCCAGAAAAGACGTTGCAGTGCCCCCTCGGGGGTTTCTACGTCCCACCACCCCCAACCCCTCCCCACAGCGTCATAATTGTACTTTACCTCTATCTATAATTACATGTAGTTCCTATACGGGGTTTTTCATCAAGACCCTCAAATCGAAGAATACGAAACGATCGTTCGGACCACGTGCTTAAAACGAATAGACCGCGTGGAATAATCAGGACTGGGGCCTAGGCATAGTTGTTGTGAAACGTTCTTCACGAGTTGAATTTTGTTCCTTGTCAAAAGTATTTAATAAAGTGCAGTTCGTTTAAAACAGGATCGGATTCCAGATTTTGTTTCTGTGTTTTGCCTGTATAGTTCTGATTTTATTACTACATGTAATTTTGCCAAAATAGTCAAATTGTCATTTTAGTTGAGAGGGAAAACTTTAACTTACCCAAAGAGAGAAGCACATGTTGTTTTGTATCCCTTGCTCTCTTGTGAGCCTCCTCGTGGAGCTTGCACAGATAAACCGAACATTCTTTACAACGGACATGCGCTGATGCCTCCTCGCTATCGTCGCAGATGTCGCACCCAATAGCTTCACCTTGTTGAATAAGCAGCAAATCAAGAAGTGAAACAAGAAGAGAATTCGCGGGAAGTTTCCTCACGGCGGAGCGACTATCCAGTCCCGTTTCCAGTTGACAAGTCGGACATTTGAGTATTTTGTCCTGCATAGGTCGGTTTCGCACAAGGGATTCAATACACTGGCAACAGAATGTATGCAGGCAAGGTAGTATTCGCGGATCCAAGAACAGTTTGTCGCAACTTTGACAAGTTAGATTCGTTTTGATGTTGGAAACCACATCATCTTGCTCCGCTGTGTCCGTGTTTGCTTCTTCGACGAACATGCTACGTTAATCAAACAGAACAAAACAGTTCTGCCTATCAATGACAACACAGTTCAGCTCTCCAATTGCTAGAGGATTTTCTCAAATGAAGCAAAACAACAATTTCAGCTGATGAGTTTACTTGTGGCTCTAAAATGTAAAAAAAAAAAATTCCCTAAAAATTTCCGGTTACACTGGCTAATTAAGAATGAGACTTGTAAAGAAGACGGTCCTCAGAAATGGGCAGATATTGCTAAAATAAGAATTTGATTAATTGAAAATTGTAAAATACAGACGGAGATCTAGCTGTTTGATCCGTCAGAAAATGTAAAGTAATCTTATTACAAACAATGTAACTCCTATTCTTTCTTGCGGCTGTCCAACCAGTTGACATAAATTTCTTTGTTTGATGTACTCACAAATTATGACAATATTTTCTGAAACATTTCCAATAAGGCCCAAAAACGAGGCTTACTTGTTCGGTAGGCAATCAGTCACAATCAGCTACAACTCACCTTTCGACGCTCCGATCTCCTTCCAGTGGAAAGTTCAAGTTATTCTCGGTTTTGCAGAGTTTAGAAGGCTCGTGTGACAGCCACGAAATCAAATAACTGAACAACAGCAATCAATAACTGCAAACATTTAAATTAAGTCGTTTAGACGCCAAACCGAAAGAAAACAAAGAGCATCGCTTTTGTAGTTTGCGATTATGTTGTCGCCTATGGGAATTGATCGAGAGGCTTTCACGGGACGCGGCACTTGGCTTTAGTTGTGTACCGACTCTGTAAATTGGCCATATGCATAATTGGCATTTTTCAAATACAGTAAGTTTGGCGTATATGTCAGCAGTCTTTTGATGACACTTTAAAAGGTCAAAAGCTTTAATTGTTCCAAGAAGGCTTGGAAAAGTTACACGTGATAAAGTCCATATTTTTTCACATGACCATATAATCTTTTCAGCTGACTTTTGAGCAAAAAAAAAGTTGATAAGATTTTATGCTTCGTCTACTGGGATGGCTTGCTAAAATGGAACTTGTAAAGCTATAGTTCAGCCTGTGGGCTCATCTACAGCCTGTGGCAATAAGTTCTTTAGCTTTCATCGCATAGGCTACCCCCTTGTTTTCCCGCCAATAATTAAGCGTAGGGCTGTATGAAAACCTTCAGTATCCATGGTAACCGTGGTTTTATTTTCTCAAGAATGGTTGTTTCCCGACCGTCCCCAGTTTTATCTAGTTTTCCAATTTATCGCCGTTTCTCGCTGCGGAAATTAACTTAAAATCATGTGCTGAAATTACTTGTCATGAGAAGCCCTCTCAGGCAACTCAAACGTTCAATCAATCCCAAGTCACTTAGAAAAGAGACATTGACTTTGAAAACCTGTTAGTGCTGGAGAGTTTCAAAAACCCCATTTGCAATCCGTTTTGATCTCCTTCATTTGTTCCCACTTGCGCCTTCTTCTACCTTTGCAGTGTGTCAGTCATTTACATGTTTCTAAGCAGCTAATAAAGCAGTCAGTTTAATTTTCTATTCAATCACGTGTTGGCCTATAGTTCCTAACGGATGGATTTAGATAGACTACGAGTAGTCCCCATTTTCCCTCAGGGATAGTAGAGCGAGCGAAAAGCGAGCGCGCGTGACAATCACCTCACGCTTTTCTCGCGTGGGATGATTTCACGCGTGCTTGCGTTTCGGTCGCCCCACTATCCCTGAGGAAAACTATGGGGGCTACTCGTAGTCTAGGATTTAGATAATTTTAAGCGACAACCTGCTTCTGGCCAGCGGATTGAGGTAGACGATATATGTACTTGGGACCAGGCTCTATAGGCGGGGAAAAGGCAAGAAGCGGGGTGAAATAGCGAAAAGAAAGAATGAGCGAGCGAAACAAGCACTGGGGTGGACTGGTGAAGGGGAAAGGGCCCAGACTCCCGCTCGGCTCGGCTCGCTCGCCGAGTTTTTTCGCCTAGTTTTTCACTGCAGAGCCTGGTCCAAGGCTTGTCTGCTTTTTCCTCCCAATTTGGAAAGTTTCAAAGAGATAGAGAGAAGAAGGCATTACGTCACGTCACCACAGTAGAAAAATTTCTGGACTCTGGACAATCTGACAAACCGAAAACGTCACTTCAAAAGTGAAGCTGCACTGTTTCAAATTTCATCGATCTTATTCAATTTCATTTTATTTGTCGAATGTTGGCGAAATACTCTGGGGTTAAATCCGAAGACGTTAAAGGACGCGGCGTATCTAATATTTAATAACAGAAAAAGAAAATATTTTTTGTGTTGCGTTCCGACGTACTGCAGAAGGCTGGCGCGTGAAATGAGGAAGTTTCATGTCGCAGTCGTGCAACGACGGCTAATAAGAAATGTACAAACAAGCGTGATGAACGTGCAAAGTTGTTGTATAATTGCTGATCAATTAAACCTATTAATTTTGACGTTCTCGTTGGCGTCGCTGCCCGGGGGGGGGGGCACTTTAGGAATTTCTGGGTGGGGATGTGCCGCTGGGACCCTGGAACCCTTGACCTATACCAGAGCTAGTTCAGCTGAATTTTGTTACCCCTATACTAGAGTAAACTCCCAAAATCCCCCTATCCTAGAGTAGCTGTTTCCGGCCCCCCGCAGTCCCCAGTCTAGATAAAATCTTCAACCAACTGATCAGTTTCCTGAAAAATGATACCGTATTCTAGACCCAAACGCTCTGATTTATATACCCTATCCCAGAGTAAACTGCTTGAAAACCATACCCTTCACAGCGGCACATACCCATATAGCCCATATATGGCAGTACCCCTCCCCCCGGGTGTCGCTGTCGTCCGGTTGCTTAAGCTCCCTATTTTTGTGATCCAGAAATTTTGCTACCATGGGAACTCAGTGACGTCTCATTTCTCCTACCCCGGGTACAAGAGGTTGTCTCGCGTGCGACGAGGAGCTTCGTCGACCACAAGCCGACACGTCTTCGGCCGAAGTCCGAAGACACAAGCGGCGAATCCAAAAAAGCCAACATCTTTCGCGCGGGTCACTTTTTAAGACTTGACCGACACCGGGAACCGCGCATGAAATGCGTCTGGCACCCTGGGTACAGTGTTCTCCTCTCTATTGATACAAAAGATATCAACAAACGAATGATTTAGACAGGAAAGGACTGATATTATTTTAATAGCTGTTGCTTGTTTTAAAAGTTACATACATTAAATTTGACGGTTTCATAGACTGATCCCCTGTGGGCTCCCGCCACTTTTAAATCTTTAACTTAAAATACTCGATTTATAACCTAGAAGTCAAATTAGAATCTCTCTCTTTTTTTCCTGTATGAGGCTGTTGTTCATCCTTACTCTTGAGTGATGGGATCTTCTTTGGGTGCCTCAGCTTTGGCAAACTGGAGTTTTGGTTCATAAAACAAATGGAAAGAAAATGATTATGATTACGATAACGATAGTGATACCGATAAAGATAACGATAATGATTATAGTGATGATAATGGCAACAGATTATTCCTAGCATATCCTTTTACTCTTAGAAATGGCATCAAAGATTATGCGTCATGGTAAAAACAGAGAAATTATACACCTTAGTGAGTTTGAAGTGATTTAAGATATTTTGTTTGTCTTAATCAGGGTAGAGAAATGAACGAGACTTTTCATCGATTTGACAGGGTCAGGTTTTGAAGGTTTGGCATTCCACCCAATTCCCTCAAGTCCCGGGGGGACTCCGCATATGAAAGGTGTGAGGATGCTAGTCGGAAATTTTGAATTAAACCCCTAAACGAGACCGATCTGGGCGTGGCCCAAGCTTTTTTTGACCCCTAAAAGAGACCATGTTAAAACACAGACAAATGAGAAAACTTGGATTTATATGAATGGAGTAAATAAAACGAATTATAAATATACATATCAAATATATATTTTTATATTTTTTCGCGTGCAACCCTAAACGACACCTTCACGGCTAAATATGATGGCGTTTTCCCCAGAACACCCTAAGTGAGACCAAAATCCGAAATTTACACCCCGAAGCGAGACGATGAGCATCCCCGTCCCTTTCATATGCGGAGTCCCCCCCCCCACGGGCCTCAAGTTCCTCCCACCAGTTCTTGCCGCGCTCTCTATCTTCCCCGTTCTCTCTTTTGAGCGCGTAGGAAATTGGCATGCAGCTAGGTTGTTGCTCCTATCTTGAGCGAAGCCTTGGAATAGGCTGCAGTTTCTCCTGGATCGTGCAGGTAAGCAATTTCTTTTCACTTTCGGAATACTTGGGGCGCTATCGTAATTGGGATCGACGTAGGTTTCTGGGAAACTGTCCACCTACCCCTCCCCTAAGCCAACATTTTGCCCTAAGTGAGAAGTAAGTGTTAATGTTAGCTTAAGGGAGGGGTAAGTGGGGAGTTTCTTAGAACCTAAATTGATCTCGTAATTGCAGTAATTGGTTGGGTCGGACATTTTGAGACATTCAATAAGCGATTTTAAGGTTATAGAAAAGTCAATAACAGTTTTAGCTAGCTTAGCTATTACTATATAAGTTAAAGGAGAAAAAGGATTATTGTTACTGATACACAGTAATTTTCAAGGAGTTATAATAACTTCTCTAGTGGGGCTAATTTAACTCCTTACAGTGGGGTTATTTTTTGGGGAGTTATTTTAACTCCAAAAAGGAGTTTAAAGAACTCTTTTTCTGGAGTAAAAGTGACCCCAGATATTGAGGAGTTAAAATAACCCCCAAAAAGGAGTTATCCTGTACCTAACATTTTTACTCCACTTTCAGAGTTAAATTAACTCCAAAAAGAGTAAAAACAACCCAGGTAAGGAGTTAAAGTAACCCCATTTCGGAGTTATTTTAACTCCAGACTGGGAGAAAAAAGAACTCTTTTTCAGGACTAAAAGTGACCCCAAATTCGGAGTTAGATTAGGAGTTAAAATAACCCCCAAAAAGGGGTTATCCTGTACCTAAAATTTTTACTCCATTTTTGGGAGTTATAATAACTCCCTAAAAATTACGGTGTAAGGTTATAAAACAAACAATTGAACACCTTTTTACTCTGGGAAGATCTTTTTAGCTTGCTAGCCCAGACGCGGGATGGAAGAGAGTCGCTGAGAGGGTTGTCATTGTTAACTGAGGAAGGAAAACGTTTGGTGAGATGTATTACAAGACTATCAATACCTAACAGGATGGTCATATGACATCAAACGTTCAAAAACAGGTAAATGGTCAAACTATGAGTACTCAATACTCGAGTTTCCTTCTTGTGCTAAAATCTGTAAAAGCTGTAAAAGCCTCTCAAAATGCAACAATTTCCATTCGGATTGAATAAACGAAAAAGTCTTTATTGACCGGAACTTGATTAGAATGCTATGGTGTAGTGTGCATGCACGGTTAAGGCCGAAACGAAAACGTAATTTGAACATAAACCTCCTGTCTTACAATTGACAAAAATGTCAGACTTACTAAGGTTTAGTTGACCAAAGTCTATTGCATACCTAGACCATCTATTCGGTAAATGTAGTTTGCACTGTCGACCGATGCTCCGCATATTCCATTTAAAACCGGGCAAGCATAGGTGTGTGGGCCTGCTGTGCACTTGTCCGATGCGCCGTACTTATCGTAATTCGATGGGTTATTTGGGTTACTCACACACAAACCTGTAGGTAGAGGTATTCACAAAAATAACGTAAATCGTTAGCAGACTCTTTTTGCGATCACTATTTATTTTCCCGTTTTGGAAAAGGACCACTCAAATGACGAAAAGGTCAGATACCGCAGCCCGCGGGATTACCCGTTAAAACAAAGTTGTTATACGGGGAGGCTCAGTCACGAGGTCCAACCCCTTGCCATATATGAAAATCACTTAACTAATTACATTTGAAACGTCATCAATTCAAGTACACGCGCGTCTGTCTCAAAGTAAACAATACAGAATAGGGAGCTTAAGCAGCGACGTTTTTGAGCGACGCACGTCAACCGGAAGTGAGGTATTTTCCCTCTTAACATGCCTTGATGATATAAAATTTGTATTCCTTAGCTTCTTTACTGTTATAGAGGCGATTTGACTGAAAATTTGGGCGAAACCACCGTCAAAAAAATGAAAAAAGGCCACTTCCGGTTGACGTGCGTCGCTCAAAAACGTTGTTGCTTAAGCTCCCTAATATTGTAACGGCGACCGTTGAATTCTGTCCTGACAACACTGAATAAAAATTTGCGGACCTCTCCAGAGACCAACTCCCGGTTAATTTCAAGCGTTTAATTGGTCTAAAGATAACTTTGGTGACATTTACAGTTTTCAAAGGCGTTTCCCTCTCCATCTCATTATTATAGGGAGCTTAAGCAACAATGAGGGCAACCGCAAGGAGAACGGCAAAAAGGTAATAGAGTTATCTTAGCAAAACAACAACTTTGCACGAGCATCATGCTTTTTTGTACATTTCTTTGCAGTCGTTGCACGACTACAACGTGAAAGTGCCTAATTTCACGTTTTGTCGAGGACGAGAACACATGACACAACTTTCTTTTTCTTTTCCTGAACTTTGATACAGTCCTTTAGAATTCAACTCCAAAAAAGTTTGCCAACATTTGTACGAATTAAGCGAGATCATAGTTATTAGAGGAGACTGGTTATGAAAAGCGGCAAACATCAATGATAAAAACAACAGTGCTGCAGTTTATGTTGAAAGCACCCTGAAAGTGCACAATCCTTTGTTTTCTGTTGGCAAATTGTTACGGAATAAATTAATGCAACATTTTTGTTGGTCAATACAATCAAAATAATAGGAATTTTTTTGAACGTTGTGCACTTTCAGGTCCACAAAAACATATAACAAAGGAGTCTGACGGGTTTCATAACCATTCCACTCAATTAACTATGCCGAGATGGAATAAGCGCGGTGCTGTTCTCGTTGCCGTCGCGTCGTCGTCGCGTAAACTCCCTAATCTCCCTATTCTTTCTTGTACAGACCCAATATTAATGATCAGTTGCCTTTGACCTACCAATTTCCCTGACTCCAAAATATCCCCATTTGTTTGATCTCGCCAGATGGGCACACTTGCACAAGAGCGTTTTAAAATCAGCTTTGTAATGGTTACTCCACTGTAGAAGGCTTCCTGCAAAGTTTGGCTTTCCCGGTTCGGCTTCGTTGTAGAAAACTTTAGGGAGAGCAGGGTGTTTTGGGTTTTCGTTGTAGCAACCAATTGGAGTTATACTCACTTCGCAGTCTTCTTCCTTTTTTTTTGGCTCTATGACAGAAGTAGAGAATTGAAAATAATGGCTGTTATGATAAAGCCAAATAAATAGAAATGGATAGATAGATGAACACGTACTATATCCATGTCTACATGTATGGGGAAAAATGCCGAGAATATGAGTGCCCAGCCATCGGCTCCTTCCTTAAATCCTTTCGAGTTGTTATTGCTTCTTTGGTCAATTTTCCTCTATAATTAAAAAAGATCCCCTGAGGTTACTGTGTAAGTAGCTATATAAAGCGTTTTCACATGAGGTCACGGCGGCCATATTGGTGTTCCAAAACAATGAAACGACGGCCATGTTGGTGTACCAAGACAATCCTGTGGGAGATGAATTCTTTTCTTATACAAACGCTTTCTTTTGTTCCAATAAATCTGTATAGATGCTGGCCACGTGAGTGAAAATGCTCTATATCAAAACATGACGACTCAGAATATTGTGACAGACCGCCTTTAAGATAAGACAGGAGACCATTAAGACCAGAAAACGCTACGCCGTGTAACGTCAATTTAGGCTGGACGACCAGAAAGAACACAAGCCGTGATTTCATTGACCTGAGAATGTTGATTAATTCCTGTTATGTGAGGTCTTCAAGTACTACGTTCTCTTGGCAGTTTATTTACCGAATATATTTCTTACTAGGCTGTAAGCAGTGCCGGATCCAAGGGCCCGTTTCTCGAAAGTCCCGATAATTTAACGGGGCCCGCAAAGCTGTTGTTGTTTACATGCAAGATAGAGGTTTCAATAGTTTTGCATCTAACATGATAAAACTATGAGTTTATGAAACAAAATGGAGTAGTTGCTAGCCAGGACCCGCGCTCTTACTCTTTATATTTCGATTTGAAGATTTGATTTCGGGCCCGAAAAGTTACCGGGACATTCGAGAAACGGGCCCCAGACCTTGAGGTAAGGGGTGGGCGGTCTCCAAAACATTTTTTTTCGAGCTTTGTGCCTCAATTTGGTCTAAAAACATGAGGGTAGGGTCCCCCGGGCCCCGCGACTGGCAAGCAGTGTTTTTTTTCTTTTTAAAGTTACTGCACGCGTCGTTGTTTGCTGTCGCGCTCGCTGGGATAAGAAATGGACGGATTATAAGCGAAAAGGCTGACTGCAAGAAGTCTAATTTCTTACTGAGTCTGTAGACAAAATTAGCAAAATGCATGCCAGAGCAAAACTTTCTGTATTGATTGCAGGGTGCGTAGCATTTGTCAACACAGCTTGAACTGGGGCCGTCTCGGAAGTAGGTCGACTCTCCATTTTGACCACTCCAACACTCTCCTGCAAGAAAGACACACTTTATGACCATTACATCTAGTACAACCCCACTAGCATACGAATTCCGCCATCTGATTGGCTAAAAAGTTCTCTCTATAGCCTGAGAAGACGGCCCGCGACATTTTGAGACGCCATCACTGGTTTCTGACAACTGAGGACAGACTGCAGAAATTCCATACTTATGACGTGTCACCCAGATCTGGGTAGTGACACGTCATCAGTACCAATAGAATTTCTGCGTTTGTTGCTCAGGCGTCATTTCGCCGGGAAACCCACTGGTGCCGTGGCCAAATGTCGGCTGGTTTCTCAGGCTAATCCTTCTATAGCGTGATTCTATTTCTAATCTTCTCGGACAAGAATGATAAACCACAGGCCCAGCCTCACAGCCCTTGCTCATATAATAAAGTATGTGTAATGTTGAAGAACCCACACACTGTTCGTACTGATAACGTAATACTTTTGTAAACCACGCAAACAAGCAGACTGTCAGTCAGAGTCCCCCAACCAATTTAATTATCCCTGAAAATACCTGACCGAATAGAATAGACAGTACGATATTTTTACAATTTACACTCTACATTTAAAGTGTATATTTGCCCTTTTGACCGATTGAAATTTACCGTAAAATTGCATGCCAAAGTAAGTGAAGTTCTTGGCCTTAGCCGCATGGGCGCATCTACAAGCGAACTGAGGAACGTACACATCCCAATTTCTCCAGTCGATCCACTTTCCGCTCCAGGTCTGAATCGAGCTATCGCGATCGTTGAAGAGGTAATCTGGCAAAGGTCTCTGCGTTTGTTTGTGTGCATCTTTGTAGCATCCAACCCTTTCAAAGGAGATCCCAGGGCAACTGGTATCCACTGCAATAAAGAATGATAATAATAACAATGATGTTGATGATGATGATGATGATGATGATGGCGATGATGATGATGATGATGATGATGGCGATGATGATGATGATGATGATGATGATGATGGTGATGGTGATGATGATGATGATGATGGTGATGATGATGATGATGATGATGATGATGATGATGGCGATGATGATGATGATGATGATGATGATGATGATGATGATGATGATGATGGCGATGATGATGATGATGATGATGATGGTGATGATGATGATGATGATGATGATGATGATGATGATGATGATGATGATGATGATGGCGATGATGATGATATTGATGATGAAAAAAATTATCATTAAAAGTATTTTTATTTCCTCAAGTTTTGATTGGTCGAGAGGTCATCTATGCCCGTCTTTTTCAATGTCTCTACAGTTCCAGGAACCACAGAGAGGCACTTTTTATTAGCATTTTTTATATGCTTCACATAACACGGCCACACCAGCTCTGCTGTATTTTTTTATTGTGACTAAGACTGACCGTGGAGAAGCACATTAAAATTTTTTATTAGTATTTTGTTTTTCCAGTAACACTACCACATCAGCTTACTGTTCTTTTGTTCATTTTTTATTTCATTTTTTTTTAATCGTGTCGAAATGAAGGCTTTTAGTTAAGCTCATTCTCATATTTTTCATTTCTTCTTAACTCACAAGTATTGCAAAGAAAATTCTAGTGCAAGAAGCGAAAGAAACATGACAAAAACCCTTTCATATCTACTCGGTCAAGTGAACCTCAAAGCGATTGCTGTATTAGAAGATATATAAATAGATCAGAAAGTCAAGTTTGAAATCTCAAAATAAAACATACCAATTTGAAAGACCATATTGCGAAAATGCTTTCCGACGCAGTAACGAGAATTCTTAGTGCAGGGTTGATAGTCATCTTCAATGCAGCCACTGTAATCCAGTCCGTATTGTGAATAATTATGTATCCCACTGTGTCCTGCCCAACACTCTCCTGTCAATTATTACAAAAAAACGTAAGTCATACACTGTAATTTTCAGGGAGTTATAATAACTCCTCTAGTGGGGCTAATTTAACTCCTTACAGTGGAGTTATTTTTCGTGGAGTTATTTTAACTCCAAAAAGGAGTTTAAAGAACTCTTTTTCAGGAGTAAAAGTGACCACAGATTTTGAGGAGTTAAAATAACCCCAAAAAAGGGGTTATCCTGTACCTAAAATTTTTACTCCACTTTCAGAGTTAAATTCATTCCAAAAAGAGTGAAAACAACCCCTTTAAGGAGTACAAGTAACCCCATTTCGGAGTAATTTTAACTCCAAGACTGGGAGTAAAAAGAACTCTTTTTCAGGAGTAAAAATGACCCCAAATTCGGAGTTAAATTAGGAGTTAAAATAACCCCAAAAAAGGGGTTATCCTGTACCTAAAATTTTTACTCCATTTTTGGAGTTATGATAACTCCCTAAAAATTACAGTGTAATTTGGCCAATTTGAGGGTTTACTTGAGACTAGGGAGACTGAGTCCATGTTGTGTTGAATGGCACTATGGGACTGTTTCGAGGGACAAACTTTGACCTGCCTTTCTGCGCGATCTTGAAAGAGATGACGTCTCAAAACAATCCCACAATACAATTTGACATGCCCACGATCCAGTCTAGGCGCAAAAATGGTCAATAGGCCCTTCGCAAGAGACGGTCACATGGTACAAAAAACACCTTGCTGGAAGGTAAACAACGCAGTGGTACCTTGAAAAGAAAGGATATTAGCTATTTGAATGATGTCATCTCTTTGTTTTTAATTTCTTGCCCCACTGCGTCGTTTGCAATCCAGGTGTTTTTGTCAGTGACCGTTTCGCGCAAAGGGACCATTGGTCACGCTAAATAGGGAGCTTGACCAACGACGACGGCAACGACTACGAAAACGGCACTTAAAAAGTGAATTCGCCCTGTTTCAAACTTTATCGCGCTTTTTCCATCTCGTTTAATTCGTCAAACGTTGGCAAATATTTGTGGAGTTGAATTCTAATTATATAAAGGACCGTACCAAAGTTCAGGAAAAGAAAAGGAAAGTTGTTGTCTCGTGTTCTCGTCCTCGACAAAATGTGAAATTAGGCACCTTCACCTTCTAGTCGTGCAGCGACAGCAAAGAAATCTACAATAAAGCGTGATGCTCGTGCAAAGTTGTTGTTTTGCCAATCTAAACCTATTGCGTTATTCCCGTTCTCGATGGCGTCGCCGTCTGCATTTCTTAAGCTCCCTAATGGTTATATAAGTCCTGGACGCGTAATATAATTTTTCACTGTAAGGAAACGGGGGAAGTTGTTATATCAAAGGCCCAATATCTAATTTACGCTAAATAGTAACCCGTCAAAAATAATGGCAAAATTATGTCATGTTTTTATAAACCAACCGTCAATTCCAACGAAAATTTTTGCACAGTTTATTACAATGGCTATCGGACTGTTGTTTCAAAGATGAGCGTCAACTCAACCAAACATCTATCTGCCTGTTTTTTGTTCAATATTTTTTCTCCTCACTAGGTGTCTTCTTGCAATTGCTGTTACTTGAATAACAATGATTTTACTTTTTTAAGAGACATATTTTTGTATTTCAGTCAGTTTTGTGCTATAGTTCACTTTTCCCCTTAACTTAAGACCGGGGGGACTCCCATATCAAAGGGGCGGGGATGCTAGTCGGACATTTTGAATTAAAACCCTAAAGGAGATCAATCTGGGCGTGGCCCAAACTTTTTTTGACCCCTAAAAGAGACCATTTTAAAACATAGACAAATAAATAATACAGCGACTTTTAATGATGTCAAAGACATTATCACCGAAAACTTTTAAGTACCCATACGTTGTTTTAACCCTAAAAGAGACCTTTACGGCTAAATATATGGCGTTTTGCCCAGAACACCCTAAGTGAGACCAAAATCGGAAAATTACGCCACTAAGCGAGACGACGAGCATCCCCGCCCCTTTTCATATGGGAGTCCCTCCGGGGGCATCAAATTTCTCCTTGTATGATCAATGCGTTATAAAAAAGGATGGTCACTAGAACTATGAACATGATCTCCGAAGATGAATTTGCTTGATATTTTAACACCTTCCCGCATTATTTTTAACAGCAAATTTGTACGGGTTACGAATAAAAATTAAAATCTTTCCCATGATATTACAGGGTTAAAAGTTAGTGTTCTTACCATAGAACTGCACACCGATCAAGTCAAACCCAAGCTCTTTAGCCTTTTCAGCACAGCGGCAGATGAATCCAGGAAAATAATCATTCCAGTTAAGCCAGTCAATTCTTCTTCCACCGTAGTTGGAAATGGAAGGATCGCGCTCGTTGTAGATATACTCGGGAAGAGCTCGTCCGGGCCCCTAGGAATTGTAGAAAGGCAATAAGCATTTATAGGAGACATGTCAAACACGAAGAGGACTAAAAACCACTTAAACATAGCATTGTTGAACGTATTTTAGTATTTAAAAGGTAGATATAGGCATATTTTTAGGCCTTAAAATTTTTTACCTGTTCGGATTTCCTTGCTGAAAGTCTAGTGTTCCGAAAATTATAGGGATCAAAACTTACCTTTTCGAAAATTTCAGCCAGAAAAAAGGCTCCCGAAAATTCTAGGTGACCTTTTTAGGCGAAAAATCCGTTAAAAATGGGCAATTATACCATTTTTTAGATGTTCGAAAATCCTAAGAGAGGCAGACAAGCAAGAAATTTTGGAAAAAATGTTCCGAAAATTGTAGATCTCAAATCGTCTTCCGAACAGATATTTTCCGACAATTGTTGTTGGGTGCCCCTGACACAGTGATAGTGAAAACCATGCATTATATTAATGATAGCAGTGTACAAAACGTACCCCCTTGTCAATGTAGCATCCTTTTGTCTCTAGGTCAACGCTACAGCTACCTCGACAAAGATTTAACGCTAGAGCATAATTCACCAAAAAGTCTGCAAGAGAAAATTAGTATTTATGACTGAGTAAATAACGTGATGCCCCGCCAGTTTATGAATTATCTCTTCGTTTGACAAATATCATGGTTTACTTACTGCATAGTGAGAGCCAAGAAAAGACAGCAACCAACATTTTCATATTTTTTTTTGGAACGCAGCACCTGTGCAAAATACGAGTCGTAAACAAAATAAAGCAAATTTTATTAGAGTAAAAGGCCAAGATAAAGTCGCAAAAGATGAAAAAGTGCCCATAAAGTCGATTCAGCATTAAGGGGCATGCTAATAATTTTGTAAAGTAGGTTAACGTGATTTCAATTTTGAGTTAATAAACAAAATAGAAACAGAAAACACTCTAAATACTTTTTTAAAAACTATGTTTAACTTGCCACAATCAAAAGGAACAAAAGAAATGCCAATTTATTGAGTTAAACAGAATCGACGAAAATTTACAGATAAAGGTTAAAATTCTTAGCTCTATTCCTGATTTCAGTCAAAAATAGAATATTTTTTTTTAGTTTGAAAGAAAAATTATGTATTTCTGGAAAGCTTTCGGTTTTGGCCACGTTTTTGCTAGGATAAGGATTGATTTACCTTTTGATTTACGTATCATTAACAAACATTTTCCCGGGCTTGATTTTCAAAACCGATAGATACCAACAACTCTAAAACTAAAAAAGGCATACAGTTACCTCAAAAACTTCACCAAGAAAAAGCACAGCTCTGTCGAGGCAAAAAAGCCAAACCGAGTGTGCGCTGAATGAAAGTAAAAGAGAACTTTGCTTTATATGAAATCTCTGAAGGGAAGTATGAATAAGATTTATTTCAGTAAAATAGATTTTTATCTTCAAATTTCCGAAAGTTAAATTAAATCCCACGTTTTCACAAAGATTGTTTGTGTATGATATCATAATGACTCAGTAATGCTTTGCTTAAAAGGTAATTTTTCAATAACACGTTGCAATTGCAATTTGAGCAACGTTTTCTCCTTCTCAAAATTTTTCCACTTCCACCTAGTAAGTTGAATATAGGCTACTATTAACAACAACAACAACAAAATGCGAAACTAATGGTTTAGGCACTTTAAAAATCTGGGAGTTTTCATTTTTATTTTTTTAAGTCCATCTTGAGACATTTTAATCACTGAAATTGGGACTGAGATGATTTGATAAGCTCAAAACTGCAATTACGGAAAACTTTAAAAATCTAGGAGTTTTCATTTATATATTTTTAAATCCATCATGAGACATTTTAATCACTGAAATTGGGAGGGGTTTTGATAAGCTCAAAACTGCACTTAGGGAAAACAACCGGTAATGGTTTGATTGTATGGAAGTTTTTTTCAAGCAAATTATAGGAAACAATTTATCAATAGAATGGGATAGTCCTAGCTATTTGAATTGTAAAGACAGAACCCCTTCGTTGCGTGTTCTTTCATCCCTACTCATCTATTCAATTATTTTATTGACCTTATTTTTAACTTTATTTCAAGCTACAAAACTTTTTTTTTCACTCTGATTTCAGTATGACCTACGTTCTACGTCGTCGTCGTTGTCGTCTAAGTTCTGTAAGAGACCATTGGAATTAGCACTGGCGAGAAGTATATTGAAAGGAACAAAACGATCTCAATTAATTTTAGACCACTATCTTTTTTGATCATTACTTTGCCAAGTCACTATAACTTTGTCATTCGAGTGCGTTAAAAAATTACGCTTTTCTGGAAAAAGCTAGAAGCCTATACGGTCGAGCTTATTCCGTTTCATTAAAGTGATGAAGCACACAATTGAAAGTCCGCGTGGAAATAGTCCATCACAGGGCTACCCCTGGTAGTATTTCCCCGATACCCAAGTCAGTACACCTTGGAGAAGAGAAACCAAGGGTGCAACGTTCATTGTCTAAGGAGACAACGAAGACTGTTCTCAGTGTTATGGCATTTATACCACCTCTAACCTAGGGGACGGGCCATTAGAAAAGTTAGGGCGAGGAGGGGGAAATTTGGAGCTTCATTTTTTAGGCCAGTGCAAGAATATTTCAGGGCTACTCTACGTGCATGGATTTTCTTCATTTATCTTTCCCTTGTAGGAATTTTCCTCTTTGTACTTCACCCGCCCTCCCATAACTTTTCTATGATGGTCCTTCCCTAATTATAATAAAAAGCAAACAGGAAGCTTTGTATCACAAGTCGATCGAACACATACAGCAAGTCATGTCCATTTATAATTTATTTCCGTAACTATCATTTAACATTAAGTGAAATGGTGAGGAAATGAATGACTAATCTTTCATGAAAAAGACTCAGGTAAAATATAGCATTATATGGAAAAAGAGAAGTGTCATGTCCTGTGCCCACTTCATCTCTAGATCTGTCCATTAATTGCTCCTTAACTATTACGCGTGCAAACATTCAATAAGGCCTGAACAATGCGTTAAGATGTAAATCGGCTTATAGCCTTGAGAAATGTGTTTTTACCCGATTTGTTTGATAAGAGGAAGGGAGAGGCCATCAATTCTGAAATAATTCCACCTTTTTAAACATCAGTCTGTTTTGTAGATCCACCCGCCACCTGTTTGATTCATACTTGATTCTCCAGCAACACTCGTTTTGGGGCAGGGAAGAACATATTATACATTTTTTCAGGGTATCAAGAAATCTATTCAAGTCTCTGTAATAGTTTTTCTTAACAACTGGAAAAAAGCTAAAATCTTTTTCTTTTTGCCACAGGGGTCTGTTGAGCTGAAAGCTTTCGCTCCAGTTCTGAAACCTTGCTCTTGAGTGATGTGATCTCTTTTTGCGCTTCAGCTTTGGCAAACTGAAGTTTCTGTTCAAAAAAAAATACATGATGACAAAATATAACTGTAAACGGAGATTTGTTGTACATAGATTAGGAAACCAATTTTTCCCCCGGCCCACCCTACTTTATCTCTTGGACATAGATGGAGAAAATAAAAGGTAGAGAGAACCTCTCCTCTCTTTCACCCTTTATGCCTGAATTCCTTAGTATTATTGGCCTCTTCAAAGGATGAACTAAAAATACGTTTATCGCACAGCCTCGTGAGCCTGTAATAGACCAACAGTATGAATATAAGAAAACACTCTTCCTCTCCCGCGAGGAACTATATCTTCTGAACATAGCAAAGAACGATAGCTTTTACATGGTTACCTTTCTAAATATGTCGCTGTTGGCATTAGACGTTTGACCTCCCTGAGCCTTTGCGTTGCTTCTTTGGAGCTTCAATAGTTTTGCGTCATACTAAAACGTGAAAATTACATGCTTGATGATACTTTAAGTCCTTTGCTTGAGAACCTTAGAACAGCTATCCATTTTTGTGTTTTACCTTGCAAATACTATCCAAACTATAAGAAACTATAGCAAGCATGCCTTCGGTTCCACGATAGTCTATTACGGCCGTTATGAAGACCTCAGTGGCAGTTTAAGTTCAGTGGCGGATTGAGCCGTTAAGATTGGGATATTCAAACACACACTACTAACCAAAAATACTGATTAGAATAAAATTTGAATTCGGGAACAGACAAAAAAAGGATGTCGAGAACAAAGTAAAAGTCAAGGGAAACCACAGGTCACCCAGGCTCTGTGATAGTACCACAGTACGCTTCTAGTAAAATTACAGTGTTTGTATGGGGTAAAAATACCATCCTAAAATTTCTAGGAAATACTAAATAAAGATCAATGAAACTTACTCTGCAGTTAGTTGTTGTTGTCCTTATTGCTCCAACGAAGTTTCGTGATAATTTGCAGTAATTTGTTCAAATTCACTCTTTATACAATAATAATATGAAAGGTAGGAGACACGAGATGCCATTTTCGCCGACATGCTCTCAACACAACTTTTTCCACGAAATTCGAACTCCAACGGAAAATAAACATGCCAGGATCGTAGAAATAGGATAGCAGCAGATATAGAAACCAATGAAGCTTTCCCAGATAGAGAAACGATTCCCACAGACTTTGATAAACTCGAAGGATATAATCCAAACAGACCGAGAATATGCTCGCCGAAGCAGCCGGGCCATTTGAACGCGCGGCCAAGAAAATGAGGCCTGGGCACTCTACAAACAAATTCCATCCTGGGAGTCCTGGGGTGACCTTTCTGGGGACCGATACATCATTTGCCCAAGGCCACCCTCCCCTGCTGGAAAAATACTTGATAGAAGGCAAGTGTTCTTCCTAGCTAATCACAATTCGCCAGAGCAAACCCCGCACACGCGCCTAAATTTAAATGGCTACAAAAACTAAATAAAACCAGGATAGTCTGCCAAGTTACAAGGCACCCCATTTCTTTTACTAAGGAATGCAAATAACAGTAATGAAACTACGAAATAACAACGCTAAATACTTACAAGGCGGGCTAAAAACAAGGTTGAGCTGTGAACTCTCGAGCGAAACGATCGTAAATAAACGGGTGAAGCTTATAAAATAATGTCAAAAATTATACAGAAAATTCCGACAGAATATGAATTGCGATAACTGAGACGAATGTGAAAAGCATGTGCACCAGTAAACAAAGAACTAGCGCGATTAGCACAGGAGACCGAAACATGAATTGTCCATCATCCATTAAGTTCGGAACAGGACTGAGCTGCGTGAATTCTCCTACCATGATCGCTTGAATCCCTCCGAACGGTTTCGCCCCACATTTTTCATACCTCGGGAGATTTCTATTTGTATGTGATTAACGACTTCCAAAATTCTCCGTCTAGACATTGAAGCTTCGTCCCAGATTAAACAGTTTATGTTATTGGCGTTTTCAGTAACTACAGTATACTGTTTGAAACTGACCTCTTAACCCCTTAAACCAAGGCAGCTCGGCTGTTTTTAGTCCGCAGAACGAGTGGACAGTGGATGCATGCCCAT
Organism: Porites lobata; assembly: GCA_942486035.1. NCBI lineage: Eukaryota > Metazoa > Cnidaria > Anthozoa > Scleractinia > Poritidae > Porites > Porites lobata. Next base: position 448,233 of record CALNXK010000199.1, on the reverse strand, counting down.
CATATATGGTTCCTGCGATTCCACTTGAACAAATGATCGCCACGCGCTTTCCCGATCTCGTCAGCTCTTTATATATTTACGTAACCAAAAAACGATTTCCCCGTACCACCCTGACCTGTTATAAAGACATTGTGTCCCTCTCGAACTATATTCAGCACCTGGCGCTGGTCCTCAGAAAGTCTATCAAACATCAATAGGGCAAGGTTATAAGTGCAAAGAAAATAACAAAGAAGAAGGATTTACAAAACTTATAACGAGCAAAAGATATAAGTGAATTTTGGGTCTTACCGCGGCATTTGTACAACAGGACCCAATTCAAAGAGAGGTGTCACGATGGTTCACATATTTGACTGATAGAACGTTCAGTTGTATTGACAAGAAGTCGGCGTGTTACTGCCGCATTAATCGCTAAATATGTTAATCGCGCTAGTTCTTTGTTTACTGGTTGCACATGCCTTTCACATTCGTCTCAGTTATTGCAATTCATATTCTGTCGAAATATTTTACCCCATACAAACATTGTAATTTTACTAGAACCGTACTGTGGTACTATCACAGAGCCTGGGTCACCTGTGGGGCAACTTCTTTATACGCGTTCACCTCTAAACGCATCTTGACTATTTCTGTGTGGTTAGCATGATTGGTGTCAACCAATTTCTTCTGCAATTGTCGCACTTCATCTGCTTTCTCTTGTAAGGACTTTTGTAATTCTGTAATTTCTCTTCTGCCTAGGGAAAAGAAAGGAACCACCCTGTAATGCGACCAATATATTATGACTTAAGCACTGATTTATGGGGATTGACGCGATAAGGTCAACACAACTTGGCTACGGGTTTTCAAGTAAAGTGCTACCTTAAAATAGACATAGGGCTAGTTCCTTGGGACGGAGCAAAGGCTAAATTCGCCTGAAAGACAAGGTGCCGCTAGACAAAGTATGGTTTTCGGGGTCTTGAGTCTTAATCAGGGTCACGAAACAGGGTATATAATACATTATGTATTATTTATTTTAACCATTGGCAGATCATGATGTATTGTGTCAGCATCAGTAAAATCGATGAAAGCACTGCCCTGAGACGAAACCACCTAGATAATAAAGAACGTATCGATGCCTTTTAAGTAGCAAAACAATTCTTACTCTGTTTAAGAGTCTCTTCCTTGAATTTTAGGAGCTCCTGTCTGTGAGCTTGCTCTGAAATCTCAAGATTCTTAAAAGATTCAGACATTTGGAGTTTGTATTCCTTTAAGACCAAAAAAAAAATAATTAAGGATATATGTTATTAAATAGGCAATTAGAGCTTGTTGCAAATGCCTTATACTGTAACAATTGCATAACCCGACTTGAAATATTGCCACAAAAACAGGAAACGTACGTTGAGCTTATGTAAATGGTAAATTTCAACCGTCGAACTATTAAATGGAAAAAGAAATTGCCATATATATCAAAACAAATTGTCTCGTTTTCAGCTATTTTGGACATTGAAATAATATGAAAATTTAATTACGTAAATATTCAGAGGATGAGAAGGATATATAAACCTTTTCAAGGCTGCTGCATTTTTCTTCCATCTTCGAGATCTGCGATTTTAGACCCTCATTCTCTTCTAAAGAAACAAAGGGAACATATGAATCATATTTTTGTTTTTGAATTACGGAAGGCAAAGAAGAAGAGAGAAATAAAGGGAGGAAATGGTGGGATGCTGAGGGGTGGAAAAAAGTGATAAAAAAAGAACTTAAAGAAAAATGATAGAGAAGGTTGGTGAGAGTCTGCCGTTAGCTAGGCTATTATATATGCCACCTTCTGTTAATATTGAAGTCATGAAATTCGATGACGAAACCAACTGAACTAAAAAAGGCTTTTCGGAATTAGTGTATGTATGCTGATTGATAGTATAGCAAATGGTCGGGAAAGCCGAAGGAGTGAAAGAAGAAGAAAGCTAAGAGAAATGGTTGGTAATTAAGTGTCAAGTGGTTGTCTGCCATTTATTAAGAAATACTATCAGAACGAATTCTTTCACTGTAAAAAAATATGATAATAATTAAAAAATAAATAATAATAATAATAATAGTGGTTGTAGGTGCATTGGGTTCAGTGTCAAAGAAGCTGGCAGGCCACTTGGAGCAACTAGGAATTAAAAACCGAACAAGAACGATGCAAAAGTCGGCACTCCTCGGATCGGCACATATCCTCAGAAAGGTGCTGGAAGTCTGAAGTCTCGGAATGAGACTTGACTGGATATTTCTCCCCAGGGAAAATCCCTGTGCTAAATTTTACATCATCATCATAATAATAATAATAATAATAATAATAATAATAATAATAATAATAATAATAATAGTAATACCTTCCTGGTCACAGCGTTTGGATAAAACTCCTTGGAGACTGTCTATAATTCCTTTTAACTTTCCAGCGTCTAAAAAGTCGAGGAATATAGAGGACTCAAAATTTGAAATGTGAGCGCGAGACATAGTTACAGAGGCTTTCAATAAGGAATACCTGGGACCCACCTTCCAATGCAATCCTTTCTGCCTCCTGGCTCGTTTTAAGTTTTCTTGTGAGGGAACGGATCTCCATTTTAAAGCAATTGTTTTCGTGAGCCGCATCTCTTAATGCCTGTAAATTTATACGACAACGGGAAAAAGAAATTACTTCTAACAAAATGAGTTTAAAACTAAGCTTAAATTGTTTTTAGCTTGAGCTCAATATTTAAATTTCAAAAGAAATGTTACTTGATAGAGGCTTGACTTCCTGAAAGCAGAATCAATAACAAGTTAGGTAATAAAACCTCAACTTACCGTTTGCCATTGCAAGAATTCTTGAATCAAATTATCCAAGTCAACTTGCTTGTTCGTCTTTGCGTTTGGAGTGGTCATGTTTTCTAAAAGCTAACCCTGAAAATCAAAACTGTTTAGCAAAAACAAATCATTGTTGTTGAAATATGAACTTCTAGGCTATACATAGACTTTCAGTTAAACTTTGGAAAGCTGGATCTCCCACAAACTATGCTAGCTTAAACTTACGACAACAACAAGCTTGTTTTTCGCTTCTCCTCTACTCCGACAGATTTTAGCATCGTCGTTGACCACGAACAACTAACTGCATGCAGCTTAAGAAAAAGTTGCAGTTTTAGGACAGCAAACTTTTGGCTTACGTATTTACAACAACACGAAAAAAAATCAATAGTCAACCTACACTGAAACGCTTCATTAAAATTTGCTACTTTTCTTGGACCTTTTCGCGTTGAATTTTGGCGGGAAAACGCGTCGGCGTCGCGACTCGCGTGACGTCCGGCGTCCAGGACTTTGGACGAGCCTGTAAGGGCCTCAGCCATGAGATTCGCCTCATGAACTTTTTTTTCTTCTGTTAAAAATAGAATCTCAAGGAAGAGCAAGGGATATCCTACATGCAGACTCCTCAACAGCCCTAGAGTTAAGTCCTCCTTAGTTTTATACAACTTATCTAAAAGGATCGAACGGCCTTTACTCATCTCACCCAACGATATACCTGCCAACTTTTTCTGAGATATAAGCGTGAGATTTTTATCCTGGGAGTGCTGGGATTTTTGAAGACGACACGATCATTTCCGAAGATTCCCAAAGAAGTCCGAAGACGTCCGAAGTCTGCCGAAGTCTGCCAAAGGCGAGCTCCCTCCCAGTACTTTTCACTTCAAAAATCAGAGATCGCGAGGAAGGTATTGCCATTTATTCATTTTACACATGGTTTTCGTTCCCTACATGGGTCTGAGTTAACATATTTTGGGAAATTGTGTCAAGCAGGACGGCAACAACTCACATTTTTCAATCAGGCGTGAGAAATTGGCCCGCAGGCGTGAGCCGGCGTGAGATCGAAGTTTTCAACCCGCAGGCGTGAGACTCACGCCTAAGGCGTGAGAGTTGGCAGGTATACAACGATTGGAATAAGTTGCACTCACAAGGAATCCGGAATCTACAGCGTGGAATCGAGAATCCAAGACTGTCTTAGATTACTCTAAGCACACGAGGCGACATGACGGGAAATCCATTCCCCACTCTCGGAGCGCCATCTTAAAGGTATTTCTACCTTATGCTAATTTTGATTTAACTCTTGATCTAAGAAAATCTCAACCAATCAGAGAGTGTATACCTGCCAACTCTCACGCCTGCGGGTTGAAAACTTCGATCTCACGCCCGCTCACGCCTGCGGACCAATTTCTCACGCCTGATTGAAAATGTGAGTTGTTGTCGTCTTGCTGGACACAATTTCCAAAAATATGTTAACTCAGACCCATGTAACGAACGAAAACCATGTGTAAAATGAATAAATGACAATACCTTCCTCACGATCTCTGATTTTGTGGATAAGCGTTTTCTCGATAACTTCGCCTTCGGCAGACTTCGGACTTCTTCGGGAATCTTCGGAAATGATCGTGTCGTTTTCAAAAATCCCAGCACTCCCAGGATAAAAATCTCACGCCTACATCTCAGAAAAAGTTGGCAGGTATAAGAGTGCGAAAGATGACTCTTTCTGCAGACGATCAGCTGCCACAATGGATCAATCGCACGTTAGTGAATTACGCAGGAAATATTTCGAAAAAGTAAAAATCCAAGCTAAAGCGACATTGATCAGTAGGGGACAGACGCTCTGAGCGTTAGGCTCTTGAAATTCGAAATTCGAATGTAAAGAGACAGGTCAGGATAGGTGGAAAGGGGTACAGTGAGGAGGCAGGGGGGGGGGCTGGGTTTAGGACCATGCCCTCTTTCAAAATGTGACACCAGGACACTCAAACAAGCAAACAAATACACAACTAGCCAAAACAAGAGGAGAGTCACTTCCATCTGTTTCAAAGTTTATTCAACTTACTTTAGAAAAAATCTGTTACCTCTAATAACTGTTTAATACCTCTGCACATAAATTTCATAACTTAGTTACAAATTAAAGGCAGGGTAAATAAATATGATAATAGTAACTGTAGCTAATTGCACTTTTATTCCCAAAACAATAGCCTGCAAAACCGCTTTATCTTTCCTTTACCCAAATAGCAGGGCAAAAAGGAGAGGAAATAACTTTTTAGGCTATTTGGAAAGGAAGATGCCTTGTTGCTTAATAATAGGCATGCTAATTATTTACCAATAACATTTTATTTACTGAATACCTAAAAACTTAGCAGTCACAAAACTAGTACTGTTACAGTCAAGTCCACCTTTATCCCCAGGGTGGTTTAATCCCCCTTTGCTTTGGAGAGGAGGTTGGGTGAAGCCCTTTCTGACAGAAACCAGATACTATGGTAAAATTAAAGACCTTAAAATACACCGATTCTGTATAGGGGAAGGGGTAGGGGGATCCCATATCGGTATTATAAAGGAAACATGTTTCCCCAAAATTAATGTTGTATTGGTATCATCACCTCAGCTGGTAGCCTAGTTGTTACTCATTGGTAATAGACTGTTGTCCATCTGTATTCATGGTTGAGGTACCTGTCGTTCCTGTAGCTGTAAACTGGAAACAGTGTATCTCAGGGTCTCTGAATGGCAGACACTTTTCTGAGATGAATATAGATACTCAATGGTCCTCTAACGTCATTAACTAAAACTCCCTGTAAGTAAAGCAACTGAATGAACTGCTTGAAACTTACTGCAATGTACTGTTCTTAAATTTAATACGAATATTAGTCTGACACAACTTCTGTTGTGTGGAAGGGATTTAACTGTACACCAAAATAAACTGCAAAATGATAACATGGCAGTCACTTGCTTAAAAAATTTTTAGACAAACTGGGTTTGCTAGAACTTTTCTCACCTTTGCAAATCTAAACCTTAGTATAACACAAGTTCTTTCAAACCAAATTTAAATCACTTGGACAAGAATAACAACGCTTTCCTCTGTCTATATAACATTAAATGTCTCATGAAACCAGGGAAGAACTTCTGGTATATCCACATCAGCTCTTATGTAAGCAGCAAGATGAGATCTTACATTTCACTGATGAAACATGGCCAGTCTGGAATTGAAGCAAGTGCTCTTATATCCTAAAAGGCAAAGTTTTGTCTTTCATGTTTTGGTTTGCACTTTTTTTATATACAGCAGTAAGAGTTCATTAATCGAGGTTCAATTGTATAGTAAATCCTCTGTTACAAGTAAACAACACGCTGGTGACTCATTCCCAGAAAAGAAATCAGCTTTGAAAGTTAGTAGCATGCAAATGAAGCATAAAGCTGTCGGTAATTTTACTTCTAATGCACATGGAATTATCCGTTGCTATCTTCATGTGAACAAAACATGCTTGTCATGAATAAAAAATAAAAATGTAACTGACTGAATGGTACTGCAATTTGTTGTCCTCATTGATGAAACCTTTACAAAGCAGCACTTTTGAAGAATTACACTTAACTGTTTTAGGCCACTTGGGCAATAAATAATATTAATGACTAACTTTTAAATTTTTTTCTGTAATATTCAAAGGGAAAATGCCTGTTAAGTTTAGGCGCCTTAAAGAAGTCCCAATGGAAAAAAATGGTACACATAAGGCCATGTCCACATGAATTCAGTCATTTTTAAAACTGAATATTTTTTATCCGGAATCTGGAGGGCAGTTTCAAAACAAGGCAGTTTCGGTGACCTGATTCACTGGTTTCATGTGGACAGAGGGCTGATTCGAGTTAAAAAAATTAAAATCCGGTTTCCTGAAAAGTATTCAGATTTGTGTGGGGCTAGCCTAAAAATACGGTCAATTAAACATACGTTTCTAGAAATTACAAAGGCTTCCCTATTTTTAAAATATAATGTAATTTACAGTACATTTACCAAAGACTATTTCTTCAGCTTGTTTTATTCATTAATTTTTCTGCTGTGGACCCAATGTTCACCACAAATTGCAGTCAGAAGTACTGTCCTTAGTAGAAACCAAAGCATGAACACCTTTGATATTTTCACTTTTTCTCTTTCCTTCTCTCTTTACTTTTAATCCATCATGCTCTTGACACTTCCATCAATAACTTGCATGTTTGCAAGGGAAACGACGTCAATGTCTCCATACATGTTTTCCCCCGTCATGGTTGACACTTTTGTTAAGTGGCATATCGCACATATGTCAGTTTGATGATGCATAAAAAAACTGATGGAAGATAACTTTACGCTCAGGCAACCGATCTGCATCACTCCCTCTGGTGTTGAAATGCAACTCCAGTGATTTATTTACCTTTCCATTTGCTTCATTTTCACTGTATTATCCTACAACTATATCCCACCTCCTTTAACAAGCAAGAGCAACAATGAGATTGGCACACATTTCCATGAATTCCATAACATGATGTGAGCCAGTGTGACCAGGAGAGCTCAAGTTATCGGAATCTTTAAGGCTGCTAAAAGAAGAATTACATGATGATTTCCGGGAGGATTTTCCAGATGTTAAAACTCCCTCTGAATGTTCTGGAGGGTCTATGCAAGGTAGGCTTTTAAAGTCCAGCAAATAACTCTTGTGGTCAACTTGGTATAACTGTAGGGCGATCTTGGTCTACAAAATGAGGAAACAAAATCATAGTTTGTAAAAAGCATGCATCAGAACTTTTTTTCTGTTCTACCTATCATAGAGTAAAAAAGATACAAAATGCCAATAAAAAGTTTGAGTTGTTGGTGTTTTTGTTTATGTTGAATTTTGCAACAAGTTACTGATTAGATCTAAATGCTCAAACTATATCATAGTGACTATGTATCAAAATACTTACATATTTTCCTGTGCCGTTATTGTGACGTATCACTCGAAGATGAAAGGGATTTATTATTTTCCATTCCTACAGAAGTCAAAAAACCTCATTAGTTATAATAGTTACCTGCAATAATTCTCACAAACACATTCAAGTACAACACAAGGACAGTGTTTTTCGGGGTATTTATAATTTTTTCAATATGGACACACATTTTCAATATAATTAAGACAGACAACTTATGACTTAAAATTCTGATGAATTTCAAGTGAGCACTTACATATCCTAGAGACATCATGGCTCGGTAAACTTCTCCCATTATGTCATTTGGCTTACTCTGTGACCGAATACCTGTTGCGGACACACACAAACAGTTTGTAATCAAAAATAAAAATCATTAACACGGTTTTTACTCAATTTAAAATATGATTCAAGGCAAGACTTGTCAAGACAAAACAAAAAAACATGAAAAGACTCAACTAACTAAATATAGGCTAGAGTTGCCATTATTCATTCCTTCTAGTGGCTGATCATTCTTTGTGGATTTAATCCAACACTGATAAATAGTTTAGCTGAACAATTTCGCTCCTGCCCATGACCAAAGAAAAAAATTCAATGGCAGATTCAAATTCCTTTGTACAAAATCCTAAAGCAATAAAAAGTATCATAAAAAAGATCTGACAAAGAGGTTTAATCCGAATGGTAACACCCTAGGATTTCATTCACAGATTTTATTGTAAGAAGGACAAATTAACTCACCATGAATTGGTCTAATACTATCGAGAAAGGATTTGATAGCTTTATTATGATGGCATTATTTTGATTACATCGTTTTCATTAACATGTCAATGGACAAATCTAATGATTTCCAAGTTCTAAACTGGCTACAAGACTGACCAGGGTTTCCTAACTTTTAAAGCTCATGGTTACACGTACTACCTGCTTGCCTGATATAAACTTACCTAAATGCCATTTGGGTCGCTTTCCCAGGGCTAACCTGAGGTACGGCACTTTCTTGGAGGGTGTAGTGGGAAGAGCAGTGGACCCAGTTCTTAAAACATCAACTGGAGTGGATGAGGGTCGCTGCGTTGCTGTTGTGGTCTGGTGAAAAAAAGGCAGATCTTTTATGATACTTACTGATCTAATAAACTTAATACTAAATGCATTTTTCAGGTAACAAGCGACATCCTCACTGTTAATCGACCTTAAATGAATGTTTTCAACTTGTTAATGCGTATATTGTGGGTGCAAAGAAATTCAGTTTTACAGGTCGTACTTCTGGCAAGCTGTAGCTATCATGTTCCGCGGTAAGAGTCCTTTCAACTATACCCCCCGTAAATTCTTTGATGAGCTAAAACTGCTGTTTGAATAACAATTTTTGTAAACACAGACACCTACCACAAGAGACGTCGAGTCTTTCACAATAAATGCAGAGGTGGGTGGAGAAACAGATGAGTAGAACTCCTGTACATGTAGTTTTCCCTCACCTTCAGCTGTAAAAAAAAAAATAAATAAAGTTTATCCCAATGCCTTATAAACCTGTTCCTCCAAAGAAACCGGTCACATTCCAATACTGAACTTACCAAGCATTCTCATTCTCTTGTTGTCGAGTATAAGGTGATAAGCTATCTTCAGTTGATCATGAGTATCTCCATTCTTTATTGCCCATCTCACATCAGTTTCATGACAGTTTAGTTTCTGTTGAGTAAGAAAATATATATGGTGGAACACATCATTAAATTGTCTTTTAGACATATAAACTACAGTGACTACAAACATATACCACCACTGCTGGCTCAAGCAAGTCTGAGGAACTGAGGGGAGGGGAGGGAAGGGAAATCATCCCACATACATCATGGAAATGTAAAAAGCCCAATAGACCTATTTGGCTAACTCAATGTTGTACACAATTCGAATCTTCCGGGGTTAAGAATTATTTGTGTATTGTATTTGCATTATAATGTGGCATTCTCAAGTAAATGACAAGGAAATTCCCGAAACAAAACATTTCATTTCCAAAGGGTTTGAATTGGGTACAACATTGAGTTAGCCGAACAGGTTAATGGGGATGTCTTTTCAGATTAACAAGTTTAAGTTAAACAATGCCCCTAATGATGTAATTTTAAAAAAATTAAAATGACACAGGAAACACTTGATGTGAAAGTAATTGATGGTAAGACTAAAACATTTGATTCACAGAGAAAAAGGTTTAGAATTACATACAAAACCAAATCACACAAACAGTAGCCAGTTAGACATGTAAAAGAAGATAAGTAAAATATTATAAAGAATAAGAAATTCCAACCTCACAAACTTGTGTCAAGCACTCTTGGTCAATGACATCACTTTCTAATTTTGATGATGGAAACAGATAAATTGGAAGATCCTTTCTGAACCATTCATGATTTCTGAAGGAAAAACCGGGAGTGATACAGTGTATAATAACTATTAAAGATCAAACACTCACATCAGACAAAGCAACAAGTTTAAAAGATGCATACATAGTACATTTAAATATCTTTATTGCTTCACTTTCTTGAACAGAGAAAATAATCTTATAAGTTTATACAAAAATAGTATTGTCCACAAAATGACACAATTACCACAAAAGGAATAATACAAATACATGGTTGATCAATATCATTTAATTCTTTGACTTCTTTCTTCTTGCAAGAATAATTATGTTACCATAAAACTAAGAACTTAGTTCCCCTGCATTTCCTATACATGTAGGTTCACAATTTCAACAAGATACCTTTGTAGGTTTTAAGTTAAGTTACAGATTTTTATGGACAACAAAAGCAAAATCATGAATGAGAAATAGTGATACATTTACACATACTTCTTAACAGATTTTTCACAAAATGGATGGTACTCAAGCAATACCGTTTTCAGATGCAGTTACTTCTTTTCACATGAGACAACTTTATACAGTATATCCAACTCACTTTATCTGTTGCATTGTAGCTCTTTTCATTGGATCAACTTGGAGCATTGAAGAGAGAAGACTACTGGTTTCCGATGAAAGATGTGATGGGATGTAAAACACACCACCTGAAGGAAACAACAATAATAATAATTTATATTTAAGAGAAAATACTACCAAACCATACACAATTAATAGCTACATACATCCTGTACCAGGGGGGAAAAAGAAAGAGATCAAGAGTAGAAATGCCAACCTTTAATTTTCTTAAAAAGAGTTGGTATGTGCTCATCATCGAATGGAAGCTGAAAAGAGAAAAACAAACCAAAATAAGTGGAGGACTTACCAAAGATAATATTTCTGCCATTACAAAACAAAGGGAATTTGAGAATTCAAAGAGAAGGTTTTTCAAATTTGATACTCACACTTCCACATAAAAGGGCATAAAGAATCACACCGCAGCTCCATATATCAACTTCTTGTCCTGCATAAAGCCTGCAAAAGAGCAGCGGCAATCAAAAATGATAATAATAATTCCGTTCTTTAACCCAGGCAGTATTTATGGCACTAATGCTAGTGACAATTCAAATTGAACTTAACAGGGTTAAGAATCCCAACTGGCCAGAGGCAAACCAGCTGGCTATTTACAAGCATGGTCGAGGATTTGAATTTGCAAGACTACTGTGAACAAATCAAGCTAGCGGTCAGAGCGGGCAGGGTTCTCAATAGATTTTTAAGTAGGAGGTGATCACTGATAAAGTAGGAGGCTCTTCAGCAAAGCGAGACGTGTCAAAACAAAGCAAAGCAAAGTCACAAAGTAAGCTCTATAAATCCCAAAGTCGCAGCCAATCGCTGCCTCCTTCTATTGAGAACCCTGAGCATCTGTTTTTGCAAGTCCGGCAGAGGTGTCCTTAAGTGTCTGTTTTACAGAGGTGTCAAGAGAGTCAAGTCAGCTGTAGTAAATAACGTCAAGAAAATGGATGTTGAAGAGCTTTATGAACCTGGTTCCTTTTTATGTGCTACCACTGTATGTCAACTAGCAGACTTACTTTCCAGAAATAACCTCAGGTGCAGCATAGTTAGGTGATCCACAACTTGTTCGAAGAAATTCTCCATCAGTCATCATGTTGGAGAGACCAAAATCGGCAATCTTTACATTTGCTTGTGCATCCAGCAAGAGATTTTCAGGTTTAAGATCCCTAGTCAAATAATTTGAAACATTTAACTGAATAAGATGACAATTTCACAATATCAAGCTAATCTAAGGCAAATGGTAGTCAGGAAATACTGGTCAAGTTCAATATTGGCAATTAAAGGGGACAAAGAAGTCAGGGTTTTTTCACAATTAATAGGCACATTAACCCTTCAAGCCCCAGTATCCGCATACAAATTCTCTAAACTGATCTCCATACATTTCCTTACAGAATTAGTTGAGGGAAACTGTTCAAGGATCAAAGCATTTTCCCTTAGGTTATCCTTTTATTTATTCTCATAAACTTTTTTTTAAATATTATTATTGGTATTTTTAGGAGAAAATTAATGTTGGTCACTACTGCGACATAAAGAGTGGGTGCTCGCAATCAGCAACACAGGCAAAGACATGAAAAATAAGCAGAGCTAACTGATATGGTAACCATGGCAACCTCCAATGACACCTGACACTCTGAGAATACTCAAAGGGTGTTTATGAGCAAGTTTTGCACTAGAATCTGGTACAGAAACTCGGGTGAACTCGCACTGGTGTGACTTATTCTGTAACGGCACTAACTGGTGGTACCAGGAAAGACACCATTCCATACCTGTGGACCACCATGTGTCTGTGACAATAATCCACTCCAGATATAATCTGTTGAAAAAACCTCCGTGCCTCTCTTTCTTCAAGCTAAAAACACAAAACAGCAGAGTAAGGCAATTAGATAATCATCAGGGTTCCCATTAAGTTTTAAAGTAGACAGCTAGGATGTAAAAGTAGATGGTTGGCAATCAAGACAATTAGTGCTGTAGGCAATTTGAGGATTTCACTCCCTCACTTCACCGACTTTCCCCCAAAAGCAGATTGCTCAGACCTCAAAGTAGCCGGTTTTTTAGTTGGTTGCTGGCACTTAACGAGAACCCTGGTTTTAGCACCAGTCATTAATAGTACAATTGAACAATAAATCTTATGACTGAAGCTTGAGAATTTATAAGCAGAGAACCACCTTGGCTCATGTGCACCGTAACTGATTTTGATTCCAGAAGGAACATGGATGCTTACCTTTCCATGCTTTAGAATGTAGTCAAACAGTTCCCCTCCTGACACATACTCCATAACCATGAATATATCCGAAGGAGTGCTAATGACCTGATACCTGTATACAACAATCAAAAATAACAACAGGCATTAATGATGACTCAGTAGTGAGGAGTTTGTAGATCAAAGACATCTTTGATAAATGGGGTAATTTATTTTGGCAAATAGATGCTCAGCTGACCCTCTGGAATAATACAAAATAAATATTATAAAAATCAAGAATAATTTTTACAACAAATTTTGTTAGCCAGGAATTGGTTAAGGCCAACAAAGTACAATAACATTTCATGATTTCAGGGTTTGTAATGGGCTAATCGCACCAATACTCCTTGAGATAATCTCCCATCACTCCAGTCTCCCTTTATTTGATCACACAGCACTGAAATACTAGAATCTTAAATATCTAAAAGTTCGAAGTTCAGTGATCATGCATTCAGATTGCACAAGTTGGATTAAAAGAAAGTAAACTGATTAAACTCACTGTCTCAAAGGAGAAAAGAAGATATTATTTTGCCACGTGATAAAACTCCCATTCATTAATAGGGGTCAAGATCATTTCAAGCAAAAGCTCAGTCACTAGCCAAATACTTACAGTTTAATAATGTGCGGATGTCTGAAAAGCTTTAAGTTTTGAATCTCCCTTCTTATTTTTCCTACGACATCTAAGTTCTTTATCTTTTGTCTGTTGAGGATCTTAACTCCAACTTTGTGGCCTGTCAGTTGATGTACTGCCACTAAAATGAACAGGAGTGCAAAAATTAGTAATTTTCTCTAATAGCAGTGACAATCATGAAGTTAGCGCAAGAAAACAACTGTCTCTCCTCCCTCCTCGCCACTATACCTCAGAGACAAAAATCCCATACAGATGACATAAAATCTGTCTGGAATCTGGTCGGGAGCTCTAATTGGTCACATGTACATGCAGTAGTTAAACTGTATTATAGCTATTTTTATAAAAAAAAAAACAGACAAATGCAAAAGACAAATGGTCACAATGATTGCATGTAAACATGATAAATCCACTACAAAACGGTACATATTCACGGAGGTCGTTCACAGAGAAACACAAATTAACTTCACCATAATCAACTGGGGAAAACAAAATCGAACAAATTTACATTTGGAACGCCAAAACAACCTGATTAATTATGTAAACATTGATTTACGTCTTCAGTATGAAATTTCTGGCGCTGAGGCGCAAACATCCCTCCTGGCAAGATGTCTCTAGAAGCGAGGAGCAAGATTGTTGTTTTCACAAGCTATCATCTGAAAGTGATCTCTACAATGCTATTGCTTCACATATTTTATGTCACTGACAATCTATACATGAATGAAAAACTCTTTCAGTAGCAGTTTTTGTTGACAACTGAACCTATGGAATCTTTGTATGTATCACCATAAAGTAGTTGCGTACACTAAGGTTAACCTGAGAAAACAGTTGACATTTTGAAGTGCCACCACTGGTTTCCCTACGAAATTAAGTCTGAAGAACAAACGCACAAATTCAATACTGATGACATGCTAATGCCCAGATCTGGGTAGTGCTTGTGATTGGTCGTGCCGCAAGGGAAATTTTCTCAAACCAATCAGAAGCACTACCCAGCCATCTCGACTGAACAAGACTGGTTACTGGATTTACTATATTATGACAAAAAGAACACTTGATTCTTGTAGAAACTAAGCCCGAAATCCCAAGTGGACAGGATGGACAAAAAGAACACAGAATTTGTGAACAATTTCTATGATTCTATCTTTTTTACCATTAATAAATTATGTTCATAGCTGTATAAATTTCTTTTATTTGTAGACGATTTTCATTTACTTGATTACTGTTTATTTGTCAGCCATAAATTAGATTTTCACTTTCATCAAAGTCAAATGACTCCCCTTTAAATGAAGTCTTTCATTCTTATAGTCATTCACTCACACAGTCAGCAATATAATAAAGTAAATTGCTAGAGTGGAACCTTGATGTAACAAAATTCTATATAATGAAGTCCTCTGTATAACAAACGATTTTCTTGACCCTAGTAATAGTAAAATATATGGAGAAGAACCTTTATATAACGAAACCTTGTTACAGCGAACAAATTTTGCCCGTCCTTTGGCCTTTGTTATATCGAGGTTCCACTGTATACAAAATAATTAATGTATACTAAGATCATAGCATACAGAATAGTATACATTTGTTAATATTGTGTATCAAACTATTTTAAATAATATAAATAGTGCTCACTACTGCGAAAAACAACTACTGTATAAACGCATAGAGAAAGTTA
This sequence comes from Porites lobata, assembly GCA_942486035.1. NCBI lineage: Eukaryota > Metazoa > Cnidaria > Anthozoa > Scleractinia > Poritidae > Porites > Porites lobata. Next base: position 433,061 of record CALNXK010000199.1, on the reverse strand, counting down.
ATCTTGTGTTTCTTCTTGATTCAGTTAAAGAACTCTTGCAGTTACATGTACATGATCTCCAAAAAAGTTCAAAGTCCGTCATTAAGAACTTAAACTGACATGGAAAGAGTAAAAAGCTTTCATGGAATTAGCAACAAATAAAAGATAAAGAGTTTTCTCAGCACCGCTCAAAGGTCAATACAATTATCACGTTGCTGATGAAGGTATGCTTATAACACGTAAACAAGCTGAGATCAATGAGGCCTGACTTCCGTGGAAGTCAACAGTAAGTCTTGAATGACCAGGGAACCAACATCGCACGGTTCTTGCATGCAAACACGTTAGTTGTTAGGCATCAACGCGCTGATTTCATTACTTTGTACCTTCAATTCAGGTCTAGTAATGGTATAAAGCCTGGTAGTATATATACTATCATAACAGCGATTATTACCGTATTTTCCCAGTCATTTATTCATTCGTGTGTAGCAAATTTTCTACTACATGCAAATGACTAAGCATTTTGCGTACGTGGAGTTGTGCACGCTTACAGCGATCTCTCCTAATTACGCAAAGGTTAACACAATTAACCTTACTAATACTTACTTTTCACTTTTCCAAACGTTCCAACACCTAAAGTTTGTCCGAGTATGTAGTTCCCGATGCTCAGTTTGGAGGTCATTGACTGACCGCGATCTCTCTCTTTCTCCTTCGTCGCCATGTTCGTGGGATACGGAGTCACGTGACTATAGCTTGGTCTCTTCCTCTTGTTCAGAAACCGAGGCATTGTGGTATACTTGGTTGAGAATAATGGCGGCGGTCGCGGAAGGAGTGAAATTGAACTGGAATTTATCCACTGAAGAGATCTTAAAACGAACGGACGAGCTTATCGAGCGTTCTAGCAAAGTTTACGATGCTGTCGGTGCGCTGAAACCTGAGGAACTGACGTACGAAAACTGCTTGAAGGTAAAAACGTGTTTACCAACTGCTTTGTCTATCCAATTTTTTATTTCTTCCCGTGGCGCACGAACTGTCCACGTGCTGCAATCTCTTTTGATTCTTTAAGAGTGAGTTTTGAGCACATGAACGGTTGCGTGTTGTTGTTTTGCAAGCCTGACCGCACAAGTGGTTCTTTTGTTGGAATATTTCGCAACGACGTACTAAATATGGGCAAATTTAGTTGTTTTTTTTAACACATCGTGATGTTCACACCAAACTGCAACTTTGAACTTTTACTTTTGCCTTCTAACGCGTGATATGAAATTTGACTCTTGCGTTAAAGATGGTAGACTGATATAACGGTGATAGTTGTGTACAGGTAGTAATAATCTGCAAATTAAAAGGAATTGTGACCTTAATGAAACTATTGTTTTCTGTTGTCTAGGCGTTATCTGATGACACAGCTGAATATCATACTGCAAAATCCAACCTGGATTTTCCTCAGCACGTGTCCACAGGTAAAACAATAAATCTCATTATTATTCATTCAAAATAATTCCCCAATTCTGATTGGCTAAAAGCACACGCATACTGTATTTATTCGATTAACCCCCCTGGGCGCTTATTAAATTTTTGGACCTTGAGAGTGGGTGCTTATTCGAGGTGGGCGCTTATTCGAAGCTGGGCGCTTATTAAATTTTCACCATTTTCAGCAAGTGAAGTACAGTCGAACCCCGCTATTTCGAAGTCCCAAGGGAAATGGAAAAAAGTTCGAAATAGCAGGGCTTCGAAATAACCGAGGAAGCGTAAAGGGGAAGGGTAAATCCAAGGGCATTCGATCTTCCTTCGAAATAGCGGGGACTTCGAATTAACCGAGTTCGAAATAGCGAGGTTTGACTGTATGTTTATTTTGCAACAAAACAATAAATGCTAATAACAAAACGCGAAGAAGTAACAAAGCAAGGTTTCTGTAAAATACTCTGAAGAAAACTCCGTCCTCGGGGAAGTCTCTTATTAGAATTTATTCACTCAAGTGGGTGGGGTGGGGGTGAGCGCTTATTTGAGTTTGATTGGGAAGAGGAGGGGGTGGGCGCTTATTCGAGGTGGGCGCTAATTCGAGGCTGGGCGCTTATTCGAATAAATACGGTAATTCACCATAACCAGTTACTGATGACCAAATTTGGAAGAATTATTTTTGTGTTTAATGAGGAAGTGACGTAAAAAATGCAGCCTTCCACAGGTTAATGCACCATTAACCGAGAAGACCTGGGGATGAGGTTGAGTTGAAACTAAAATGGCAGACACTTCACTCGTTTCAAGAGTAAGAAATACAGCTGGAACTAGGCGAAATAATGGCTTAAAAACATGGCAAAAACAGCAAGAAGACAACTCGGAGGGTGACATCTGCTATTTGGAGAATATTTGGGGGGCTGGACAAACCCAAACGTACACTATCGAAGATAAACTTAACATCGATGAAGGTAAGCATGTTTTAGCTATATTTTTAAACTAGGAATTATTTTGAGGCCTTCGGCCTCTCTGGATAACACCCTCCTCAATCTGCTTAATTCTTCATATCCTACTCAGCCTCATTCATTAATTGCTAATTGATCCAATTTTAGGGACGGTTCATTATTTATGAGGATGACCGGGTCGGGAAAAAAATAATAGCTTTCCTCTTTCTTTCTAAAGCCCGCCCAAAAGGCATTTTGTTTTTTCGTAGCCCGTTCAGTATTTGGGTCAAATTTTTCAAAGCCCGTTCAAATTGAAGTGAGTACCTTGTGAAAATCATTCAATGTTTATTTACGACTAGAGCAACTAGTGCATGTTTGGATCAAATACACAACTGTTCGCCGTTCGAGTCAGCAAACGGCTATCAAACGAGTTCAGCGATTAATACAAACAATAATTTATTAACATCTGTGAAAAGTGCACGTTAACAAATGCCATCCAGCTTGAGGCATTTCATCGTTTGCCAAATATTTTATATAACTCCCTCCTTTTTTTGAGGAAGGAAGGTTTTTTGCCGAAGACACGGTCAAGATAGATAAACGACTCGAAATCGTGCGTGAGAAAGTAAAAACTTTTAAAGGATATACTTCTGCTTCCCAGGCTTCAGACGAAGATTCTGATTAGCTTTATCATTGTTCGATCAGTGAAAATTAACACAAGACGCTAGGCATCAAAGACTATGCGGACTGCTCAGTTGTCTTTTTAAGTATGAATGAACAGCTTTATAATGTCACAGCTTGTCACATTTACAAGATACAAAAATTGTTCACGTTTTTAAATAATAAAAGTTTATTTGCGAGACAGATAAGAATGTAAACCTATTTTTGCATGAAATAAACGGAACTTGGCTGGCAGACTCCGCGGCACTGTGGTGCGTGCAGAAAAAATATTTTCAATTCAGTCGGAGTTGCAACTTGAGATCCTCGATCAAAACATCCTGTTTTCTTGTGTACAGTCTTCCGGAGTCCGAAGATTTAATATTCCAACCGTTGGAGTTCACTTTGATTAAAATCCTTGTCCATGCATCATTTGAAATTCTAATTTGATTACAAGCTCTGAAATGTCAAGGAATATAAACAACTACAAAAAGAGCAGCTCACAAAGTACATTTGTGTCATTCCGTGGCCTGTCAAAATTCTCGAGTGTTCGATCGCAAAGCGCGAGCTTTTTCTTGCGGGTATATCCCTGCATTACCAAAAATATTGTAGCAATATTTATTTGATATGAAAGTACGACAATTTACCGGGTGAATTTTCCACGACGAATACAGTTTCCATGTGTTGTTCTCATCAAACGACTGCCGCGTTTCTACCACAGTTTTAGTTTATGTTGATTTTTTTTAAAACCCGGTCTCTTTGTTCAAGAAAAAAACACAAAGCCCGTCGCCACGGCAAGAAAAGTTTTCAAAGCCCGTTCGGTTTTTTCCCGACCCGGTCATTCCCATAAATAATGAACCGTCCCTTACTTGTATAGTAATACCTTAATCTCTCATGCCTTGGGCATGAGAGATTAAGGTATTACTATACAAGATCCAAAACTTCAATTTCACTCCAGCTGTCAAGTGAAGACCACTTTTTCTGATGGAAACGGTATTAAAAAAAGTCTGGAAAAAAATACAGTTGAACCACCATTAAGACCACTTATTAAGTGGTCAGGGGATGTTCCATCCCCCCTCCTTCCCCCTAAAGATTGTGGTAGCCTACATGTAGCCGCACCCTTCCCGCGTGGTTTTTGATAGGCTAAGATGGTGGGTTTTTGAATAGGAGGGTTCAAGTTTTTTTCTTCAAAGAAGCTGATAAATTTTGACCCTTCAGATGATGTTTTAAAAGGGCGCTGACATAAATTGAGGGTTCGGATTGCAGCCATCTTAAGCTAGGGGGGAGGGGGAGGGGGAGTGAGGATAAAAAATTTTCCAATTGTGGACCCCTTAATGTAACATTTAGTTACAGACATTGCTGTCTTAGTCTAATTGTAAAGTTTATGCCATAGGATATTATACTATAGTATTGTTTGTGCAAAAAATGTTGGGAGAACCTCATCACAACATTTTGAGGAGAATTTGCTTTTTTATCACTGACAATACTCTGATAATTTTTTTTCAGTATTAGAGTTGTTTCTTTCAGTGTAATAGTTATTAAAAGATAAATATCACTGTAAATTATATTTCAGTAAGGCAAATTAAATATATAACAGGATCAATGATTGACAGAAAAGAAAATGCTTTGCTTAAAATAATTACCATCATACCTTAATTGTAACAGGACTTATCTGTTAAAATTGCCAATATTATTTTTACTTTAGACAAGGAAATCAGGACTGCAAGTACAGAAGCTGATAGAAAATTGTCTGAATTTGAAGTTGAAGTCAGGTATTGCATTATACATTATAAAGTTATAGTCTACTATATTTTGTACCATACAATTTATTATTATTTGTTCACCTTTTGTCTGCTAATGAAATCATATCAGTGCATATTATACCTCTGTGTGATAATGGTTTAATTTATTTTTTTTGTTTTGTTCTTGATTTGTATTTTCCCTCATCTCTGTGTATAGCAGTACATTGCGCACTTAAACAAATGGAAAAAAAGAAACTGAACAGAAACTGAACAGAACCTATACACTGTACAAAATTTAATCATAAGGAAATTATCTGACGTTGCATTTAATCTTCCCTCATTTTCAGTATGAGAAAGGATGTGTTTGACAATCTTGTGGCTTTCAAGGTAGGTTTTATCAAATGTTATTATTAGTTGTTTTGTGTTTTCTGACCAAAATTTAGTCGTTCCCCGATACAGCTGCTCTATTTCAAACCAGTGACGCAAAGTCTCTAGAGGCTGACTAAACCACTCTTTTGCTGACTACTGATCCATGACTAGGGTTTTTTTTAACTGCTTACAGATCAGAGGTACTATCCCATGTCATTGGTCCTTTTTCTCATACTACTATTGTTAAATTGAAAGTTTCACCCGGGATGTCTCGATGATTCCATGTCATCATTATCAAAAATTATTCTTCCCACTACTTCTATTGAAAAAGTATAGGGACAGTAAATGAGAATCTCAATTTTGATCTTAGGGTTTAAAGGGTTAATCATGCATGTACATTGTAAGTTCATGTACTGTTTTTATCCATAGGAGAGAAATATAGGGCCTCTGTCACCTGAGGCTTCTCGAGTTTTGGAGAGGTTAATCAAACTGGGTAAAAGAAATGGTATGTACTGTGTATCTCGCTGAAATACTATACATCGAGTTTCTTAATGTAAATGTATTATCCATAAGCTAGAAAATTTAGAACTTTCAGTTTTGAAGACTGGAGAGTTGGAAAATGATTAGCAATCAACCTGGCATGTGCATGTGTCATTGATTTGTTTTGTTGTATCTGCCAGGTCTTCATTTACCAGAAGAAGTTCAAAAAGAAATCAAGGCAATCAAATCTCGTATGAGCAGTCTGGAAATTGATTTTAACAAAAATTTGAATGAGGAGAACACTATCTTAGAATTTACCAATGAAGAATTAGGTAAGTTTCTCTGTGGGCAAATAACAATAAATTGTACATATGTATCAAGGGTTAAAAGTTAGAACTGCTTCAAAAATGTAGTTAATATCATGACAATTCCAGTTTAACATTGCCTCTCCGTGCTTGCTAGTGGTTGACTTGTATCAAATGGGTCATTTTGCCTGCAAAAATTCCTAGCATTTTCCCTCGCCTCCCTTTTTGTAAGTGTTGGGTGTGGTAAGTATTCCACCAACCAGGCCGTTCAGTGTGAATGTTCAATGCCTTTGGTGGTGGCTGTCTACTGTTGGTTGCTATGGATACCTCTTGCCCATGCCTTGTTGCTCTCCAGCTCCTCCGACTTCAACTCCCAAACTCATCTATTTTTGTTGGGTTTAACATTATATCCAGAGTAACTCTTGGCATTTTCCCTTTGTTTTCTTTATTTCTGGTCATCATTTCTTTTTGCCCTTTTGTTTTACATTGTACATGTATTTACCCTTTTCGCTATCACTAATACTCAACCATCAAACTCCATTTAATTTTTAACTTTTTATTATTCCTGTGTTTAGCTGGTATGCAAGAGGATTTTATCAACAGTCTCGAAAAGGTACTGACAGTAATATTGTAGATGTATCTGATACAATCATATCACTTGTTATCAATTCAAAAAAAATGGAAGTGGCCTGTGATTCTTCAGCATCTGCCAGAAAATGATGTTTACAAAGGTTGTTGTAAAATGTCATTATCATTTATCTTGCTTGACTATGATAGGTCCTTTGCAGCTAGCCATTCATGTGGTACAAAACCACCATACTGGAGAGCAAAAGTCACGCTGGGTCAAGACAAACAAAGAAAATTACCATTTAAAATTATGTATGTCTTTTGTTTGTCTTGTCCCAGTGCAACTTTTGCTCTCCAGCGTTTTTTGCTTTAGATGCAAAGGGCCTGGCAATTTTGTGAAGCATATAACAAATTATTCATTGGCTGAATGTGATTTTTTCTTTCAAAGGGCCTAAATTTATTATGTTGGCTTTGAAGTGAAGCATATAACAATTCAATGGCTGAATGTGATTTTTCTTCTACCATACTCCAGTGACTGACATCTATTTATTGTTTTTATTTAGACTGATGCTGGCTTGAACAAAGTCACACTGAAGTATCCTCACTACTTTCCCATAACAAGAAAAGCATCCAATCCAAAAACCAGGCAAAGAATAGAATATGCATTCAACCGGAGGTATGTAGTTTGTTATGCTCTGTTGCTGTGCTTCAAACAACAGGGATTTGCACTTTCCTTGTAATTCCTGGGAAATACTTGGAAATATACTAACACTGATAATGATAATGATATGATAATTATAATGATAATCATTGCTTGTTGCTGCTTGAATGAGATTGTCTTTATTGACTGACTTAGCCAAGCCTCTCTGTTCGACCAAGGCGTGTACATGTATTCCTCTCATAGATAGTGAACTAGCATGGTTTAAACGGGCTCAGACAGACTTGTTTATCAAGATTTTTTTATTCATTTCTTTTCTAGGTGCATTCAGGAAAACACTCCAATTTTAGAAGAACTTGTAGAACTTAGAAAAAAGGTACAGTCTGCAGGCATAATAATAATAATAATAATAATAATAATAATATTAAAATGAAATTATTATGTAATTTATATTATTTTAAAATACACACTCCATGTTATATACCCTAGCTAGAAGTATGCGACAAATTGTTGCTTATATAAACAATGAAAGGTGAATGAAATTTTGTTTACTACATGTTAATAATGAAATATTTAAGTTGTTGCAATCCATTTTTTGTTCAAAGTTTCAAACTCAAATCCCTTTTTTACCTTCCTGCCGGCTTTATCTCTGTCAATATTTGTGTTGTCATTTGCAGTGCGCAAAGAAACTTTATTAAATTTGTTTTCAAAATTTTTTAAAACATTAATGGCTTTTGTACTATTTTTATGATGTAGATGGCAGATTTACTTGGCTATCCCACACATGCAAGCTACATCACTGAGGTATTTCAGTACTCTTGTTGTACCGACGTGTACAATATTTATCGATTAAACAAGAACAAATAGCTATCATTTGCTAAATTCAAGAGGAAAAAAGATAAATTAAGGTATAGGCAACCACAAGCCAAAGGCCCAAACGGCCGGAGCTTATCCCGGTTTCCTTAGTATGAAGCATGACTAGGAGTATTGCTACTCCCCCTGCCACTTGGACAGGATGCTAGTCCATTGCAGGGTTAGCACTAGTCCCCATCAGCATGTCACCGGTACCCATTTAAATACCTGGTAGAAGAGCAACAAAGTGGGGTAAAGCTCCTTGTCTAAGAAAACAACACAATAGGTGAGGCTTGAATCCCAGACCTTCAGGTCTGGAGTTTGACGTGTTACCTGTTCAGCCACACATGCCTCCAAGAGAAAAGGATAGATGCTAAGCTGTTTGAGATTCTCTCATCATTTCAAATTGGAAAACCTTTGTACAGAACAAAATTTGAAAACAGAAAATAAAGTGATATATGAAAGTTGTGTTCATCTATAAGAATTAATTTTACATCTCAACATTTTGAGTAATGAGGGGGGTGGAACTGGCCACCTTTTTTTCTGATTCTGTCACTGGGTAGAATATTAATATGCTTTTCCATCTGTTTATTTTAGTTGCGGATGTCTAAAACAGCTGAGGCAGTTTCCAGTTTTCTGTCAGAGTTGTGCAGCAAGTTGAGACCCCTTGGGGATGCAGATTTGGCAGAAATGCTAAGTTTGAAAGAAGCTGAGGTATATATGCACATGTTAACCCAATTAAACCATTCACTCTCAACAACGCCATTGGGCAAAACTCAGCAAAATTTGCAAATTTTATTTTCTTAAAATGCTGAAAAGCAAATAACCCCATTTGGAAGTATTCTTCAACATGAGAAGAGAAATTTCTTATCTCCAAGTGGCCATGTAATGTTATATTAAAAATACACACACTAATGAACACAAAACCGTATCACTTTATTACATAACCTTAACAGTGGTGATTCTTTCACATGTGAACTTAGCATGTTATTGTCGTGAGTCAAGTTATCATGTTTTCACACGAAAGCTCACCTGGTAATTTATTGGTTTTTATATATTAACCCATTCGCCCCTGAACCGCCCATAACCGCCCGTGCGGATCCAGGTCCTTTCTACCCTTTGTGACGTCATCAGTTTCAACGGTCAAGGACAACTTTCTTCGCTAACTTGTGCAGAGTGAAGAGATCTTTCAAACCATACCAGAATGAGCACAATTCAGTCAAGGACGCCGGAGAAAGAAGCAAAAAACCACGTGACAAGGACCTGAAAATCTCCATGAAAATCTTGTTCCATTACCCACCTACCTTTCCTTTCACCTAATCCTAAGATCCTAAAAGCTTTCCTAAAAACTCTTCCCACCAAAATGAAGCCTACTAAATGCCCAGCAAGAGAAAAAAAAATGAGGCAAGAAAAGCGAAAAAAGAAGGGAGGAGAGAAAGCGAAAAGTAAAAGTCAAGACTGCTGTGTCACTTTTAAACCCAAAAACTATGTCGAAATTTTGCTTTCTGCGCATACCCGAACTTCGCAAGCTCATATTTTGCATCTGGATCAGAAGGCCGCCAAGTGTACGACCTGTAAACCGGTTTGTGGTAAGTTTTAGCTCTTTATAGCACAACAGTGACCAGAAAACCACTCGACTAGCTTCAAAACACGTTTTTCGGCAAAATCTCCAGGAGCGAATGGGTTAATAAATTGTGAATCTTCCAGGTACGACACTAGTGAGGTTATTTTTAGCATCCTCATTCCCCAGTTCTCATCTCTTTCCTTTTGTGGCTTTTTCTTGTAGTGCAAAGAGTTAGGGCATGAATATGATGGCAAAATCAACTACTGGGATATGCGCTATTACATGACCATGGTGGAAGAGAAAAAATACGCAGTGGATCAGAATAAGCTGAAGGAGTATTTCCCTCTACATATAGTTACCAAAGGTATGTATGGCTGAAGCAGCATAGTTCCTAGATTGTTGACAGTTTTTTTCTCTTGGGATTGTGGAGAGTGTGGAGAGTGATTGTTGGTTTCATGTGGCGAAGAAAATCTGGAGGAGTGCAGAGTGCCTGTGGAGGCCAGGATGACAGGCGATGTAGTTGTGGGAGGGGAAGGGGGGTAGACAATTGATAGTCTACCACATTATTTTATGGTTGTTGTTGAGGTCAATCCCCAAGCTCGAAACACCACAAAAACTCGGAAGGGTGATAAACTTACAGGCTCATTCCCTTAAGGTAGTTTGTACTTTTCCAGTTTCTGCTGCCTTTTCAACGCGCCAATTGACAGTCTCACAGAAAAATTAGAAAAAGATGAAGAGTAGGACAGAGGTGGGGTGTGTCCTGTGCCACTCTGAACCCCTGTCTCCACAGAAGATTTGGTGTTTTTCTCAAACTCCTGCAATTTTTTAAAAAATGCGCTCTATTGAATATTTCTTCCTTTTTCCCCCATAGGCCTACTGGATATCTATCAGGTACTTTTTTTTTCTTGACTTTTGAATTTTGTATAACATTTTAAAGAGATTGTTATTGTGTTCTCTTCTGCATACAGCAACTTATATGTGCTTTAAAATAATTATCGCATTTTTTTGTGACGGAAGAATCATCGTTATAAAAAAAATATTTTTCGTAGGAGCTATTAGGTCTACGTTTTGAGGAAATTCAAAACCCTCATGTGTGGCACAAGGACATTCAGATGGTAAGTGCAAATTTGTTTGATATTGAAGTATAAAAAAAGATAAACAGGACTGCTTCTTTAATTTCTGCGCAAAAAAAGGGATCTCTTCAAAACATCACAAAAAATGTGGAAGAGAGAATAACGTATTACTGATGGCATTCAAAAAAAAGGTGAAGGAAAGTATATGAAATGCAACATCAGGGAAAGTGGTTTAGGGGAATTTTTTTGGTCTGGTATGTGGCACAATGAATTTATTTAGGGAATGAAGAGGTTACAAAAGACGTCAAGAAGTAGAGATTTGGGATTAAGGGTGGCAAACGATGCAGATTTCTGCAGCTTGTCAAAGGGAGGGTTGCCAAATGTAGGTAAACATTTTTGGCCTGGTATAATAAATTATTGTTATCAGTGCTTGAGGGTTTTAGAGTTTTGTTGACAAATACCCTGTACAGAAAAGTATAGCCTGTGTAGCATGGCGGTTTTGCCGGACACATAACTGAGTGGCACCCGCCCCAATCTCCTCGCAGTTTCTCTGCCATCACCCGCCTTTATTACTTTGTGGCCCAACCAAAACCACCATGCTACGCAGGCTAAGAAACATATAGAGAATAATCCTTCTGGGTTGTAATACATGTATATGAACTTACACTTTTACAAGCTTATAGTCGTTTGGCTGATTAAAGTCTTCTTTACTTAATTTGTAGTTTAGTGTTAAAGATGTGGCATCTGGTGATGTCATAGGTTATTTCTACCTCGATCTGTTTCCGAGAGAAGGCAAATTCGGTCATGCAGCTTGCTTCGGATTGCAGGTGAATAGAAACACATATTGATCATTTCTTTGCAACTTAAAGTAAAGTAACAGTCAAGTCGGGAAAAAGTGATAGCAACTCCAGATCAAAAACTCAAATATTTCTAATCTCAGACTGTGGGTGCAGTTTTAAAGATGTATAAAGTGACTGCATATTTTCTGACTCATCCCAGTAGTCTCTATTAGGATAATGCTCGTGACCAAAGGGAGCACAAGGGTTGATATCAGTCCTCGCTCTCCCCTGCGCTTCTCCTGTTTTTTATCATTAGGAAACTGCGAGATGACTTGGGTGAGTCAGGTATTCTGAAGTTTAGCGAGTGATGTACTTTGGGTGCCAGAGACTTTTCATGTCCGGTTGGCCAAAGAATCCTGCCAGGCGAGAAAAAAGCCCATGGTAATCACGGGGTATAAGAGATTAAATAACCCTCCACAAGGTTGTTGGCAATGCAATGCTGTCTGCTGCAATTTGAACCCAAACCCAACCTGGGGAGCAAGAGTGGCATAGTTACATTTTTGTAGAAAAGGACTAACCATTTTGTTATTATTATTATTATCCTTATTATTTGTTTAGCCTGGATGTTTGTTGGCTGATGGAACAAGACAGGTATGTCTGGAAATCGTTTTTGTGACTTCAAATATGGACAACACAAGGGTATCCATATGAAAGAGGTTTCACTGAGTGGAAGTTTTAGACGTGTTGTCCATATTGTAGCCGTAGAAATGTATAGACTTAACCCATTCGCCCCTGAACCGCCCGTAACCGCCCGTGCAGATCCAGGTCCTTTCTACCCATTGTGACGTCATCAGTTTTAACGGTCAAGGACAACTTTCTTCGCTAACTTGTGCAAAGTGAAGAGATCTTTCAAACCTTACCAGAATGAGCACAATTCAGTCAAGGACACCGGAGAAAGAAGCAAAAAACCACGTGACATTGACCTGAAAATCTCCATGAAAATCTTGTTCCATTACCCACCTACCTTTCCTTTCACCTAATCCTAAGATCCTAAAAGCTTTCCTAAAAACTCTTCCCACCAAAATGAAGCCTACTAAATGCCCAGCAAGAGAAAAAAAAAATGAGGCAAGAAAAGCGAAAAAAGAAGGGAGGAGAGAAAGCGAAAAGTAAAAGTCAAGACTGCTGTGTCACTTTTAAATCCAAAAACTCGAAATTTTGCTTTCTGCGCATGCCCGAACTTCGCAAGCTCATATTTTGCATCTGGATCAGAAGGCCGCGAAGTGTTCGACCTGTAAACCGGTTTGTGGTAAGTTTTAGCTCTTTATAGCACGACAGTGACCAGAAAACCACTTGACTAGCTTCAAAACGCGTTTTTCGGCAAAATCTGCAGGAGCAAATGGGTTAAAGAACTGTCTAAAAGCGAGGTGTCTTTATTATAGAGGTCTCTACAATGAAAGGTCCAAGTGTACCAGAAACAAACATGATGTGTATCCATACCGTAGTGTAAAATTTCAGTTGTTCAAAGTCAGCCAAAGAAGGTCTTTTATCATGTACGTGCATGGCAGAATTGAACTGTAAAAACGGGGGTCTGTCTTGCTGGTTTTCTGCAGTTTCTTGATTTGGAAATGGGTTCATTTGGGAGCAGCTGGTTTTCGACTAAACGCATTATAATTTATAGTGGTTCAATGTACTTTCTTTGGTTGTTTTGTAGCTGTCTGTTGCTGCCATGGTAGCTAACTTCACTAGAGCAACTGCCGACCACCCATCGTTGCTGACCCACCAAGAGGTAGGTGCTCGTTAGTATCGCTTGCCTTTAGTTACCGACGCCAAGCTTGTTACAGATTTAAGCATTATGACTTGAACCTTGGCTGAACAAGTCCGTCGTCTTGCTAGACAAAATACTTTGTGCCATTTTCTCTTTATCCATCCTAGTCTTACCCCATGTAAGCAAGTCCGGATTCCAGAATCTGGGAAATATTTGCTTGTGGAATCCAGAATTCCAAGTTCTCGGTTCCACTGACACAGAATCCTGAATCCACAGCGTGGAATCCACAATCCAAGACTGTCTTGGATTACCTACATGGAGCGACTAGTCCGCTGAAAAGGCATTATTTTTTCGTGGTTTTCAGGCGAGCAAAGGAAAACGTGAGGCGATCAGTTTACTAACATTACTTTTCAAAAGTTGACATCGATGTGCATATTTATACAAACCAAGAGCCATTTATTTCAAACGATGTTTAATCGTGGTTAGAAAAATGAAAAGTCAGCTCTTTCTGATTTTGAAACGGTGGATTACCTGAGTTTTTTGAGGAATTTCTAAAATTGCTCGGTTTGGTAAAAACAGTGATATAACATCTGACCATTTTTTACTTCTTAATACTTTTTTTGTTGCTGTTTTAAAGGTGGAGACTTTCTTTCATGAATTTGGTCACGTGATGCACCAGATATGTGCAAAAACGAATTTTGCCTTGTTTAGGTAAGTGGTATGTGTCTGTACTCAACAGTTGACGTTACGGTACATACTAGTTACATACTAGCTACTTTGTGCAGCAAAAATTCGGTTTTTTGTGTTTATGTGATCTTCGCACGGTTTAATCTTGACAATGTTTCGTTGTTACAGTGGAACTCATGTGGAAAGAGACTTTGTCGAAGCCCCTTCTCAAATGTTGGAAAACTGGTGCTGGGAGAAAGAACCTCTTCATCGCATGTCAGCCCATTACAAAGGTGCGATAATTCAGTGAGTCTGAATACAACATACAGAAGAGAGCAGAGTTTTCTTCTTACAGAGGATTATTTTCTTTTTGCACCAGAATACAGTAAAAACCCGCAAGTAAGAACTTGTTTTTTAAGAACCTGTTGGGTTAAAATTGGCCAGTTAGGACCTCTCTTTCACTGGGTAAGAACCTATTTGGCCTAATATTTAAAACAGGTTCTTGTTTTAAAAAAAAATTCTCTACACTTGGGCAAATAAGATAAGTCAACATTCAGAATCCTCTTTGGAGGTGCCCTATCACTTATTTATATGAGGAAGAAGCTGAATTTTACTAAATAATATTCTTGGCTACATTGTATTTTTTTCCATTTGAAAATGTGAACCTATTTAAGAACCTAAATAGACTCAATTTGTGCTAATTACCATTTATGTAAGAACCTGTTTAGGCTAACTTAGGAGAATGCAGGTTCTTACTGGCTGTTTTTTACTGTAGTTGCCCTCGCTATTAGTTTTATAAATGTCGTTATAATTTTTCTGTTGCAGATTCTAGTGCTCTTACTGATGAAATGCTTGAGAAGCTCATAGCGTCACGTAATGCTAATACGGGAGTTTTCAATCTGCGACAAGTAAGAAAACAGTCCCTCGATTTTAATTTCTTTGTTGTTTTCATGTCAGCTGGAAAGCCAATCCTCTGCGTTCCCCTTTTTCACGCTCGGAAGTAAGTTCATTGTACAGCGCATGTCGCACATTACCAAGCAGAAAGTACCGCTCAGTAGCTCTCACTTGAGTCGCTACACTTTTATACTCTAAAAGTTAGAACCACCTGTTACAACGTAATAAACAGTACCACAGGAAAGTACTGCTCAGTAGCTCTCATTTGATTGGCTATAAAAACTACCTTGTACTGCATAGTAAACAGTACCATTGGAAAGTACAGCTCAGTAGCTTTCATTTGAATGGCTATAAGAACCACCGTGTACAGCATAATAAACAGTACCACAGGAAAGTACTGCTCAGTGGATTTTGTTTGAATGGCAATAAGAACACCTTCGTACAGCGTAAGAAACAGTACCACGGGAAAGTACTGCCCAGTAGCTTTCATTTGAATGGTTACACTTAGCGTTTTTTTATTCACAGACACTGTATTTACAACCATCTTGTACAAAGTGATAAACAGAAACATTTTTTACATCATGAGAAACAGCACCACAGGAAAATGCTACTCAGCAACTTAATAGGTTTAAAATGTAACTCTTCAGGCCCGATTAAATCAGTCTTAAGGGTTAGAACCATCTTGAACAGATAAGAACAACACTGTACGCAACTCAAAGCTTGCTCATAACACGTTCCTCTCTGACTCAAAAACCTACTCCGCTTTCTTCCTCTGTAGATTCTACTAGCGACATTTGATCAAACGATTCATACTCAAGCCAAGGTAAAGTTCTTCTTGTTTTGTCCTTTATTCTTAGTAGGCTTCTTGAAAACCGGCCATTTAACTCTTGTCTAGTGTATCTGCAGCTGTACATGAGCTTAGTCATTAGGAACGCTAATCAACTACAAAGGCGAGGGCCGCAAGGAAAACGTCACTTGAAAAAAAGAAATATTTTCCATTTATTTTTTTCTTGTAAGGCTGAATAATCGTAGGTGTGAATTCGTAAGAAGATTTTAAAAGTTTACAACATCTTGCCCTTCTGACGATGTGCTTTAATTTGTAGAGAACGGCTGAGTAATATGCGAATATGAAGGCCCCATTCACACCGGCAAAACATTAAATTAAGGGTGTGTTCCTTTCGGCGAATCCAAAAACGGATTTTTGATCCTAGATTTGCCAGATTTCGCGGTCGAAAGGAACGCGAAATCCGAAATTGGATTTGTAACCTTGGTAACCTTTCGCCAAAGCGTGTAGTATGCACGACATCCTCCCAAAAAATGACGTGTTTTCTACTGTTTGACAAATTATGCGATTATACCGTGCAGAATTTAGTGGTCGGCAGTTCGAATAGCGACGATGGAAAATATAAAACAGACAAAGAAAGAAGCGCATTAAAATTGAAAATTATCTAAAGAATGTCGGCCAGTTTGATCCAGTTCCATAGCTCAGATTTTTTTATGTAGCACGATCGAGTGCCTGTCGCGTCTACAAGCGAGTTTGTAATTAGATAGCAGTTCATTTGTTACTTTTACTTATTTCTGATTTCAAGCCATCTTTAGAGACAAGTGGTTAGTATATGGATATTTTAATGTACCTGGAACAATCTTCTAGTGTTTTCAGATGTTTTGCGGCAAATGACAGCAACGAGGAAACTCTACGACCTCTATGGGAATACTTCAACTGGAAATACCGCTGGATCATCTGACTAATTTCGGATCCACTGTGAATGGAACAGCGTAGATCACTAATCCGTTAATCTGGATTTGGATTCTTCGGATTTCAAATCCAATGAATCCTTTTTCAAAAAGGATTCACCAGATCAAAAATCCGGATTTGGATTTGCCGAAAGGAACGCGAAATCCGTTCTTAGATCTAAAATCCGTTTTTGGATTCACCGAAAGGAACGCACCCTAAATCAACTTTTGTAAAATTGATATCTGTGATAAACACTGAATTATAAAATGAGGTTTTTTGATCGGGTTTAAGTAAGTTCTAGCCATCGTGTTTTTGTGTTTCCTAACTACCTGGTCGACTCGCGAATAACAGCAGACAGCTTTATGAGGTAAACAAGTTTCGACCGTGACAAACGTAAAAGGTTCCAAACGTTTTTCAAGATTTTGGTACTAAGTGGTTATCAATCCAGGGTGCAAAGAAAATCGTTTTTACAGCTTGCCATTCGGGCAAGCTGAAGCCGGCATTTACTAGCCCAGACGTCATTTCAACTAGCCTCAAAAACTTTTTGAGTAACAGAACAGTTTTCACAGTTTTTCTGTTATTCGAATTCCTCAAAAAACATCACTTGCCCGTCGGGTAAGTTAAAAACAGAATTCACTAGCCCGATAGCAAAATCCACTAGCCCCGGGCTATCGGACACTACTTTCTTTGCACGCTGCAATCCTTTTGTTTTTGTGCCTTGATCTCGATCCAATTACTTCCTATTTTACACCGTGAATAGAACTGCGCTTTAAACTAGTTTAACCAGTCTAATAATTTTATCATCTTTTTCGTGTGAACAGGCTAACACTGCAGAGATCTTTTCTAAGCTCTCAAGCGAAATTCTTCGTATCCCATCCACTCCAGGTTGGTTAATGCTCTTGAATCGCAAGAGGCGTTAGTGCTTAACCCTTTAAAACCCAATATCCACAAACAAATTCTCCAGATCGATCTTCATACATTACCTTAAAGAAGTGGTGGAGAGAATTTGTTTGAAGATCAAAGCATTTTACCTCAGGTGATGATTTTGTTAATTAATATACTCCAATCTTATAATTAAATATTGGTAAAGTAAGGAGTAAAATGTTGTTGATCACTTGGGACTTAAAATGGTTTAGAAGCTTAAATAGTCTCGTAACTATTTGTTTGTTTTTCAATATGCGGTATTTGCTTTTGTTCTGGTCCGCGATTCAAAAAAAGAAATCTCAATCAGTCTTGACACCTGCTCAGTTTTAGTTTGTTGTTGGGAAGGATATCAGAATCGCTAAGAATGACTGAAAAACGGCAAAAGGTTGTCCGGTTTAGAGAGGTGTCAGTTTGTTGTAATATTTTAGCCGGCGAGTAATCTTGGAATGCGAGCATCAAGTCACACTTCTAAACAGGTTAATAGTCTAGTTTCGAATTAAAAATTATTGCTGAAGACAAACATTAACGACACATTCATACAGGGTTAGCCTCGACGTAAAGTAAAATATTCAGAAACTCCGACGTAAGTAAGTGTTTGAATAAAATGAATATACAAAATAGACAGAGTAATAAACAGGTCTTTTTCTTGTTGATATTTGTGAATATACATTGTATGTCTTCAGATGGAGGCTAAGGCTGTAAAATATGCGTCTTCAGTTCTTTAATTCAGCGGTCATAGCGAACTCGAAACTGAACTATTAGTTCAACACCCGCGTCAACTTTTCACAGGCGTAGAGGGAAGAGTCAAGTCTCCTAGGTTCTCTATTGTGAAGGCTGACTTGGCTTTGTGGAGAGTATTGCATTCATCTCAAATAACTGACGTACAATTAAATTTCCAGGAACCAACATGCCAGCCTCATTTGGTCATCTCGCTGGAGGATATGATGCACAATACTACGGATATCTGGTAAGATTATTCACAGTACTACAGATACCTGGTAAGATTATGCACAATACTACGGATATCTGGAACGATTATCTGGGAAGAATATTTTCAATTCCTGCTGTATCTAGGAAAGCAATGCCATCTTCGTGAAGTTGATTTCAGTTGGAGTGCGAAAAGTATTTCATGATAGCTTAGGATTTGCATAACCAACTAAGACATATTTTGTTTCTGTCAATTAAGGCGTGGGATCCTATCGATTCTTTGGAACTTCTAAATATGACTTCAAAACGTCTTTTGCCGCAATAATTTTGACGACTTTCGAATTGTTTGCTAACTGTTTCCTCTCTCTTAAATGATCGACAGAAAAATGGGGCGGGGGGGGGTAGCAAGTAATGAGGGTTCCAGACTTAAACCTCGAGATCGACTGATTAGGAACGCGAGTTTTCGACTTATGTCTCGAGTTGAGTGGATAGAATTTTCAGTCATTTTCAAATGTGTTCTGTTTGACAGTGGAGTGAAGTGTTCTCGATGGACATGTTCCACACGCGGTTTAAAAAAGAAGGAATAATGAATCCTATAGTTGGACTGGACTACAGAAAGTTCATCTTGCAGCCTGGCGGAACACTGGTGAGTTAAGATCGGTTCTTCTACAACTTGAAGATTAAAAAACACTCTGAAAACTAATGGACAAAAATTACGTAATACCGACTTGATGCTAGTAGGGCTGTTCGTTGAAACGGACTTTAACGGATGATCGATAGCAACATCGCGTATATCTGCACAGAAGGCGTAAAGGCCTGGCTTCAGTTGTTCAGAAGGATGAGAACGCTCTCCACTGGTTAAATCTCTATCCAGTAGATCCGGTGGATAGCGCTATCCACTGGTTAAATCTCTATCCAGTAGATAGCACAATTGGTGTCCCTATTACTTATCCGGTGGATAGCGCTATCCACTGGTTAAATCTCTATCCAGTGGATAGCGTTTGAACCGTAACTTATCCGGGGCTATCCACTGGTTAAATCTGTGGAAAACTCCGTATTACTTATCCGGTGGATAGCGCTATCCTCCCTATCCAATAGCGCAAATCCGGTGGAAAAAAAAATTCTATCCAGCAGATAGCGCAATTGGTGTCCCTATTACTTATCCGGTGGATAAATCGCGGTCAAACGTGGTCCTCCTTAAAAAAAATAGACGTGGTGGTGGCTCTAAATCGCGGTCAAACGTGGTGCTTATAACGTGGTGTGAAAATACGTTTTTTGGGAGTTTAAAGGGGGAGGGGAAGGGGGAATTCGGACGTGCGAGATCACGGTGGGAGAAAGGAAACCCCCTCGTGCTCTCGCGTGTCCGCATTCCCTCTTCCCTTTCTCCGTCCCTCCCCTTTTCTTCTGAATCTCTTCTTTCTTTTTTAGGACGCCTCTGAAATGCTCAAGAATTTTCTTAGCCGAGAACCCAACCAGGATGCCTTCCTTGCAAGCAAGGGACTAAAAAACTAGTCTTATAGAAAGAAGTACAACCACTTCATTACGATTAAGTTGCAATGCACTTCACAAAAGCGCTGGTCGCACAAGATAAAGATTGAAACAACGTATAATTTATTAATCTCTAAAGACTGCCTCCTTAGGCGTCTGCTCAGGTTCAATACACGGGGCGTTGTGGATCCCTACCCCCTCCCACCTCTACTCCCACCTTGTACCATTCCCCCCCCGCCAAAAAGGGAAAGAATGATCGTATTCTTGATGCAAGAGTAGTCAGTGCCCCTAGGCATTTATATTTAAGAAGGCAACATTATCCAAGGAAGGGAGGGGTTTGAACAACAAAATAGGACTCAGCAGCATGCAAAGGGCGAAGTGTCTTCCCCAATATTCTTCCCTCCTGAATTTCCTTCTTTTGACGAGTTTTAGCAGCGTTGCACTTTCTATATGTTCAAACTACTTAACTTCTCCTAGCTCCTGTTAACTACTTAATTCTTGCTTCTTGACTCAAGTAGGGAACGACATCATTCGACGGCTAATTAAAAAAATCGAATGAACGGTTTCGACATTCGTCATTCGCTTTGGAAAGTTCTTTGAGCGGGTAACAACTCAATGTCTCCGATCTTGTCCCATATTCACCACTTTTCAAACGAGAAAGAAACTGGGACGAGTTAGTTATCTGGG
This sequence comes from Porites lobata, assembly GCA_942486035.1. Taxonomy (NCBI): domain Eukaryota; kingdom Metazoa; phylum Cnidaria; class Anthozoa; order Scleractinia; family Poritidae; genus Porites; species Porites lobata. The sequence goes on along the minus strand of CALNXK010000199.1, from coordinate 412,563 downwards.
ATCGTTACTGGGGACGCGCCGGTCAGCTATTGGTTAATTTTTTCCCGCGTTCCTGGTCACAATCCCAGAGGTCTTTGCGAAAGTCTTTCCCTCTAATTTCTAACAATCATCGTGTTTGGCCTTCATTTATAAAAGGGGAGACCTACTACCCACTCTACGTCACCTTTGCACAGTTGCTTGCTCTAGTCCTAGTTGACAGTCATCAAGGTCTTCTTCAAGACCCTGCAGAAGAGGCCGTGCCTTTCGTAGCCTGCAGTACAGGCGTATTTTGGGCAGGCGAAATAGGTGCTTGTTTATGTTCATATTCTTGTATCCGCCACCTTTGATTTTATGACAGATGAAGATTGAAGAGGGTAGGAGCTAGGGCAAAAAAAGGAAAGGAGGAGGGGAGAAAAAAAATGTGCTCTTCTCTCTCCCCGCCGCCTCCCCCGCTTCCTTTGACTCGCCCCATTTCCTCCTCTTTTTGGGAGTTACAACATAGCGCTTGAATTTGCCCGAGGAAAACGCCTGCACTGCAGGCTATGCCTTCCGAAATATTAGCAACAAAACATGCATTCCCGACAGTAAAATCAGCCTTGATTTTTTTTGGTCGATATTTTAATTTATAACTGATTAGATCCTTTTAAATATAAGGATCCGGCCTTTCTATCTTGTAACGTTGGCCCTTGCTTCCCAAATTGAACTTAAAGAAGAGCCTTTGCGTTCTTCGACGAAAATAGCAAATGTATTACTCAACGTAAGATCATATGCAATTTAAGCTTAAGAAGCTTAATTTTACAATAGTGGACGTAACACCAGTTCAACCACTAAGCTGCGTGGAAGAAGAAAAAGAACTGTGAGAAATCAGGATGGGGAGATTCTCTTGTTCATTTTTCGCAGTTACATTCAGTAAGGGATAGCATCTGAAAAGGAATTGTTAAGACAAAAACACGTGCCAGGTTTAACGAGTTTTATGCCCTTCACACCCCACATAGCTCGTTAGTGGGAAAAGCGAAGCTCTCGTGGTAACTTTCTTCCACAACTAAAGTTTTCTGAGCCTGTGATCACTTGAACACAATAACTGGTCAGCGGAGAACTTTTACCAACCGTCGCTTCAAGGAATTGTACAAATGAGCGTGCCATACGGTTATGCGACATTGGTCAACGGATACTCGAATATGAAGTTCAACACAATTTGCATATGCCTTGGACTTTGTACTAGTAAGCACATTTCTCATCCACGATCATGAAAAGTTGGTCGTAACGTCATTGCGCGCGCGAGGGAGAACTCCACTATATAAAAAAGGAAAAGAAAATTATGGAGTTAAATAGATGGAAATCGGATCATACAATGAACTGATATATATCTAAGTTTTATGTCGTTAATTCAATTAATATATTAGGCCTATCGTACGATTTTTTTTCTCGGTGTGTGCGATCGCGTAAATGACCATTGCGCTCACAACCGCGAAGATCATTTCTTTACGTTATCCATCATTAAGTTACGTCACATCCAAATCCTGAAACATCTTTTGCGAATTGATTACTTTTTTGTCTTGTGATGCAGCGTTATGTAAGGACGTCTTTTTAATATAACGTCCGGCGGACTAAATGAATGCAGGTGGTGTTTATTCTCAAGAATTGTCAATTAATAAGTACATACATCACTTACATGTGCAAAGAATCATTAATCAAAATCATTAATCAAACCTTTCGTGTGAGAAAATTAGTGCTACAAGACAGTCAAGAACGCAGAACGACCGTCAAAGGTATGGTTGTGATATATATCACACAAATTTTAACAGCTACTTTAAAACTAGAACCAGAAGCATAAACTCTGACAGATTAGAGAATCACAATTTTTTCTTTTCTTCTATTTACTTTTTAAGTTATGAATCCAAACATGCTCATTTAAGGTCATTTAAAAATAAAGGAAATCCTTGCCGAAGGATAAAAAAACTGGCTTCGTCAAGAGAACCGTTTTTTTCCTCCTTTCAATCAAAGTTTTCACTGATAATGTTATCAAAGGTTGCGTGTCTAGAAGTCTGTTTTACCTTGAAGTCTTTGCACAGTCGTTCAGAGAAACTAAAACCATACTCTCAACAACGTCCTAAAATCATATTACGGCGCATTGACTATAAACCGGTCTATTAACTGTATTAATACAATTACGGTTATCTGGGATAATTGAAAGATTCCCCAACCACTCAGCGAGTTTAATTCTCCCTTCACCATCAGAGTCGATGACGGCAAATCCCAACTCTCTTAGCGGAAAAAACTTACTGTACTATTTTAAACACCCGCATTTGTGAAAGGTTATTTGTTTTTCTAAGAAAGTAACATTCACGTTTAGTTTGAATTTAATCGTTATTATACCAGCGACGAGTTAGCGATACCCCTTTTTTTTAAATTTCCATTTTACCCAAACTCTGTGCTTCCTCTAAGAATTAAATCCACAGGCAGCCTAATATAGGCATTAGCATACCGTTTGTATTTAGTTCAGAATATACATAATTATATGCCATACGAGTACCAATGATTAATTCTTTTGTAAAATAAGGGTATTAACGCCAAAAACACCTGTCCGCACGAGTGTCTAAACTTTAAGAAGCACAACACGTCCGCTGTAAAGTGAACCCGCGTTAATATACCAAGGTTTCATGACCGAACGAAAATCGATCGTGAAGGTAAGGCTCTTTCAGTATGCTGCTCTAGAACTGCCTAGTAACTTAAAATTCGTTCAGGGACTTGTTTTTTAGGGCTGAGAATTTATTTCGATGCATTCAATCAAAACATTCTTTTCGTCGTGCTGACAGCAGTTCTGCTGAGGAGGCCGTATCCATTCCTCAGTTTTGTAATGAAGAAAGTCTGTCCTTTCCGTAGAATGAAATTCATTTTTGGTCGAGAATTAAATTTTATAAACGATCTTTTTACGACGGTAATGAGCGCTCTTTTGCTATCAGTAGATTTTGGTTAAATTGCAAAATTCAGTCGATAATTTTATTCGTAAATATAATAACATTGTTTGCAAAATCTCTTGCATTGAAACGGGTTTGGGTTGGCACCCGGTATATATATTAAATAGCGATTTAAAAATTATTTTATGACAACAAAAATAAAAGCAGATCTAAGCAAGAAAGACAACGATTATCGTAAATCATTGAAAACATCGATTACAACATTTATTTTGAGAATCTTTTCATTTTATGCCGAAAAATATTGATCTCTTACTACTCAAACTGCCACCGTAAGTTAGCTTTGTATTTTATTTCAAAGGAGGAACGATTTCTTGTAAAAATCTATGAGTAAGCTGAAAAATTGCCGACTGCACAAAAAACTTAGATTACATCAACCTGTGTTGTAAAGCAATATAAAATAAGGAACAGCTATTATTATGTAAATTAGTGAAGCAACATAAATTAATGACAGCTTTATCGATGAACAAAGTAGGATGCTACACAGTGTTGTGACGACGAAGGGGAAATTTATGACTTCGGAGTATAGCACTGGTTTGTAATATTGAATTGCGTGCTAGGAAACCATGACGCAGAATACGGCCACAAATGAAATCAGTAGAGCGATGTTGTCGCACAATAAATCTTTTTGTTAACAAAGCCAGTAACTTGACGGGTCAACTTTGAAAGAAAAAAAAGGAAAGCGAGGCGCGCGTGCCGGCAGCACTGGTGCTGTAAACATGACTATAGTTTGTTAAATAGACATATCGCCCCATGTGCGGCAATCTGGACCGGCAAATTTTTGCTTGTGGAATCCAGAATTAAGGGCTTTGGAAATCCAAAATTCAGCTCAAGGAATCCGGAATCCCGCTGACGGTGGGAATCTGGATCCAAGTAGTTACAGTAACATCGAATCCGAAATCCCCGGCCTGGAATCCAGAATCCATTCAATATTTACATAGTAGGGAGATACTTCATTTCGACTCCATAAATCGACTGTTGAAAGTACTATGAGGTTGCTTTTAAAATATTTTGTCCTTGTTAGGACTGGTTGTGAGGTTGTGCTGGGTTTGTTGACCATAACATATGTAATGTGTGACCAAATCATTTTGAAGTACCTCGCTCCTATTAAAAGGTTTAAAACTGTACATTACAAGGTGGTTCTAATTTTCCAGGCTGTGGATGAAATGAATGATCGAATTATGTCATTCATATGAAAGTTACTGGGCTGTACGTTTCTGTAGTACTGTTTATTATGCTATGTAACTTGAAGGTCAGGTCCTACATTTTGACTACGCAGGTGAAATCCTAAAGTGTGACCCGTCAAATGAAATCTTAAATTTAACTACAGAGCAGTTCTTCCTATTGTGCTGTTTATAAAACCGCTGTATAAAGTTACCCATAGGGTGCTCAAGCAACGACGATGGCGACGGCAACAAGAATGGCAAAAAACAATATGTTTAGATTGGCAAAACAACAACTTTGCACGTCCATCACGCTTTTTTGTACATTTTTTTGCCGTCTCTGCACGACTTCGACGTGAAAATTAACAGTTTCACGTTTTGTGGAGGACGAGAACACAAGGCAACAGCTTTCTTTTTCTTTTCCTGAACTTTAAAATTGATACAGTCTTTAAGCACACAACTCCAGAATTTGACGAATTGAATGAGATGGAATAAGCGTCGATTAAGGTTGGAAGCAGCGCGAATTCACTTTTTCAGTGACGTTTTCGTAGCCGTCGTCGTTGTTGCTTAAGCAGGGGCCCCCAACGAGAATATAGTTCAAACCCACTTAAACACAGCATCGTTAAACGTATTTTAGTATTTAAACGGTAGATATAGGCATATTTTTATCCCCTAAAAATTTTTTATCTGTTCGGATTTCCTAGCTGAAAGTCTAGTGATCCGAAAATTATAGGGATCAAAATTTACTTTTTCGAAAATTTCAGCTAGAAAAAAGGCTTCCGAAAATTCTAGGTGACCTTTTTAGGGTAAAAATCCGTTAAAAATGGGTAATTATACCAATTCTTAGATGTTCGAAAATCCTAGGAGAGGCAGGCAAGCAAGAAATTTTACAACAAATGTTCCAAAAATTCTAGATCTCAAATATTTTCCAAAAATTGAGGTTGGGTGCCGCTGCTTAAGCTCCCTATTGAGTCTGTGGACGAAATCCTAGAGTGTGATCGTTCAAGCGTAAGATCAAAATTAAAATTCTCCTTTATCGCAACTATTCATTTACTACAGAAGTAGTGGGGAGAAGTTGATAAAATACCAAACAAACACATCTTGTGTGATCACGTCCTTCATTCTCATGACCACTCTGTTTTACAAAGCATTGCTATTACAACGAGAAATTTGATGCTGATCACTCTTAGGGTTTAAAGGTTTAAGCAGTACTTTTGCGTGCTACTGTTTGTTTCCCGGAAACTCGGGAAATAATAAAAACATGCGTCATAAGGTGTAATAACAGAAAGCCAATCAACCATGATATGCAAATACCGAAGTTTACTTGTATTAAACGCCAGACCTGTATACACACGCGAAGTTTCCTATTCTTTGCAGATTTCATCATTTTAGTGGATCAAAGCGGTTAAAAAATATCTTCGGAAAAAATGCATGAGTTTGCAAGCAAGGTAAGGAAAATTGTTCAGTTTATTTTCTTTTAGAACACAACAAACTTTGTGTTCGTGTAAGTTTTATAGCCCGAAGAATCCTTAACAATAACAAACTCCCAAATTAACTTCACAAAAACAAACTATTTGCCATATTAACTTGAATCTACAGCTTTTATATCACCATTTGCGTTTTTTTCATCGAGAAAAGGAAGATAGAACTCTCTGGATCTGGTAAGAAATCGGTTCCGGCATTCCGCTCGCGTGCTTGCGCCCGGCGTTTTCGTCATTACTTTAAGTCTAACTTTAAGAGTGCAGTTCTTTTATTTCCTCATAAAATCTACATTATCAGCCGTAATTAGGTGTACATATCATAGTTTATGCTCAATTTATTTACACGCGAAAAGAAAAATTAGAGTTACTATTCCGAGATTCGCCGGAGTCTGGAAAATCGATAGCTGTTTTGTTCTAAAAATTCCTTGAATGACGTAATTTCAGTAGATAACTTTTAATAAGGCAGCTTCACTTTTTTTCAAGTCAAATCTAGCTAATGCTACTATTCTAATTTTGACAGAAACACCAGCAAACATACACTGTTTACGTATACACCATGAACACGCATGACATACAAGTACACCTTAGTGGAAAATATTATTCAAATTAGTTTCAAATTGTGGACAGTTTCGTAACAAGTTTAAGTGATATTGTTACATTTCAGATTTGCGGTAATTTTATTGTTTGAGAAGGGAGTGAAAAGGCCTTTTTGCGTGATATGGGATTAAGTGTGTGTGTGTTTTTTTTATTACTTTCGTTTAAGATAAAAATACGAAATTAAAATCCTTGAAATGCTGTCCTTTTACTTCGGCAATTTCCGTGAAACGTGACTAAAACGGAGTTTAATCACCGTGATGCGTTATTTCAGTTACTTTTTACTGTCCGTGAAGCGTGCGTAGCCCCCTTCCCCTCCCCCCCAGTCGATGGAACAAAGATATTTCATCTTAAAAAGCAGAGTAGTACAGTACACCTTTTGGTATCAGATCGATCATGGATGAACATGTTTATTTCATAAATGCCAACATGCATAATTTTAGTTCAAAATTAACACTTCCGATCGACGTACATCAAGCAACCCCCTCACCGTACTGGAGAATAAAATCAGTTTGCCGTTTCACCAAGTACATTGAGGATCATTGAGGATTTACATTAATCGATGCAAAGATTTTTACCTTACTCTTAATCCATGAAACCCAGTTTATTCTCGATTTATAAATTTAATTCAATTTTGACGAAGAATAGGAAGTTGAATGTCTCAATGAGGAGTAACCGTCAGCCGTCAAACGGCCTAAAATTTAACCGTCATTCGTCAAAAAAGATATTTTTTTATCGTCAACCTTAAAAAATGCAGATTAGTGTTAACCGTAAAAAAGTTTTGAGGTATTTCAAATCTCGCCATTTCGGCTAATCTTCACGGACGGACTTCTGGTTCCTGAAGAGTCTGTAAATCGGCAAAACCAGTTCCCATCAGTGTTCTCAAAAAAACACTCTCTCTAGACATTAAAGACCTTGCAACTTGCTTATATCTGAAACTATTTCGAAATTTCAAAAAATGAAAGGGCAAGACAATTCAATTTACTACAGTTAATGTTAATTCATGCACAAGTTAATATTTACCAAAACCCTTGCACTAAATTTCCAATTAATAACCGTCAACCGTCCAAAGCTCTAAAATTTAACCGCCAGCCATCAAAATGAGGAAAAAATAACCGTCAACCCCATTGAGACCCTTGAAGTTGGCGTACACATAACGCAAGCTGTGTGCGACACAGCTACAAGTGTAATTTTTTCTAATGTTTCTACAGGAGGAATATGATAATTTTCTGAGGAGTGAAAAAAACAAAGACAAGCTAATAGTTATCGACTTCTATGCCGACTGGTGCGGTCCGTGCAGAAAAATGAAGCCTTGTTTCAAGGTTAGTTATTAACTAGTATTTGAGATTTGAACAGTCTTGTTGCCAGGCCAATTCGCGCTATCATGAATGTGAGCGGAGGAGGCTTGGAACAGAGCACAAGAGCGTGAAAAGAAATCCCCCGACAAGCTTGACGAGCGAAGACTCCGAGCAAGACTGGGAACGATGTTGAAATACAGTGGAACCCCCTTGACGGTCACCAATGGGTCAAAAAAAATGGTCGTATAAACGAGGGTTTTTTTTTTACAAGAAAATGTATGGCGGTTTTTTCAGACCGCCGAAAAGAAAGTGGTTGTAATACCGAAGTGAACCGTATTACCAAGGTGGCCGTAAGGCGCGGTTTCACTGTATGAAAATGGCTCCTGATGAAGGCTATCACGCTGGATTTTATATCTACGCAATTAAATACCTTTAATACCATTGAACAGGTTCCCGGACGGCTTTCCCTACTGTCATTTACAATGTAAATATTGTGAAGAATGACATTAACAAAATGAAACATAGAAGGCTGTTTCAATGCTCAAATATGCTAAATCTAAAAAAAAATAAGTTACTCAATGACCGACATAAGAAATTAATGGCATTTGAGGTTTTTAAGGACATATATGCAGGACTATATATCTTTATTGTCTTTTGCTAACTCGCGCATGAAACTTGGTCTTGTAGGTTGTTTTGAATTGCACAGGCGGAGTAGTATTTTGTAGGACGAATTTGACAAGGTTTCCTCCGCAACCTTGTAACAACCAATAAAAGAAGCGACAGGGTCTTAAAAGCATTCCCATGGTGCAATTCGACACAACAACGACCCAGTCTACCGCCTGACCGCAAATAGACTAATATCTAAAAGTCTTCTGTTCAGCGGTAGTTGTAATGAAATTTAATGTTTAGCTGGCTGCCAATTCGACGGATTGCCTTACACCTCTAAATGTCATGTAATCGGAGTTAAGGCCTTTTACGCGCTTGTGCACCATTTCAAGCGAGGGTCCGTGAAGTCAAGTGGTTGGCGGGGATTGGAATTTTGGAAGAGTTTGTTCCTTGTGACGTCACAATGGAAGCCTGTAAAGTGTTATAATTGCCGCATCTTTTATTGGTATGAAGAATGTAATGCGACAAACCTTTTGCAAACAGTTTGCAGTTTCTTCATATATGCAACCCCGCGTTCCATCACACAGTAAACTTATAGTCTGGAGCTTGACAAGTACTAAGACGGATGACTAGAAGTGTGTTTCTGTCAAAACAGTCTTTCACTCTGTTGATCTAACAAACTTGGCCATTGCAACGGCCTTACTATCGTGCCCATCAGGCAATGGTTATGTCTGGTGACTTTCAAGCCAAAAGTCCTCAGCCGTCTTAGTCGGCGAGTCGTAGAAAGTAAAAAAAACTCTGGAAAGATGTAAAGTACACGTTTTTTTTGCGTGTTGCTTTATGAAATGTGGTTTCTGAAGCAGATTCTCGTTTCTTACTGTGAATATATAGGCACGATTTAAGAAAGATGATCAGTCCCTGATGACGTTCCAGCTTGTAATTAAACGAGTTGTGTGATTATTATTTTATGAGGTCTATGAAACGCTTGTTACTTCTGTCTTTGATAAATTTTGATAACTTCTTTGTTGCAGAAATGTGAGGGGAAATATCCCGATGTGGTGTTTGCCAAAGTAGATGTTGATGACGCTGAAGTAAGTGTTGAAACCAATAAATATTTATCAGAACTTGCCTGTGCCAAACGCGGGACAAATAGGCGCCAAACGCGGGAAACTCCCTACCGGTGTTAAGCGGCGCGGGAAACTGTCCGCAGGTTTCAAAAGCGGGAAACTGGCATCAGGTTTCGAACGCGGGAAACTGGCCGACATAGCCTCTAAAATCCTTACCTGTTTTAAGACCACTAACGGCACATGCATATATGACTAATATAGGGGACTACCTCTCCCCCGTGCGATTGATAGAAATTAAGGTAAGGCAAATGCCGGTGATGATTTATGTGAAGAGAGTCGATATCTTGTTTAACACATCTGACACAAGTATAAACACATAAACAACAAAAAGGAACTATTAAATAGTTCCAGTCTAGTGCTTCTGGGCTTACAGTACTGAGTCATGCTTGGCAGATTGTGATTACACAATCTTAAGTGCAAACTGCCATTTTGCGTCGCCTTGATTTACAAGAAGGAAACGTTTGTGCTTATTCTTGTGCAGGTGTTCTTGAGTTAGACAAAAATTATTGGAGCACTCTGACTTGAAAAAAAGGAAAAAATGGAAATATTTGCTGATGGGATATAATTGGTTGGCTATGATATGAATAATCGTTTTGAAACTTTCCCGCCCTTTATCCACCCTCCCCTCCCCCACCCAATTCCTTCCTAACTTGACTGGACATGATTAAAGGCATAATTTATTCCAAAATACCAGACCCTGAGACTGACACCTAAATAGATAAAAGCCGTACGAGAGGTATTAAAGAAAATTATGGTTTGTGTCATCTTATAGGCAATAGCAGAAGAAGAAGAGGTTGAAGTTATGCCTACATTCATCTTTTTCAAGAACGGAGAAAGGGTAACTACAATAATAATGATAATAATGATGATAATGATAACGATAACGATAACGATAACGATAACGATAATGATGGGTTAACGATAATGATAGGGTTAACGATAATGATAATGATAATGATAATGATAATGATAACGATAACGATAACGATAATGATGATGATAATGATTGTGATGATGATGGTGATGGTGATGGTGTTGTTCCATTGAATTTATTTCTGCTTGTTTCTGACCAAGTCTGTTGCGATTTATATCACAATGCGTGAAGCGAAACAACGGTAAAAATTAAATTTACTCTCCCCAGAAGCTTTTTGCTTTTAAAGGGTTCTCTTTGCACGTAAGGAATATTAAACTGAAGGGAAACAAAAGAAATCGAAATAACTGAAAAGTAACTTTTTCTTGTTTAGGCCCTAACGCTTGCGCGTTGTGGTACTTTGATTGGCTCATGAGCGGAAATAAAAATGACACGGAAAAATGTTTTTCGGTCATAAAGAAATGTCAGAAAAACTGTTTTTTAAAATTTCTTTTGACTTTTTGCTCAGTATAATAATTACAGATCGTCATATTCACTAAATCTTGCTGTTGTTCTTTTTACAGCTACATAAATTCTGCGGATCCGACGAAAAGGAGTTAGAGGAAAAAATAAAAGAACTCAAGTAGATCTTGGCTCAACAGATGTACTTTAGAAAACTAAGAACTCGTTGCTTTGTATTCAGGACTAGGAGCTTCTCTTAACAATTACTTTCTTTCTATCGACTCTACTTGTGTGTTATCATGATAGGGAGATTAGCTTTTTAATTATTATTCGTTCAAAATATTTCTAAGCTCATAAAATCCTTCCCTTTGGGCAGAATTTCTTTAAAACACATGCCAGTTCCTCAGCAGTTTCAGGTATGAGCTCGCCCCTTGTAAGGAAATCCAAGACAGTCTTGGATTCTGGATTCCATGGCGTGGATTCCGAGTTCTAGGTACTGGATTCCAGTCTTTATCAGGGGAACTTTGATTCCGGATTGCAATCGCTAGTTGGCTTTCGGATTCCAGGTGCTGAATCCCGGTCGTTGTCATGGGAACTTGGATTCTGGATTGGAATTGTTAGTTGGATTCCGGATTCCTTGAGCTGTGTTCCGGATTCCAAAGCCCAGGATTCCGATTCCACCAGCAAAACATTCCGGATTCCCTTATATGGGGCGATCTGAGCAACCTCGTCCCCAGGGCGCTTTTCCCTGCAGGCTTTAGAGGTGGGGCGGCCCCACCTCCAAAGCCTGCAGGGAAAAGCGCTCTGGGGACGAGGTTGCGATCTGAGTGGTTATTCAATTAAGTTTATGCTGAGGTATTTTTCGATCAAAAGCAGTCGACATTCTAGATCTTCGAATGGCTTTCTGAGTGTTCCTGCTACATGAGTAAGTCAGTTATTCGGCTATTTCGTCTTCCGTCCCTTTAAAATCTTCCGGCTATTTACTAACACAGCTGAACCATAAACTCAATAGGCCACTTCCGAGTTCCAAAAACCCTCATTTTCAAAGTGAGGTCAAGTGCACAACCTTTCTTGTGAAAATGAGTTTTATTTGCATGAGAATGAAAAATCATTTCCATATCAAAGGCTGAGCACTTGACCTCGTTTTGATACAGAGGCTCGGGGGAACTCGGAAATAGCCTATTATGGGATTGACTATTTAAGCCAACGGGAAACTACTGTAAGAAATACTCTTGAATGAATAATGATGTATCTTAATTCTAATTAGTAATTTATAGTTAACTTTAAAATTAAATACAGATTATCTTTAACTGTGCAGTTGTTGTTTTCAGTGAAAGAGCTTTTCTTTCATTTCAGCTTTAAAAATAAACCCAGAAAAACTGATGCCTAAGACGAACATGATAGCTGGATTTTAAACGATGCCTCTAATTTGAAGAAGTAAATACATAATATTATTTTTTATTCTGTTTAACAACAAGTAGTTAATCATTAATTCCAATCATAATTGCACACGGCAGTGGACTCAACTAACAATTTACCATAAAATAAATGATATTTTGGCGGTGAAAAAAAAAACCGACTCAGTACCCACAAGACAAATATATGTGTTAAGAAGCCATATAAAACACAATTAAAAAGTGTTCCACTAGGAGTTTAAAAACCTGTTTCCGTGTAGTCGTTTCAGGAGTAAGGGTACCGCCTTTCGCCTCCCAAGGCCAAATTTCAAACGGAGGGGGACTGGTTAGGAGTCATTATATTACACAAGACCCACATGGTTAGAAAAAGTACTCCGAGCTTTATAATATCTCACGAAAGGTAGAAACCGGCCGATCTTGAACAAGATACATCCATTCAAATAATTTGCTAAGATTGAATGGATCTCCAGTCACGTCTAGTTTATTTCAAATTTTTAAAAAAGCGATTATACTCAGCATTTTCAGTCTACATCATTCTCACTGTTTTAATATCCTGTAGAAACACTGTTACTCGTGTTTGGTAGTGCCTTGCACAATTTTTAGGCCTGCAACTGATAAGCCAAATTCGCCACTAAAATCAGGAGCTTGAGCCCATAACCCGGAGCGAGCAACTCCTATACTAGGTCTATATCGCGGCCTTTTCAATGACCGTTTTATTTTTAGATACAATTTAGAACAGTGGAAGCTAAGATATTAAATTAAAAAACTAAACGTCATTAAAAAGTCAAAAATACCATTTACAGATCTGTAGGTTTTGCTGACTGTATGGTCTGTGGGACTTATATTCTTAATTCGTTCAAAGCCGTTATAAAAGTATTCATCTCGGAGAAAACGCCGTGAAACGAGTACACGGAAGTTGCTCGCTCTGGTTTTGAATTCTTAACTTGCAAAGCCTGATAGAGAGTTTTCAATCATGAATCAGCAGCTTAGTATGCAAATTTATTTTGAAAAAATAGAAAGCGTTTACATAAGAAAAGAGAGTCAGCTCCCACAGTGGTTTGGGACGAACGGGAAATCAAAATAGCGGAAGTGACGTCATGTGAAACGGCTTTATATGGGCTATATCTATATAAACCCTATAACTGAGGCGGGAAAAAAGACGCCCTGAGAGAAAATACCTGTCCACTCGCCTTACAGTTGATAAACATATCTATCAAGAGATTTATCGTAATTACAACCGCCCCTTAAAAGCGACTAAAGCCAGCTATTACAAGAAAAAGGTCGAGGCGTCGAATTGGAAGCAACTTTTCAAGTTTGTTGATGAATTGTTCAACATTAAATGTGCTCCAACTTTACCAAAACATGATTCTCTCGAGAACTCTTGCCGAAAGTTTTGGGGCGTTTTTCGAATCTTAAATTATCAACTTGAGACGCCGTCTCTTTGTGCAACCTGCTCCAAGATTCAACGCTGATTTAACGGCCGAGTCCTGCAGGAGCTTTTTAACAGATTTTGAGCGTATTTCCAATAACGACTTAAAAAATATCATCCTTTTTGCAAAACCTAAATCCTGCACTCTTGATCGACTTCCGACTTGGCTTCTAAAGAACTGCGTTGATGTCCTCCTACCGACCACTACCACCATTATGAACTTGTCTCTTGAGAAAGGCTTTTTCCTTCTGGTTTCAAGACGTAGATTGTCCGTCCTCTTATCAAGAAAGTAACTCTTGACTCCGACGAGGTTAGTAACTACAGGCCTATTTCCAATCTTTCGTTACTGTCAAAGACACTTAAAAGAATCGTCGCCTCTCAAATCGACGAATATCTCCATGACAACGGTCTTTATGCCAAGATGCAATCGGCCTACAGGAAGTATCATAGCACTAAGACTGCTCTGATTCGTATTGTTAACGACATACAGCGTGCTCTTGATGACCAGTGCGAGTCCATTTTGGTTTTACTCGACCTTTCCGCCGCCTTCGACACAATGGATCACGCGATCTGTCTTGAGAGATTACGATTTTGTTATGGCTTCTCCAACCTAGTTCTTCAGTGGCTCACTTCTTATCTTGTTGAACGTCCTCAACGCATAGTGTTGGATAAGTTGTCTTCCCAGCCTCGTCGTTTATCTTGTGATGTCCCTCAAGGCTTCGTTTTAGGGCCGGTGTTATTTTCTCTCTATATTTCTCCATTGGAGGATGTAATTACGGCTCACTGCTTAAATGCAATGATGTACGCCGATGATTCTCAGCTTTACATTATTGTGAGACAAAGCAATCGTGCTACAGCATTAAAGGATCTTACGCTCTGTATCGAAGATATCATGTCCTGGAATGTCTCTAACATGCTTAAATGTAACCCAAAGAAGACTGATCCTTCTCAGTTACTGCACCGAAGCTCTTGAATGACCAACCCATTACAATCAAACATTGCTCCGCAGTTGACTCTTTTAAATCGAGATATAAAACTTTTTTTAATGGTGTTTATTGTTAGAATAGGTAAACAATTTATGGTAAATAGCATTCATCAGACTTTCACACGTTGTAAAATGCGTTTTCAAGCACCTTGTTATTATTGTTATTATTATTATTATTATATTTGTAGAAGTGCATTTCAGCGTATATGTATATACACAGATACTGTCTATCACAATTGCACATAAGCCGTTATTGGCATTTCCCCAGGAGGGTGCACAGAGAAGCTCGGACCTTTATCCAAAAATCCCCGAAGCCAGTACGTGGACATTGGACCTTTGCCCTGATTAAAAAAAAACAAATAAAATTATCAAGCGATGATAATTAAAACATTAACTTTCCTGGAATTAGCTGCTGAACTATTTGCTGTGTGGCAGTAAAACAAGACGCAACAACACTATCGTCACGCCTCTCGAGAAAGTTCTTTCTGAGTTTTCCGAAACTTTGGCAACTGTAGCCTCATCTGTATTTGAAAAATAAATACACATTTTACTCAGGAATGTCTTTAAAAGGAAGGGTAGTTTGGTACGGTCTGCAATGATATCCTACTGAGGAGAGGGGATAATTAGGAGGAATGTGACTGAATGATTGGGAAGTAGAGATTGAGGACGGCGACATATAAAGTGAATTTGCGTACGTTTTTCAAATGTCTTCACGTTTTTTTTTCTAGTACGTGTTCCAGTTTGCTAAATTTTTCAAATGTGGGCAAATTCCCCTAGAGTTATATTTAATGACTTTATCCCAGTTCAGAAAATGATTATCGTGTGGTAACGTCCATTATAAAAACGCTTGTTTCACGTCCCAGTCGATTGAACTGTTATACCAAAATGTCCGGCGACCTTAATTCGTCTTTAGTAAGAAATTAAAAGAGGAATTACAGCTTACCTTTACCTCCATGCTTCCTCTGAGAACGATATTGTAGCTGCCAATTTCTTCCAAAGCTTTCTTTGTGTTTTCCGAAATGTGAATTTTCTGGGCTAAAATCACACATTAAACAATGTACATTTCAATTAGTACTTATCGTTTTTAAGCTAAATGTTATGGAATGACGTCATACACCTCAGAAATCCACCATCTTGGATGAAAAATCTTGGATGAAAATATAAGTTAAAAGTCGTTTTGAGATTCTATTCTTGGTTTGCAACCACGTGACAAGGCGGCCATGTTGGGGGTCAAAACAAAAGAATATTTCCTCGCAAAATTTACATGAAAATAGAGTTTAGTTCCCAGAGGAGAGAAATGCTTTTGTTCTTGACCACCAACATGGCCGCCGTGACGTCACGTGCAAACCAGCAATAGTTGTAAGTGAATATTTCCTTAGTTTAAGCAAGACGAAAATTAGGAATCCGAATTTGGAAGAACAAAAAACGAAAAGGTATTATTTAATTTTCTGATTTTCTCAGTCCTTTTATCCCATAATAGTACAGATAATAAACGTTCCTAACGTTTGATGATTGGATAAACAATAGATTCAGATTGCAGAGGAAATGAATAGTTTTACCTTAATTATATATTGCCGCGACTTGCCGTAGCCTCTAAATTGGAATGGTTGATGACATATTAGAGAGATTTAGAGTGACGTTTACTGCAAATGGCAAAACGTCACAATAAAAATTGGGAATCTCTCAAAATAGAAAACGTGCAGCTAAAAGCATGCAGTCCAAAACAATTGTTACAGACCAAACTAACGTGAAGCTACTTATTTTGGGGTAGAAGTAATGAACAGTAAAGCACAAGTTGAGAAGAAATTTGGTCACGCGGTACAAATTTACGTTTGCCGTTTGCCGTGAACGTGACTCATAATCTCTCTAATAATGTAAAATTTTACGAATTCTTATAAACTGATTTGATTCGCGCGACATAATATACTTAGTCATCACTCAACTATCCTCGGTTAAAATAAGAATTGAAAAGCTTGTCTGAATTTTGATACATAAATTTAATTACTTAATGTGTCCCTTACGTTCGCCAGACGTTTGCATTCTTGATGCAGTATTCACTGTGTCTCCAAACAGGCAGTAACGAGGCATTTTGTTTCCAACCACACCAGCCACGCATGGGCCTAAAAAAAAGCAGAGAACAAGTAATCTCATCTTAATATTCAACGTGTGTGATGAAATTCTGGAAGCTGCATAAGTAGCTGTTTGGAGCGTTGCATGAACTTTACAATTTTTAAATTACTATGTAAAAAAAAGAGTTTATTTTACATTTAACTCATACAAGAGAGAATGAGCTATTCTCTCTTGACTAATAATTGTGCACATGATTTTTAATTTGAAAGAAAGGTTTTTTTATTTGTTTCCTTCGCCATTTGGATATCAACTATGTTTTTAAAGTTGTTCATCTTTACTTTTCATTCATGAATGTGTAATGCCGCAAAAGGCAAAATCCAATTGCATAAATGTGCATAATTAATGTCATAGTCATCATTGTCGCTCTCCCTCTCTCAAGCTCACTCACATCAATTAGCTCTTAATTCCCCGGCCATTTGAAAGATGATCGTTGAATACACAATTCTGTGACTAGACTTACCAGTATGTATACCTATTCGGACCGACAGTTGTCGTCTGGGGAACTGCGGTAGGTTTAGTTCATCCACGGCTTTTACCAAGTCCAACGCCATCCGGGCAATCTGATCCACGTGACGCATTCCGTTCCTTTGAGGAAGCCCTGAAACCACCATGTAGGCATCACCGATTGTCTCCACTTTGTACACGTCGTAAAAGTTTATGCGGTTGTCAAACAGGCCGTAAACCTTATCCAGCATCGCTGTAACCTAAACAAGAGAATATCCTAAAATCATGATTTTTTAAATGAGTAATGCAGCCTGAAAGAAAGTTTCCGTGAGAAGAAAAAGATACCAAAGTTTTACTTTTTGAATTCCTTATCATGGCCTCAGTTTGCTAAACCTCAAAAATTAAATGAAATCTTTTCAGTGAACGCACTACCAAAGAGGTCACATTTGAATGGGGAAAATACAGGATTTCGTCCACTGCCTGAAGAGTTAAAGTAATAAATCATCCCATCATACTTAAGATGGCTTAGAGCGAGATGTAGGGGTAAATATTGATAAACGAACAAGAAGCATCAAATGGTAATTTCTATTTTGTTTTTATCGTCTCAGTATATGTTTGACAAATAGTTCGAGTTAGAAATTCTAAAACAAATCCATCTTTGAAAAAAAAAAATTAGGCTCAAAGTTTTCCTTCTACAAAGTAATCCGGAATCCCATTGAGCAATCAGTAAGAGGACGTTAACTTATCTGTTGACCTGCAAAGGTTCCATGGCGGAGCACATTTCTGTAAAGTTGACAATGTCGCTGAAAAAAATGGTGACACTGCTAAAGTACTCGGCTGGAATTTGCTGTTTGTTTTTGAGTTTCTCAGCCACTGGATGCGGAAACATTTGGTAAAGGAGAGTGTCTGCTCGTTGCTTCTCCTCTTTCAACTCCAACATTGTCTGGGCAAGCCGAAAGGTGTAGTTTTGAATCGTTCCCGTCATTCGGTAAACTGAGTAAGCCATAAGAGGTACTAAAAGAATGGCAAACACGAGATATGCCAATCTTTGAGTTAGATGTGTTGTGTTCTCCATTCTCACCACTTCCAGGCGCTTGGTTAAGGAATCCCCGGCATCTTGTTGAACCTTAAAAATATCGTTAAGATATAAGGTCATGAGCTGAAACCACTGTTCACCTTTTGATACCGAGGCGTTGTCGGGTTCGTTAGCAAGGATGACTTCTCGCTCCTTTTCGACCAAGCGAATCACTGTCTCGTTTACATGATGGCCTATATTTGTCTTAATCTCGGGCATAAGAGTTTCACTTGCTTCTAAAAACTCCCGTCCAAGAATGCTGTGATTTGCGAACCATACGAGATCGCTTGAATTGCTGAAATGTCCCTTGGCAAAGAAAGCCCCGCCCAAGGCGCGCTCTATCCCAATTTTGTCTTTTCCAACAAGGAACATGTGGTAGCCAACCATATCCAGAAATATACTGTTTCCGGAATTTTCTCGAACGTTGAGGTAAAACCAGTCCAACATCAAGTTGATTGGAAGAGTGTAAAACTCAATTTGTCCATACTGAGTTCCACGTTCACATTTGCCAACTTGATTCCTGTAGTGAAATGAGACATGTTGAATTTAATATTACCCAACTTATTTTATGGCCGGATAGAGTACTAAAGTGATGACGTCATAAAAATGAAATTTCCGAAATTATGGGATTTGTCAGGATATTCTGAAAGAACAATGTCCAAGAGGCCTACTTGCCAAAATTGAGCATTTCGGGGCAAATTGTCTCTGAGATGTTAGCTGGTTATACTCGTAAAACTCCATACAAACCCTTTTTGAGTCGACCCAAAAAAATTTTGAAGGGTTTGTATGGAGTTTTCTAAACATAACTGGGCTACGATCTCAGAGACAATTAGCCCCGAAATGCTCATTTTTGGCAAGTAGGCCTCTTGGACATTGTTCTTTCAGAATATTCTGACAAATCCCGTAATTTCAGAAATTTCATTTTTATGACGTCACACTTAAGTACTCTATCCGGGAGTGTTCTCAACCCGAGCATCTCTTTTCCCCTCGGGATTTCCCGCGTTAGTCCCGCAAGAGATCTCTTTTTAGCCATGTAATAAATTTTTTATTGACGGCGGAATGGATATTGCTCTTTTTGGTCAATTCTTTGCTGAAAACGTTACTTAGTACTGACCTTTACCCATACATGAAAATGCTCCTGTAAATTTATGAAGAAGATACCAAACAATTTTATCTGGGAGCACAAACAATTATTATTATTTTTTTTTTTTGCAGACATGACAGACATAGCATTAACACTTGAAAAAAACTGGCCCAACTTTTCAACTGTCAATCAGTGTCTATATCCTTGCCATCCGTCTCAACATGCAGATCGACGACAGGAAACAAGTTCTCTATTTGATTCTTCATGTAAACATTTCAAAGCTTTTTAATTAAATACTTTAAAATAAAACGTTAAAAAAGAAGTTAATAAAGTTGTTAATACTAAATTTAGAAACAAGTGCCAACAATATACCTGTGTTCATTTAGATGTCTTTGGAAATTTTCAGCCCCGTGTAAAAATTCTCTTTCAGCTGTATCATCAAATGGCCAATCTGTTTTATCTAGAGCTTCATCTGTTTTATTGCGAGCGTCGCTCAATGTTTTGAACACTCTATCCTTGTCCTCTGCACTTTTCGATCCCAAGCAGAGCACTGTCAGTCCACGCTCGATTTGAAGACGGTGAATTAAAGAAGCCACCTGCAAGCTTGATTTGAGATTTGTCTCCAGAATTTCGGCTTTTTTGATGTTTTCTTTCGCTTCCTTGACATCGTCGACCACGAAGATAAGTAGACCGGTTATTGCTATCATAGCAACGCCGATGATCTTTAACGACTGCACACGTCGGCCAGCGGCTGTTGTGACGTCGTATCGCCAGCACAAGCGTAATAACTTTAAAGTCTTTCTCCTTGTATCTTCCTCCATAGATTTCTTTTTACTTGTTTTGTAAAAAAAGTAAGTTTTTTTTGATTGAGGAATAATTCTGTTAATGGCTACGTGTTACAAGATAAAGAGCTTTTAATTAACGAATCCATTTAATTTACTTAATCCTTGGCCTAGACAACATATATCTAGTTAAGTGCATCACTCCAGGACATTTTGATTTTCGAATTTAATTTGGCCAGCTGAGGTCAATAATATAATCTTCCTCTTTTTCTTTCAAATATATAGGTAGTTTACACAGTTGCCATTCGTCCCACTTTTTAAGGCTGATTTACAAAATCAAGGTTTTAAAATGCTTTTAGGTTTTTCAACTCTTTGAGTTCACTAAACTTGAGAATGAATCCATTTTTAACAAAATACAAAAATCGCTTTTCAATTGTAGCTTTAAAAGTGGTGTAAAGAACGCTTTCTGTCAAAAATTGTTTAAAACATTCGAGAATTCGATTTTTTTTTCCTTAATGGATGAAATGTTTAGAAAACCAGTCCATTAGTGTATGTATGGGTTTTTTGATATTTGCAATTTATTTGAAAGTGATACGTTGCCTTAAACGAAAGACAACTTTGTCGGTATAGATGGTTTTCACAGTGATGTCATCAAATTGTAAAGTCAAAATAGCGAGGTTTTACGAATTCTTATTTACACTAGGTTGAAATTAACAAAAAATATATCTTTGTATAAGTTTCCATTCCCGTAACATGTTTCATTTCGAAAATACAGCAGTTTGAACTTCCGGGTTTTTACAGTGCGTGACACCAAAATAGGAATGCTGACTCGTTGAAAAAAAGTCTCTCTTCTTGATTTTCAGCAGTACAACCATTTCAAGTGTTAGAAGATATGTTTATGCGCAAGTATGCTAGTTCTCGAGTGAAAAGACAGAGTTTTTATGGAAAACAAAATGTGAACTCCAGACGTTTTTGTTAATTTCCGGCTGCCATATATATAGGTGGACCAAAACTGGGTACACCAATATGGCGTCTCCATACAAAGCTCCACAAAGGTGCGTGAAACGTTTCGGAAAATAACTCAGAAAATATCGGCCACAAGGACCTGAGACTTGGACAAATTGTTTATATATTAGTCTTTAAAAACACCTCCTTATCTGGGCTTCTTCCACTGGACGGTTTTTTGTTGCGTGACAGTGACAACGATCTATTCGGTAATTTTCAATAGTCGTTTGAATTTCCGCATATCAGCTCCTATTTGAAACGTAAAAACGGGTCATTTTAGTGATCCGCTATAATCACACCAGCTGTCCGTCCCGCTCTTTAGGGCGCTTATCTTTAATCTACATAATTTTGGTTTAAAGCTTTATTTTACGTTTCATCCTTTCTTTCTTTCAGCAAAACCATATCGCTTTTGAACTGTAACTTTCAAACAAGGACAGGTTAAAAAAATAGCGACTTCAATTTTTTCACCAAATGTATGACATGTGAGGATAGCTGCCTCTTCAATTTCCGCATATTTTTTGTTTTATTTTGCTTTTATTTCGACATGTTTTCCACAAAGCCTTACTTTCATCTTCCGCATGATATCCCTGAAAAATAATTCTTTTTTTATCGTTGAATTATTTTTGTATCCTATAAAATGCCCTGTGCTGCTCACTAGGTCATTAAAATGAAAACAAAAATAATGCCATATTTTTAATGTTAACAAATATGTTTTGACGGTCATCGTCAGCGTGACGGTTATGAAAGTTTTCAGCGATAAAACGCGCCTGTTACAATTTATACGTTACGTAACGTTGGAAAACAAACTGCTACATGAATTTTAAAGTTGACGGAATTAATAGACGCGCGTTCAAGCATCTATAGAGAAAGCGTCAGATTGATGTGTTTCCCACCTAACAATCACCGTACATAGACTCCTTAAGGTCAGTACACACTAGGCAACAAGTTGCAGCAACAAGTCGTGGCGACAGATCACTCCGTGTGTACAGCTCCGGCGACTAGTTGCACAAACATGTCGCGACGACACATCGCAGCGACAAATCGCTTCGTGTGTACTGGAGAATTTTTGTGAAAATATTTGTCTCTGCAACAGAATTTTGTGGCCGCAACAATTTGCACAAATTCTGTTTGATTTGAATTTTTGCAACATCTTACTGCGACAAAATTCTGTTGCAGAGACAAAGATTTTCACAAAAATTCTCCTGTGCACACGCAGTGATTTTGTCGCTACGACGTGTCTTCGCGACATGTTGCTGCGACTTGCCGCCTAGTGTGCACCGACCTTTAAGCTTAACTTGATACCTGGTAGGGGCAGAGTCCAAGATCTTAAAGCAGTCTAAGTTACAGGAGTTACGACTAGACTTTAAAGCCTGTAAATGCTTATAAACGTGAGAGGATCTGTCCGATGACAAGGCACGTGCTCGTGCACGCGCGTGGAAAAGTGTCGGCGTGTTTCACCAACGTAACAAGCATTACAGCTTGCACAGGAAAATTTGTACACAATGCGGGCACTAAGCCTATCAGGAAATGGATCTTTCACGTTGAATAAGTTCTTAATTTTAAAAGTAGGGTAAGCAAACTTGATGTCAGTGGGTTTACAGAATCGTTTGATGAGCTTGCGAACAACAAAGGTTGCATAATTTCATCAACCGATTCATAAACCCATTTCATAAACCCATTCACATCAAGAGTTGTTTAATTAAGAACTTCTTCAACGTGAAAGAACCTTTTTCTGAGGGGCTTCGTGGACGCATCGTGTACAAATTTTCCTGTGCAAGCTGTAATGCTTGTTAATTTCCTAAAAATCCGCCTGAACCTGAATTTCATTCGTACCTTAAACGACGACTTGTACAAACTGCAAACGACGATCACAGGCTGTCAATCTCCCCACTGTGGCGATCAAATTTAATTGACGTTTTAAGATCGTCTAGCTTTTAGTCAATAATTTGATTTAGGCGAAATTTTAAAGAGGAGTTCATTCACTCCTAGCACTTGGAATTTATATCCTTTCCAAAATTAGCCTTTTTCTCTGTTTTCACTAAGAAAGTCTTTCATGTGATTTATCGCTAGATACCTTCATAAACCTCTGTAGATCTGTTTGTTGAGGCTTTTTATGGACGTGAATGAAGCCAACCGATCCAAATTGCTTCCGTGCGTTCGTTATTGGAAGAAGTCGGAAATATACCAGCTGATAAAAATGCCGAAAAGGCCGTGCCCTTAAAACTCACACGTTATATGCTACCAAACCGCTGACAAAACTAGGAGTTTGAATGCGTTAATACCTGCCTTAATGGAAGTGGGTTCTGTGAACAAATCTCCTTGCCCTGATTCTGACAAATAAACAGTGCACGCACTACTTTTTCTAAATCTTTGCGCATGCAAGGTTTCCCTTCGATTCTATTTTCCCTCAGTCACATTTTGAAAAAAATGTGGTTCCGATTGATTGCTATGGAGACAGGATATGACGTCATGCATTCAAGATTAAGCCATTTGGAACTAAATGCTACCAAACAACTAACAAAACAAGAAGTGTGAATGTATATAAGAGGGATCAAAAGTGAGCGCTATTTTAATTCTATTTTTTATTTCTCTTTTATCGAAAAAATACAGAGTAAGCGATAAGCAATCTCCTGACATTGTTCGTGAGCAATGAACGTGCAAGTTATATACTTATTTCTTAACAGTTGTGCGTGCAATGTCCATGTTAGTCGATTTTCAAAAATGATTTCAATCAGTTAGCTCTACTTTTCGATATCAAGTTGACCCTTTTTTTCTCGGTCACATTTTGAAACATTTAGTGTTATTTTGATGCTATGATAACGATACAGGATGTCATGATTGCCATGGGAACAAGCGAATTTGGCCTGATGTACTTCATACATCAAAATTACCTCTGCGTGATGATGCGTTTAAGCCTCTTAAGTACAAGATGGCGGGATGATTAATTACACCTCCATTAACTAAAAACGTTTTCCTCGATTTTTTTAATTTAAAAAAACTGCACCCTTGAAAATAATTTGTTCCATTCAATCACTCTTCATTTATGTCTCAGACACTTTCTGGAAAACTGTGATCACAAAAGGTTGCTTTGATTGCGAGATATGACATCATAAGGTATTATTCTTGGCGATTTTCTCTAGGAGAAAAACTTTCCAGCGTATTGCTCTTCCAAAAGTAACAAACTACTAATCGGTTCCTGACGATGTCTATATTCCGCTGTTTCAATTACTTATCTAAGAATAAGATAGAAGTTAGAGGAATGCTGATCTGAATTATTATTTTTGGCGGCTGTTTTTGAAAACAACATTGAACGACCACAAAATATTTTTTAATATATTTTACTTTATCTTGAACCTTATTAATTAAAAAAGACCATAATTTTAACTAAACAACACGAATTTCCTGAGTCAGTATCAAGACAGTGACTTGTTTTTGTAAAAACTAAATGTTGAGCGCAGCAAGGCATGCATGCAAGCGCTGAGCATCTGCAGGTTTAGCGTTTTTAGGATTAATACCAATGTTAACTACCTTAGCTTGGAAAATATGTAAGATGAAAAAAAAAAAAGGTTTTTAGGAATTGAAAGGAAATACACTGAAACTCACCTTTCTACATAGGTATTTTTCTGCAAGTTAGTCATAAACGATTCTTGGTTTTCTTCGAAAAATGAAGCAGTGTCGCACAAAGGCATGTTTTTCATGTATTTCCTTAACACCTGCTTTTGATGACGTGCTGATTGCCGATGATCTTCTCAAATTAACCATGCATGCGGTGAACTAGAATTACTTTGAGGAAATAATTTGACAGTCAGCACACAAAAAGGACCCGAAATTGTTGGCTGTGCCCTATTTTTGCTATGAACAAACCGTGAGTATAAAACTTCAATTAAAATTATGCAAATTGCCCTAAATTGGTTGGCTCTGTTCAGAAAGCAACTGGGTCACTTTTCTTGAAGCTAAGTAATGAGTACACTTTTCTGAATTTAAAACCTTTTATCAGGAGCGAGTCGTCACTTCTTCTTTTGGATATATTAAATAAATCTTGAGAAATTTTCGCGTTCTCCTTCAGCAAAGTGTAAAATTTTTAAGTTTTGTCCCTGAATTAGAAGTAAATATAGGGGCACCTTACAAAACTGGATTCGGACGAAATCCCTCACAAACAAAAACGAAACAAAACAAATTAATATATAATTGCACCTTGCAACAAAAAGGTCGTTCATTTGAAAAATATAAAGGCTTTAATGTTCACTAGCGGCTCTGATTCTAAACAGCTAGTCCAGAATATTTAAAAACTATTAGCTCAAAACATTTAAAAATAAGATAATTGAAAGCAACTCAAAGGTCTCATTTCCTTTCAAAACTTAAAAGCGATAATCTACGATGCCTGAATTTAAATGTAGTAATTGCAGATATCGTTTTCAGTTGTCAGAGTCATAGTTGTTTCTGAAGTGACAATTTTAGGTCGTCGAAGCGACATAAAGTCCTCTTAAAAAGGTAATTTTAAGAAATCATTCAGAAATTTGGTGATTTTAAAAGTTCTTAAAATTTTTGAAAGGACTCTTGCTGAATGGAAGACTATAAAAAAGTGAGAAGACCTATAGAAAATACAAGCTTTTAACTATAAATAGGTTTCCAATGTTAAGAATTGAAGTCAACTGTGGAAAGTACTGAATGTTAAAAACACCAACAACAATGTTTTAGCGAGCTTAATAGCAGATTTATTTGCAGCAAAGCCCAATAGCTGTCGCATTTGCTCTTTAAAAATTTGCTATTGCTTTTAAGTTAATAATAATAATTTAATAAATCTTACAGACGACACTACCGAGTTGTATGATGCAAATAAATCCATCCTAAAAAAATTCGTGGACCAGAAAATGTGGAAATTGTGGTACTTGGTAAAACAAATCCCGCAAAAATGTTGCGAGTGTTTCAAAAAACACCTCCCCAAAGAATCACAATTCTGTTGTGATTGGTTGATGCATTTTGTTTCAAACACAAAACAAAAACAACTTGAACTGACAACAAAGTATGGTGCACTAAAGTACACAGTTGAAGCATCTACTTGCCCTGTGGGAGTTGAACTTTTTTTATGTAAAAACTTTTCCTTGTTCCAATTAAATTTGCATTGCTACTGTGAGTGAGTCTTGTTGTAAATATAAAAATGTCCAGCCTTCCTTTCATTTATCATGTCAAAAGCAACTAAATAATTATCCCTTTAAGCCCCAATATAAACATACGAATTCTCCAAACTGATCTCTATACATTTCTTTAAAAAAGTAGTTGAGAGAATTTGAAAAAATAGATCAAAGCATTTTCTCTTTAGTGATTATTTCATTAATTCTCATAACCTTATCTCGTGAGAAGGTATGAATATTATTGGGAGAAAATTGATGTTGGTCACCATTGGGGCTTAAAGGGTTGAGAAAAAAAATCACTGTCACCACAGGATCGAAGGAAAGGTAGTCTGAACGGGGGGTGGGGCGAAAAGACGGATGGCATTTTAGACTACTGGAACTGAAGAAGGATTTAATGATAGATCTGGCACAAGATACTTCAGACACAGTAACCGCTTCAATGAATTCTTCTTTTATTGCTTATAGCTCTCATATATTACAAGACAAGTAGGTTTACTACAACACATAGCTGAAACTTTCGCTTTTACTTACAGCAAAATCTCTTTCATGTATTCTATTTTTAATGTACTTGTACTCGGTAAATCTAGACTAAGTGTAAGTTGCATGTGACCATTTAATGTTAAATCTTTTTGTACTGTTTGAGATGCGTGTGTCTATTCTCTAAAAGATAATAAATAACTAAATGAAATATAATATAACATAACATAACATAACATAAAATAATATAATATAACATACCATGATATAATATAATGTAATGTAATGTAATATAACATAATATAATATAATATAACATACCATAATATAATATAATATATTAGTATATACACACTCAGTGATCTTGGTGATTTAAGCAATCTGATTGGTTCGCTACCTCTGGCTATTCAACAATATTCACCTCCTAGCGGGTGGATAATGTGTGAGCTCGGTGTTTTTCCCATTTTTTTAGAGAACGATCTTTTAAAAGTCGACAAAATCCTAGGACTGACTTTTTTTAAGGCAAGAAAAGACTTGGAAGGATTCAATACAGCGTTTTCAATTTACTGTAGCTGAGTTTTGTGCTCGATGGATTGTTTACAACTCCCGTGTATTCGCGTAGAAGAAGCCGTTTCGTGAACTCAGCGTTTTCTAACAAGAAAGTCTTGGCTCAAAAATCGAATTTTATTTATGACAAACAAATTTAAAAGGAAATGTTTGCAGAAATCCTACGTTTCAAGTAAACAGGAAAAAGAGTGATACAGGAAGACGACGTCTTACCACGAGCAACCGAGCCGCCATTTTTGTTAGCACTTCATGCGAAGAACAACACAACAAACCCTTTTGGCTATAAACTTGGCGAGTCAACAGAAAACAACAAAGCTCTACTTTTCTTCTCAGGTAAGGAAACAGCTCAAGCTTTTAGCGGTTTCATTTAAGCCATTACCCCGGCTATTACGCTGTTGTTTGCGAACTGATAAACTTGTGAATTGCCATGTTTGAAAATTCTGCAAAGATCTATTTTTAAACTTACGCGTGATTTGATCTGTCAATCAAATCGTACTTTTTAATGGTTTCAACTCTGATTTTGTTGAGCTCACGTCGTGTGTATATACTAAAACAATTATTCTCAGCTCTTCAATCTCGGTGAATAGTGGCTTTGGGAATATTTACCTCGCCGCTTTCACGGCTCGGTAAATATTTTACCACTATTCACCTCGATTTCAAAGAATAATTGTTAAATATAATATAATGTAATGTAATGTAACATAATATAATATAATACAACATACCATAATATAATATAATATAATATAACATAATATAATATAATATAATGTAGTGTAATGCAATGTAATGTAATGTAATATAACATACCATAATATAAAATATTTAATATAATATAACATACCATAATATAATATAATATAATAAGAATAAAATTTACCACACCGCTGTTACGGTAAATTATGGTAAGTGCAATTGGAAAGCTTTCTCCATTGCTGTTGGAATCATGATATTTTGCGATTGCTTACATTAAGTGCAGAAGGATCGTTTTATCTTAGAATACTGGACCCAAAGCAATCTGTACATCTTCAGTTCATCAATATATGTAAAAAAAAATCAATTTTAGATTTCAACTGTTACATTTGAGCTGATACGTGTCACAGTTTTTGGCTGTAAAGTACTAAATTTTAGCTGAAAAGTTTCACAGCTGCACATAAGCCATCATTTCTTCCGGCGTGTGCAGAGTAAAGCACGGAGCATTTTCCAGTAATCCTGTCAGCCAGTATGTGGACATTGGACCTTTGCCCTGAGTATAAAAAACAAAGTGCACACATTATTCATTGTGTTACTGCTAAATACATTTGAATCTTTGACGTCAAGGAGCTGTGGTGATGGCTGCCACCCTACAGGTTTTTTGCAGTTTTGTTCCAAATTGCTTTAAGTCTCAAGCTCTTTTCTTCAAAAGCTGTTTATTTATTTCTCAGACTCATTTTGGTAACCTTTAGCTACAGTCGGGTTATATGGTTACAAGATATGAGGTCAACAGTGGCAGAAGGTCAAGTCATTGCAAGAGACAATTAATTTTTGTAGAGAAAAACTATAAAACAGCTAAGCAATATAGTTTTCAGTCACAGCAGACCTCAGCCAAGGAAAAGGCTCAGTTTTTAAATGTTTTCATGAAACTTCATCTTTAATTAAATCGAAGCGGTAGCCAATGAGATGGCGGCCAAGATAGCTGCCAAGATAGCGGCCATTGTAAATGACGTCCTCAGCAGCGTCATATCCCATAATATCTGTACCATCTTGGAGAGCTCGTAAATTTTAATCGTAATTGCTTGTAAATTTTAATCGTAATTGTAAGTGTTTTAAGTATTTCAATATATTGTAAACTCAAAAGGAGGCTCAAAGTGAGCCCTCCCACTGCGAGTGCGGATTCACTTCTTCGTCTAGTCGATAAAAAGGCGACCGAGGAGGTTTTTTTGATCTGCATTTGAGCAAATAAAAGTTCTAATAATGTCAATTTACCTTTACTTCCATGCTACCCCTGAAAACGATGTGGTAACTTCCAATTTCCTCTATAGCTTCCTTGGCATTTTCCGAAATGTGAATTTTCTGAGCTAAAAAAACACATATGCATACACATAACATATTATAATAATACATTCGGTCAAGAGCCATAATGGCTCCTGATTCGCTGTAAGAACTGCATGTTCATTGGACTAATGAAAACTGGTGCAGTTGATGGATGACATAAAAACTGCCATTAAAATCCCGCCATCTTGAATTGTAAATTACTGTTACATTTTTAGAAATAATGCAAATGTAAAAAAAAGAATGAAAATTAAATGGGATTAGAGAATTTAAGGTAGATTTTAAGATTCATCCATTTTTATACTAGCCGGTAAATAACAAATTCAGTTGGTGAATAAGCTCCTTACGTTCGCCAGAAGTTTGCATTCTTGATGCAGTGTTCACTGTGTCTCCAAACAGGCAGTAACGAGGCATTTTGTTTCCAACCACACCAGCCACGCATGGTCCTGATAAAACGATAAATAACAACAGGTTATCTGATATCTGACGATACCTCTGATTCCGCAGAAGAATGACGTTTATCCCCGTTACACATGGCATCTCAAACTGATAAAAGTAACGATCGGTAAGAATCCTAAGTGCTATAATTTTGTTGTTAAAAAGAAAGCAGTTACAATACCGTTTCAGCAATTGGCCTAAATAAAGCCAGAAATGTCCCCTTTTATTTGAAATCAGCTAACTTTCTATGCATACATTTTCATGTTTTTTTTACTCCTACTTTTTAAAGCGTCTCCTACAACAATTTAAACGCTCGTGAATGGACGAGTAGGTGTGAATTAGCTAGGGTGCCTCTCGGGGATGCACCCTATATAATTTAGGTCTTGTGACTAGCCAAAAATGTACCTAATCCTGTATCCCTTTATTACAAAAGTATAAAAAGTGGGTGGGAGTGGGGAGTTGCCCCCGATCCCCAAGGTCCCAGCACTGTTAGCCTAGACCTACCCGTGTGTATGCCAATTCGGACCGACAGTCGTTTAGTAGGGAGCTGCGGTGAATTTAGTTCATCCACTGCTTTTACGAAGTCCAACGCCATCCGGGCAATCTGGTCAACGTGACGCATTCCGTTCCGTTGTGGAAGCCCTGACACCACCATGTAGGCGTCCCCAATTGTCTCTACTTTGTACACGTCGTAAAAGTTTATGCGGTCGTCAAATAATCCGTACACCTCATCCAGCATGGTTGTAACCTTGAAAAAGTAAAATACAGCGTAGTGTGGTCCAGTTGTTGTGGCAAGATTGAGATGAATTTGGTATCAGTGTGAGAATTATGATTATGTTTATGATTGTTATTGTTATTGTAATTGTGATCGTGATTGTGACTGTGATCATGACGGTGACCATGACTGTGACTGTGACTGTTTCTGTGATTGTAACTGTGATTAGAGCGGTTTTCACTTGACTGTCGTAAAACCAAAACCAAAGTAAATACACTAGCTAACCAAAGGGCGTAGTAAAACCAAAACCAAAACCAATCCCTTTCGACAGTCAAGTGAAAACCGCTCTATAATTGTGATCGTTATTGTGTCTGTGACCGTGACCGTGACCGTGATTATAATTGTGATCGTGATTGTGACTGTGACCGTGACCGTGACCGTAACTGTGACTGTTTCTGTGATTGCAACTGTGATTATAATTGTGATCGTGATTGTGTCTGTGACCGTGACGGTGATTATGATTGTGATTGGGATTGTGACTTTGACTGCGACTGTGTTTGTGACCGTGACCATGACCGTGACCGTAACTGTGACTGTGACTGTTTCTGTGATTGCAACTGTGATTATAATTGTGATCGTGATTGTGTCTGTGACCGTGACCGTGATTATGATTGTGATTGGGATTGTGACTTTGACTGCGACTGTGTTTGTGACCGTGACCGTGACCGTGACCGTGACTGTAATTGTGATTGTGATTTCCGGATCGTGATCGTGATCGTGATTACTATTATGATAAAAAAATTGTCTGTGTATCCAGGTACTATCTAAATAATGTTCTGCCTGAGCTTAACATTATTTATGAACGGGATTATTCCACGAATTCCTTCAAAAGATTTGCCAATTTCTCGCCAGTTTTAGGATTCGAAAGGGTACTTGTAATTACCATGTTTTACTGATAGTAAAAAAGACTAAGGTATTTCTGCTTCTCTGTTTCTCTCCCTCAAATAAACTGTTAACTGAACTGATAATAAAAGTTTGCAGCTTAACAAAAATAGTAAAAATACTTCAGACCTGCAGAGGTGCCATACCAGAACACATCTCTGTAAAGTTTACAATGTCGCTGAAAAATATTGTCACGCTGTTAAAGAACTCGGCTGGAATTTGCTGTTTGTTCTTGAGTTTTTCAGCCACTGGAAACGGAAACAATTGGTAAAGAAGAGTGTCCGCTCTTTGCTTCTCCTCTTTCAACTCCAACATCGTCTGGGCAAGCTGAAAGGTGTAGTTTTGAATAGTTCCTGTCATTCGGTAAACTGAGAAGACAATAAGAGGCACTAAAAGAATAGCAAACACCAGATATGCCAGTCTTTGGGTTAGATGTGCTGTGTTGTTTTTTTCTACGATCTCCAGGCGCTTAGTTAAAGAATCCCCCGCATTTTTTTGTACTTTAAAAATATCGTTAAGATATAAGGTCATGAGATCAAACCATTGTTCGCCTTTCGATACCGAGTTTTTGTCTGGTTGGTTAGAAAGGATAACTTTTCGTTCCTTTTCGACCAAGCGCAACACTGTTTTGTTCACCTGATGGCCCATTTTGTCTTAATCTCGGGCATAAAAGTTTCACTTGCTTCTAAAAACTCCCGTCCAAGAATGCTGTGATTTGCGAACCATACGAGATCGCTTGAATTGCTGAAATGTCCCTTGGCAAAGAAAGCCCCACCCAAGGCCCGCTCAATTCCAATTTTTTCTTTGCCAGCAAGTAACATGTGGTAGCCAACCATATCCAGAAATATACTATTTCCGGAATTTTCTCGAACGTTGAGGTAAAACCAGTCCAGCATCAAG
Source organism: Porites lobata (assembly GCA_942486035.1). Lineage (NCBI taxonomy): Eukaryota > Metazoa > Cnidaria > Anthozoa > Scleractinia > Poritidae > Porites > Porites lobata. The sequence goes on along the minus strand of CALNXK010000199.1, from coordinate 380,477 downwards.
TTGATTGGAAGAGTGTAAAACTCGATTTGTCCATACTGAGTTCCGTGTTCACATTTTCCAACTTGATTCCTATGGTGAAAATGAAACATAATTAATAATCCAATATACTGACGAGACTGGATTGAAACTCGCCTAGTTCCGATTATAAACGAAAATGGACTACAAATTAAGGTCTTTTTCGTTAACTTATTCTCTCATTCGCACCGAATATTTTGCCACAAAGGCAGCTTTTATCAAGAAAATAGGGGAGTAGGGATAACGTACTTTCCCACTACTCCTGAGGGAGGACATGAGGTGGGAGCGCGGGAGAATCGGGGGCTGAAGCCCTGGGGAATAGGGGGAGGGGAAAGTTTTGAAAGGGCAGCAAGAGTTAGAAATAGACGGAAAATTACGCAATAACGATTGATATTTACAATCGAAAGAGAGCTATAACGAGGAAGCCATGAAAAGGGGCGGGAGCCGGGAATGCAAAAAATGGAAAGCGGAGGCGGGAAGATTGGATCCCCCTTCCCCCCCCCCCCCCCCTTCCCCACTCACCTACTATGAATTAAGGTGCCTCTTAATTTTTGAATATTTAAAAGTTAACAATAGCTAATAAGTTTAGAAACAGGTGCCAACGGTATACCCGAGTATATGATCGTCGCAGTGGTAATTACAATTTAAGCAATTGCAAATTAACCCGAAAAAATTTCGGCTCTTCAGTCTATAAAGGGATTCGGGCTCAAGGCCTCCGCGTTAGTGCTGCAGTGCTCTGCCAACTTAGCTATGTACACCCATACATTGGGAGCAGCCCTACTTGTTGAGTTCATCTTAACCCGTGAAAGGAATGAATCATTGAATGAATAAGATGTAGCTTACCTGTGTTCATTTAGATGCCTTTGGAACTTTTCACCCCCTCGCAAAAATTCTCTATCAGCTGTGTCATTAAATGGCCAATCTGTTTTATCCAGAGCCTCATCTGTTTTACTGCGAGCGTTGCTCAATGTTTTGAACACTCTATCCTTGTCCTCTGCACTTTTCGATCCCAAACAAAGCACTGTCAGCCCACGCTCGATTTGAAGAAGGTGAATTAAAGAAGCCACCTGCAAGCTTGATTTGAGGTTTTTCTCCAGAATTTCGGTTTTTTCTATGTTTTCCCTTGCCTCATTGACATCGTCGACCACGAAAATGAGGAGGCCGGTTATTGCTATCATGGCAACGCCGATGATCTTCAACGATTGCACACGTCGGCCAGCGGATGTTGTGACGTCATATCGCCAGCACAACCGTAATAACGTAAAAGTCCTGCTTGTATCGTCCCCCATAGTTTTCGTTTCACTTATGTGGTAAAAAAGTAAATTGGTTGGGAATGTAAATACAAAAAGAAGAATTCGATTAGTGGCTACCTGCTTCAAGATAACGAGCTTTCAACTGACTAATCTATTAAATGCGTCTAATCCTAGACGATACTGATAAAAGAAGAATTCGATTAGTGGCTACCTGCTACAAGATAACGAGCTTTCAACTGACTAATCTATTAAATGCATTTAATCCCAAACGATACTGATGTGTCTAGTTAAGTACAGCACTCCAGAACTTTTGTTTTTCAAATTAAGTCCACCAGCTGTGGTCATTTATTTAATATTCGTCCTTTTTTTCGACTATATAGGTCGTTTATGGATCTGCGACAGTGGCTGTTCATCCCACTTTTTAGGCCTTCAATTACTGATCTACAGAAATTTGGTTTCCAAAATGCTTTTAAGTAAAGGTAAAGATAAAGGTGAAGAAAAAGACTCCAAATTTTACGTCAGTAGCTCGAAATAGTCCTCTGCCGAACAGACCTGAGGTCGACGGTGCGCTCATTTTGTTGGAAATATGCCAACTGATAAAGCTGCAGAAAATTTCCCTCCATTAAAAAATACACATTATATGCAACCAAACAGCTAACAAAACTAGTAGTTTAAATGCGTTAATCCCTGCGTTAATGGAATTGGGTTCAATGAACGGATCCACTTACCTTGTTTCTGACAAATAATTATAAACGGTGCACGTTCTACCTTTTTTTCTAAATTTATTGCGCTTCGATTATATTTTCGCTCAGACACATTTAGAAAACATGTGGAGGCAGTTGGTTGTATGGGGACAGGATATGACGTCATGCATTCAAGACTAAGCCATTTTGGACGTAAATACTACCAAACAAGTAACAAAACCAGTAGTGTGAATGCATAAAAGCGGGATCAAAAGTGGGCGTTATTTTTAGTTTGTTTTTTATTTCCTTTTTTTCTACATAATATAGAGGAAGCCATCAGCAACTATGATCTCCTGATATTGTTCGAGACAAATCAACGTGCCAGTTCTACTTATTTCTTATAATCGCTGTGCATGCAAGGTCCACGTTCGTCGATTTTTAAAAACGATCTCAATCAGATAGCTCTACTTTTCGATATCAAGTTGACCCTTTTTTTCCTCGGTCACATTTTGGAAACAGATTGGTGATATTTGGATGCTATTATGGCTATATGTGACGTCATGATTGCCATGGGAACAAGCCAATCAGGCGTCAGACACACCACTGTATCTGCAGATGTACTTTATAAATCAAAAATACCTCTCTGCGTAAGTACAAGATGGCGGGGTGATTAATTACACCTTCATAAGGCTTTCTCGTCGGGTTTGTTAAAAAAAAAATAAAGTTTTCAAAACCGTCTCTCTTCCATTCATTTACTGTTCATTTATTCCGCAGACACTTTCTGGAAAAATTTAGTGACAGAAGGTTGCTTTGATTGCGAGATATGACATCATAAGATATTATTCTTGGCAATTTTCTCTCGGAGAAAAACTTTCCAGCGTATCGCCGTTCCGCTGTGTTGGGGCAACCGTGATAAAATAGAGGTTTCGAAAGTAACAAACGATACTCATATTCCGCTGTTTTAATTACTAAATTATATCTAAGAATCAGATAGAAGTTAGAGATGCTGATCCAAATTCTAGTTAATTTTTTGGCGGCTCTATGAAAACAACATTGAAAATCAAGGTAATTTCCTACCATATTCTCCGACGACGAAATATTTTTTAATACTTTATCTTTACCCTTAATTATTAATTAAAAGAACAAGCAACACGAATTTTCTGAGTCAGGATCAAGGCAGTGACTAGTTTTTGTAAAAACTAAATTTTGAACATAAGCTAACACATGCAAGCGCCAAGCATCTGAAGGTTTAGCGTTTTTTGGATAAATAACAATGTTAACCACCTTGGAAAATAAGCAAGATGAGAAAAAAAAAGGTTTTAGGAATTGAAAGGAAATACACAGCCACTCACCTTTGTACATGGGTATTTTTCTGCAAGTTAATAACAAACGATTTTTGGTTTTCTACGAATTAAAACGAAGCGGTGTCTCACAAAGGCATGTTTTTTCATTTATTTCCTTTAAAACCTTTCTTAACACTTGCTATTGATAACGTGCTGATTGCTGATTATCTTTTCTTATGAACCATGCATGCGGTGAACAAAAATTACTTTGGGGAAAAAGCACAAAAAGGGCTTTACCTTATTTTTCCTTACTAAACTATAGAAATTACCCTCAACTGATTGGCTCCGGTTCAGAAAGCAACTGGGTCACTCAGAAAAATGATAAATACTTCTCTCAATTTGAAATCTTTTATCAGCAGGTCGTCACTATTTAAATCTACCGTAGTCTTTTAGATGTATTTAATAAATATCTTAAGAAAATTGCGCGTGTTCCCCGGGGCGTGTTCCTTTAGCAACGTGCAATTTGTGTGAAAGTTTTAACTTTTGTGCCTCATTTAAGGCTGTTTACATATAACCTTAACCTGATTTTCTCACAAATAGCATCGTGGTTGTTTATCATTTACAAAAAGCATTTTGAAAGTCTGGTTGGAATGTAAATGGAACACGACTTTTTGGGTCGTTGCGGCGGAAAATCTCCTGGAGCATCGGAACATCTGAAAATCTGAAAAGGTAGCCCTATTTTTCCGGAAGGAATATTCGAAACGGAAATGCGTGTTCCACTTCTTCGAAGCCATCTTTGATACCAGACTCAGGATTACGCGTCGCGTAGGAACGAGTTATTGTGGGCACTGCGATATGTGTATATCTCACTCCGGGTATAGACACTTTCGTAATTAGTCGGCTTGCACGAGAGCGCCCGATATTAAAACGACAATTGCCGTAGATCGATCGTTCCCCAACGTCCCTGCGATTAAGGAGTGCTGAGTATGCATTGTGCCCAGAGCTTTCGATGTTACGATTTTGTACCTTTCACAGGACGATAAGTTCATTTGTCTTCATGTGGACTTTAAATGTTTCAAATTAGCACTATGGCCAACTTTGAGACGCAGAGTAGAGTAGAGTAATTGCAAATTCATTATCAGCTAAAATAATTAATCCACAAGTTAATCCTTTGATTTGGTAAACAAACTGATTTGTACAGATGGTAAACGCGATGCCGGGACGAAATTTACAAGTCCTGAATGTTGGTTTCCATTTGGCCAAACTGTGAGCCCACTAGTTTGCCCATGTAAAACCGTTTAGGCTATGTAAAGCACCCACCTCTACGCGGAGTGTTCTATGCCTTTAGACGAAAACTGCCGTAAAAACATAATTTTCACTTTCATCTTTTAGAAATTTGATAAATGGAAGGGCACCTTTCACTGAAAAGTACTCGACTCGATTCAAATCCCTCACAGACACAAACAAAACAAAAATCTATTGTTTTTCATCCCTCAAAGACGTCATTCATCGCGAAAATGTGGAGGCTGTTCGCTAATGCCTCTTATTCTAAACAGCTGGTCGAGATTAATTAAAAAACGTAGTTTGAAATAGTTAAAAACAATACGATTATTTAGCACTCGAAATAGAAAGCAACTACAAATATGTACAGATCCTTATCGCCACTTTCGAGTTGCCTTAAAGGTCTCATATTCTTTTACAAACGTTAAAAGCAATGATCTACGAAGCTTGAATTTAATATGTAGCAATTACGCGACGCATTAAAAGCGCCATGTTATAATTGTTTCTCAAGTTGCAATTTTAACTAGTGGTAGCGACATAAAGAACTCTTAAAAAGCAATTTGAAGATATCATTCCGAAATTTGATGATTTTAAAAGGTTTTAAGATTTTTAAAAAGAGTCTTGCTGCAAAGGAGACGAGACTAAACAGTGGAAGCTTTTAACTATGAATGAGTTTGTAATGTTAAGAACTTATGGCAAAATATAACGAAGTATAAATTGTTAAAACACGAATAACAATGTTTCAGCAAGTTTAAGGGGAGATTTGTTTGCAAAACTAATGCGTATAGCTGTTGCATTTGCTCTTTGAAATCTGTTATTATTTTAAAGTTAACAAAAAAATTCTGGCGGACAAATGCGACACAAACGACTTGTATGATGCAATTAAGATTCTACCCGCCTAAAAAATTTGTGTGCCAGAAAATGTGGGAATTGTAACGCTTGGTAAAACGCATGCTGCAAGTGTTTGACAAAACACATCCCCAAGGAATTGTAGTTTGGTGTGATTGGTTGATGTATTATGCTTAAAAAACACAAAACAGAAACAACTTGACTGATAACAAAGTGTTGTGCACTAAGATAAACTGTTCAAGCGTCTAGTTGCTGCCTTGCGGAACTGTACAAGAGGTAAGAAATAGCTCGTGGAAAGTATCACATGACATTCAGATGACTTCAGGTTCGCCATATTGGTGTCCCACAAAAATGAAACGGAGGCCATGTTGGTGACCCAAACCAATCCTGTGGGATTTGAACCTTTTTTTGTTCCAATTAACTTTGCATAGCTGCGGTGAAAACAACCTTCCTTTCTGGAATGCATTTATCAGGTCAAAAGAAACTAAATAATTGATAAACAATCTCTGTTACCATAGGAACGGAAGAAGTATTTAACAACAGATCTGGCACAAGATACTTAAAACACTTTTAACCGTTTCAACGAATTCTTCTTTTATTGGTTATAGCTTCCCATATATTAGAAGACAAGTAGGTTTTCTACAAAATGTAGCAAACGCTTCCTGACACATTATCTTCTTCATGTATTTTTCTTTTTTTAACGGTACTTTATTAACTTTCCTTGTCTTTTATATTACTAGATTATCCTCTTTGTTCGGCATAACTAGCAAGACTAAGCGTAAGTTGAATGCGACCCTTTAATCTTAAATTTATTTGTATCGAGATGAGTGTGTCTATTCTCTAAAAAACATTAAATAAATAAATAAATATAATAAGAATCGAATCTACCAAACTGCTGTTACGGTAAATTATGGTAAGTGCAATTGGAAAGCTTTCTCCATTGCTGTTGGGATCATGATATTTTGTGATGACTTACTTTAATTACAGTAGGATCTTACATCTTAGACCCGAAGCAATCTGTACATTTTCAGTTCAATAATGTCTATAAAAAAATCAATTTTAGGCTGTACACTATTACATTTCAGGTGATACGTGTCATATTTAAGGCTGTAAATTGTTAAATTTTAGCTGAAAAGTTTCACAGCTGCACATAAGCCATCATTGGCATTTCTCCCGGTGCATGCAGAGTAAAACTCGGAGCATTTTCCAAGAATCCTTTCAGCCAGTATGTGGACATTGGACCTTTACCCTGAGTATTAAAACAAATCATATGAAGATTTTTTTAGTGGGGACATTCATAAGCATGAGGAGCTGTGGTGATGGGTGGCATCCAGCCGTGCGGGGATTATTTCAGTTTCGTTCCTAATGGCTTTAAGCCGCAACCTCGTCTAATCAAACGCTGTTTATTTATCCCTCAAAAACGTTCAAGCAAGGAAAAAGCTGGGTTTTTAAAACTTAATTTTAAGTTAAATCAAAACAGTGGCCAATGAGATGGTGGTCAAGATGGCAGCCATTTGAAATGACATCCTAGGCAGCGTCATATCCCACAACCTAGGCCGTTGTGGAGGAGATAGGAGAGCGTCCTGGGACGAGGCTGCACATCCCACAATATTTGCGTCATCCGGGACGTTAAAGTACCCACACACTCTTCGTAAAGAGTAGGGCACGTAGTGCCCAGTGTAGTGGTCTATCTCACTTTCACACTCATGTATGACAGCATCATTTCTCGTTCCTTCATTACTTGTAAACTGCAACTTAAGCAGTCCGGCCAAGGCCCCCAACTAGTGTTGTAAATTATCCCTGAAAAACCCTGAGGGCAGTAGCTAATAAGATATTTACAATTTACAATTTACGAAGAGCTCGTCAGGGTAAATTTCAATCGTACTTGTAAGTTTTGTAATTATTTTAATATATTATAAACTCAAAAGGAGGCTCAAACTAACACCCCCCCCACCTTGTACCAGTACATGGGAGTGTGGATTCACTTGTTCGTCTGTGCGCAATTTTCTCCACAATAACCGTCTTTTCAAATGATCTCTCAAAAAGACCCTGCTTCAGAAAGAAGCACAAACTATGCATGTCAAGGTGAGTGGTCTGCAAAAAGGCGAGAGAGGAGGGGGGGGATGTTTTTGATCGGCATAGGAGAAAATAGAGACCTTTGACCACGATGACGACTACGAGTACGAGATTTTCTCAATACTAAACAGTGCTTGTGCGTGACCAGCGTCATTTTGGTGGGAAAAAGTAATAGCCATCGTCATTCCAGAGCTATAGCTAACGGAGGGGGGCAAGGGGGCATCTGCCCCCCCCTCGACCTGTTGCGTCAAACAAATTGAGTCTGTAGATGGATTTTTTTTTTCTGTAGACTCAGTCATTTTGGTTATAGTGATTGTAGTCAGGTCTCTTAGTGCAAAATATAGGCCGGATCGTTACAGACGTGACAAAAGTGTCAAATTTGGCACAGAGCTTCCCCAGCACCTTCCAATTAATACTGGAGGGGGTGCCCGTTACAAATGGTCCTAATTACAGATAAAAGGGGGGGTTAACTTTCACCTACAATAGCATATTGGGTTCCCTGTGGTGAGTACTCTTCTTGTTTGATTTGGCTTAAAAAAATATTTGCTTCAAATTTTTAAGTTTTTAATTTGGTAATGTTTAGTTGTTGTTGCACAATTAAAAATAGTTTTACATGTACATAACACTGGCTAGTGCCCAGTCTCCACACGGTAAGTGTGGTCAAGTTCGCTGTGCGGTTATCTGTGTCACTGCTAAGACTTGCCAGTGATAATATCATTACATATCAATTTAAACAGATCACAAAGCCAGGTTTCAAAGGTGTCATATAATAACATAAAGCCCAAATGTATCACATTCTAAATGATAGAATCGTTAAATTTTGACACGGCACATGAACGACCTCATGAACAGCAACTGACAACGGGCCCACTTTGTGATTGTGAGGCTGATATTAGATTATAATTTACTTCGTTGGTAGCCCTGTCCTTGAGATAATGATTAAAACAAGTAAACCTCGTCCTCAGGGGGAAAAGGAGGAGCAAGGGCGCCACAGTTGGTTAGTACACAGCCTTCGGTGCGCGAGGTCCCGAGTTCGATCCCCGGTGTCAACACATCCTTATTTCAACGTCTCTCCTTTCTATGTAGCTTTGACTAGCTTTAAATACCCTTAAAACAGAGCATTAATGGAGAGAACGGGGTAAAAGGAGCGCACCATCGACCTCAAGTTCATCAGTTATTATTACTGTCACGAGTTATTGACGTAAAATATGGTCGCTTTACCTTTTTCTACCTTTTTATTAAGCCCTGGGGACGAGGTTGTAAAACATGCCTCTCCAGGAATTTTTAACACTCTTTATTTTTTACACATTTGCATTTAAAAAGAAGTGTATGAGGTCCCTGCATGCCTAGACACCTGTACGGAGCTCATTCACTTCAGAGCCCTTGCACCAGTGTTAATGGTAGGTCTATACCAGGGGGGGGGGGTCTATACGATCTTTCAAAAAAAAAAGTGAAGGTCGTTACGTGCGTTGCAATTTACAAACAAACTAACTTCAGAAGAGCTGAATGTTACAGGACCAATGCCTTTTTTAGCCAACCAATGACGCATCATTTATGAAAATGAATGTAATTTGTTTGATGCAATTAGGCGAATACCCCGTGGTTTACAAAATCTTACGATCATAAATTCCTCAAGAGCAATTCAGTTCCCAACTTTTCACAAAATAATGCTAAGGAAAATTACAGAAAATACCCAAAAAGCAAGGGTCGACAATAATTATCGCCTGATCCCTTATAATAATGGAGTGGTCATGGCAAAGAAGCCATCAGCCCTAACTTTGACCACTCAAACAGATTTCTGACAGATTACCTACTGCAAAACTTTGCATTCACTTATGCCTATGTTGCCACACCAGGAGCATAAAAATCGGCTCCTGGTCACACCTTCTTTTTATTGCTGAATATCATTATAAAGAGCTTACGAAATATTTTGTTAGTAGGGGTGTTTTGAACATGATTGAAATTTAGAGATGGTGACAAAAACGAACAAAAAAAAGTCACAAAACGAGACGCACGAAACAACTGCGATCTAATATTCGTGTTACACCGATATCATGGCTCCTTTGGCTGCTATGCTGACGTTTTTGAAGATGGAAGTAGTATCAGAGCTAGTCCCGGGTTAGGTATACCGTTTATTACCAGTTTCACTGTTCCTGAGACTTAGGGCCTGTTAAAATAAAGATGGGGGACCTGAAGTAGGTGCAGAGGTAACCTGCTTAGGTAGGGTAAAAAAATTACCCTCCTTTACATGCAATCTTACGACCCCGCCATCCTGGGGTGCACTTTCTCAAGATTATTGAATGGTCGCTAAGCACGTAAACAAGAAAAATGCTGGCAAACCACGTCTATGCTCACTTGCTGATCTTGCTGCAACATTCAGTGTTGTAGCTTTCTATTAATTGTTACCTTTAATAATTATGTGAAGCCACCAGGCGCCAAAGTGAATTTTGCGCGAATTTGACGGATCACGAATCCGACCCCGATTAGCGTGGGTTACCTCACCTTGAAACGTTGACATGGCAAAGTTTGACCTCAGCTGAGAAGGTTACCCCGTGTGGCAGACTGGGCTACCCACCTTGAAGAATCACCCCACCTATCATGTAAACGTGATCAAATTAAAATGAGAGATTATATGGACAGTTGGGTTACCCCTCCTAAGTGGGTTACCATGCCTACCTCGGGTCCCCCTCCTCCATGTAAACAGGCCTAAAAGTTAGCGCGGCCCCTTTCTACAGTTTCAGCAGTTAAACCATTCATCTTTGAATCAATCTTGTACCACTTGAGTCTCACTTTTTCGACTTGATAAGCTGTTCGGAAGACGATTTCAGACCTGGAATCTTCGGAACATTATTTTGTTGTAAAATTTCTTGCTTGCCTGCCTCTCCTAGGATTTTCGAGCATCTAAAAAATGGTATGATTGCCCATTTTTAACGGATTTTTACCCTAAAAAGGTCACCTAGAATTTTCGGGAGCCTTTTTTCTGGCTGAAATTTTCGAGAAGGTAAGTTTTGATCCCTATAATTTTCAGATCACTAGACTTTCAGCTAGGAAATCCGAACAGATGAAAAATTTTTAGGGAATAAAAATATGCCTATATCTACCGTTTAAATTCTAAAATACGTTTAACGATGCTATGTTTAAGTGGTTTTGAACTACATTCTCGTTGGGTGCCCCTGTGTAGAGGCTTCATGATAAACTGTGCTGTTTTTTGAAGCTTGGGCTAACTTGTTTCTTTTTTTCGTTTATGAGACCAGATTCTTTTTTGTTTGTTTTTGCGTTGTAAAGCTTTGACAAACTGCAGGACTTTACAAATGATATGACTTGTGCCACGATGCTTGCTTCTCTGTCAAAGCATGCACGTGCGTCCAGCAGATAAAGAGAGACTGAAAGGCATCCAGGCCTATGTTAAGCTGAAAAATTAATTACCTCCTTAGGAAAGAACTATTTTGGGTACTGTCATTTCGTTATTTGCTCTTCATGAACAGATGTCATAAATGACTATAAATCCCTGATAATATGTGATACAACAGACTCTGACAATTTCTTTTTTCTGAAATTTTGTGTGTGAATCGCTATGCCAAACGCTTATTTCTTTAGCTTAAAGTGACATGTAATGACAAGTAATACTTGATAAATATAAGGCTTGAGCCACACAATAAGGCCTCCTCTAAACGAAATACATTAGAAAAGGAGAAGAGAACCCCTTAAGCTGAGTACTTGCAAGTTATGAAGCAAAGATGAGTCCTTCTTAGAAATGACTTATGAAAATGTGGGCGGACTGTGGACTTGCTTTAAGGGCACAGTAATAATCAACTTAATTATACAATCAATAAGCTAATAATGGATGGGAATGCCAGATGTTCAAGTGAAATTGTTGTTTACAACATGAGAAGAGCATTCTGAGTGGTTTAAGGTATTAAATAACAAGTTTCAATCAAAACACCACAGGGCCCCAGGAGGTGAAATTTACAATAATTAAATCCTGTTTAGCACGCTTCAGTGGCATATTTGCATTGGGCACCCCCTCTAGTATTTATGGTACTGCAATAAGCTATCGCTGTGCAAAGTTTGGTGCTTTTGTCAACTCTGTAACGATCATGACCTTAACAGACCAGACTATTGCAATTGTTTACCACTTTCTTATTCGAGGTCGATTTTTCAGAGACATATCTCATGACAAGTGATGAAAATAACGTTTCGGAGCCTCCAAATTTAAAAATTTTCGGGGGAGGATAACCCCACACCCCCCTACAAGGCTCTTGCCTTCGGCACTCGCGATCATACCCCAGGTTAGAGAAAACCTAGCTACGGCCTTGCATCCTACTACGAGTTTTTGCAAGAATGTCGTGGTGGCGGAAACAACTTATCAAATGTTAGCTAGGGGTTTTTTATTAGCTTTGCGACCGTGAGAGGGCTTAACTTCCCTCAATAAACAAAAGTACTAACTTTTCTGATGAAAAAAGTACTTTGACGCTTTTCAGGATGTATATTATTTTAGAAGATGCTAAAAAACTTAAAGTCAAATCTCGTTATTGTAGTCCTTCTCGTCCTCGAAATTAATAAAGGTCTCTAAAAAAGTATAATGTCAATTTACCTTTACTTCCATGCTACCCCTGAAAACGATGTGATAACTCCCAATTTGCTCTAAAGCTTCCTTAGCATTTTCCGAAATGTGAATTTTCTGAGCTAAAAAACACATACACATACATATGAGACAAAATGCATTTGGTGTAAGTGATATACTGATTATTCGACTACTAAAAGCTGGAATAGTTAATGACTGACATATTAACTTACAAAGAAATTCCGCCATCTTCAATTATAAATTACACTGAAACATTTTAAGACATGTTGCAAATGTAAACAGAATGCAATATTAAATAGAATTAGAAAATTGTTTTCCAACAAATAAACCTATTAATAGATAGATTTTAAAATTCAACAATTATTACAGTGCGGACACTCAAACCCTGTTGCACGTTTGGATGTTGCTGCGCAAAGTTTGAAACCGGTTAAACTGTTAGCCCCGTGCAAACGGACGCAACATTGTTGGCCAACAACTCCCAACATTGTTGGATGTTACATGTTGCGTCCGTCTGCACACCCTGTTGCATGTTTGGATGTTGCTGCGCAAAGTTTGAAACCGGTTAAACTCTTAGCCCCGTGCAAACGGACGCAACATTGTTGGATGTTACATGTTGCGTCCGTCTGCACACCCTGTTGCATGTTTGGATGTTGCTGCGCAAAGTTTGAAACCGGTTAAACTCTCAGCCCCGTGCAAACGGACTCAACATTGTTGGCCAACAACTCTAACATTGTGGCGAGTTGTTGCGTCCGTTTCCACGACGTACCTTTACGTTTACTGAAAACAGAAGATTCTAAAGTTTTTTTGCAAACGGATCAAAAACATTCATAAATTTTGAGGGTTTTCTCCTGAAAGGTGAGGTAAGTTCAAACTGTTAGTTTTCAAGTGTTGCATATAGTTCAACCTCGAATTTTATTGGTCCGTTTGCAAAAAAGCTTGAAAATCTTTGTTTTCAGAAAACGTTATGGTATTCCTAGTTTCCCGGTTTGAGTGTCCGCTCTGTAAGCTAGGGTAAATAACAACAATTTTAATTAGTCAATAAGCTCCTTACGTTCGCCAGAAGTTTGCATTCTTGATGCAGTATTCACTGTGTCTCCAAACAGGCAGTATCGAGGCATTTTGTTTCCAACCACACCAGCAACGCATGGCCCTAATAAAACGATACATAACAACAGGTTGTCTGACATACATCTGATTCCGTGGAACAATGATGTTTATCCACGTTACCCTAGCTCGTCCGCTGGGCTAATGGGAGAAAAAAGGCGGGAACAGGCCCTGGCATCGGCTGGTCACGTGTCCCCTCGTACAGCAGTCTCTCGTCTTAGGCGGTAGCATGATAAGACCGCGCGCGAAAGTTCCAAGGCAGAATGAATCTCGAGGCGATATGTAACATAAGGTAGTGTAAGGTAACTTTCATGACGTAATGCGGAACAGAGAATACATTGTTTTCGAGCGAACGCGTGCATGAGTATAATTCATGAGTGCATTCCATGACGGTAAACGCCGACATGATATGACATGAGATGACTAACCTGCAGCCTGCAGTCTCGTAAATTACGGTAATTCATTACGTTTCTAAACAAATTGAACAGCGCGCGTTTAGGTAAAAACTTTGCTTGTTATCGTCGGCACTTAGCGATGGCTGGAACTAGCAAATTAGCACTTTGGGAAATGCGATAAAAAACTCAAATTATTATTAACCTCACAGCGCGTGAGTGTGACGAATAACTAATACTTTTACAGGATTTTCTTTTAGTAACAGACATGATATAGTATAGTTTTTTACTCTTACTTTCCAATTGTCTCCTACAACAATTTAAACGGTCACGAATGGATGAGAAGACCATGAAAAATATATAATTTAGGTCATTTGACTAGCCAATCCTCTATCCTTTTATAAGAAAAGTGTATGGGTGAGGGGGTTGGGTAGTTGCCCCTCTACCCCCGAGTTCCCTGCACTGTTAGCCTAGACCTACCCGTGTGTATGCCAATTCGGACCGACAGTTGTTTAGTGGGGAGCTGCGGTGAATTAAGTTCATCCACTGTTTTTACCAAGTCCAGTGCCATCCGGGCAATCTGATCCACGTGACGCATTCCGTTCCTTTGAGGAAGTCCCGATACCGCCATGTAGGCGTCACCAATTGTCTCCACTTTGTATACGTCGTAAAAGGTTATGCGGTCGTCAAATAAACCATAGACTTCATCCAGCATGGCTGTAACCTTAAAAGACAAAGATAGCGCAGGTGTAGTGGCATGGGTGTGGGATTGAGAAGAAGTATCAGTGTGAGAATATCAGTATAAGATTACTATTGTGACCGTGACCGTGACCGTGACCGTGACCGACCATGACCGTGACGGTGTTTGTGGTTGTGCCTGTGGTTATGATTGTGATTGCGATTGCGATTTTGATTGTGACTGTGACTGTGACTGTGACTGTGACTGTGACTGTGACTGTGACCCTGACCGTGACCATGACCATGACCGTGAGCTTGACGGTGTTTGTGATTGTGTTTTTTGTTATGAATGCGATTGCGATTGCGATTTTGATTGTGATTGTGACTGATTTTCACTGTGACCATGTTTACGATTGCGCATGATTTTTCTGTGACCATAACCGTGGTTGTGACTATGTGATTGTGCTTAGAAAATTCCATGTTTTGTTGAAACAAACCAACATCAAGGTTCACTGTCGAGTGAATAATGTTCTGCCTGAGCTTAGCGCTATATTCTAAATGAGACTTCCACATACAATGCCCTCAAACATTTGCCAATTATTTGGTAGTTTTAGCATTCGAAAGGGTACTTTTTTCTGGCGACTCAGTGTCTTAGAATAGTAACAACAACTAAGATATTTCAATCTGCGTTAGTCCCTCTCTCAAATAAACTTTCAACTGAACGGGTAAAGAAGTTTGCAACACAACAGGAGGATAGTAAAACTGTGTATCAGACCTGCAGAGGCGCCATACTTGAGCACATTTCTGTAAAGTTGACGATGTCGCTGAAAAATATTGTCACGCTGTTAAAGAACTCGGCTGGAATTTGCTGTTTGTTCTTGAGTTTTTCAGCCACTGGAAGAGGAAACATTTGGTAAAGGAGAGTGTCTGCTCGTTGCTTCTCCTCTTTCAACTCCAACATTGTCTGGGCAAGCTGAAAGGTGTAGTTTTGAATAGTTCCTGTCATTCTGTGAACTGAAAACACCAGAAGAGGTACTAAAAGTATAGCAACTGCGAGATATGCCAATCTTTGGATCAGATAAGTTGTGTTCCTTATGCGTTCGACCTTCAGGCGCTCTGTTAAAGAGTCTCCGGCATTTTGTTGTACTTTAAAAGTGTCGTTAAGGTATAAGGTCATGAGCTGAAACCACTGTTCACCTTTTGATACCGAGGCGTTCTCTGGCTGGTTAGCAAGGATGACTTCTCGTTTTTTTTCGATTACGCGCAGCACTGTTTCGTTCACATGATGGCTCATTTTTGTCTTAATCTCGGGCATAAGAGTTTCACTTGCTTCTAAAAACTCCCTTCCAAGAATGCTGTGATTTGCGAACCTAACTAGATCGCTCAAGTTTCTAAAATATCCCTTGGCGAAGAATGCTCCGCCTAAGGCGCGCTCAATTCCAATTTTGTCTTTTCCAGCAAGGAACATGTGGTACCCAACCATATCCAGAGATATATTATTTTCGGAATTATTGCGAACATTCTGGTAGAACCAGTCCAACATCAAATCGATCGGAAGGGTGTAGAAAACAATCTGCTCATGTTGAGTACCGTGTACACATTGTCCAACTCCATATCTAAAACCAAGATAAGAACTATTCTTAATATTATTATTCGCTATAAACATTATCGCTTAATATATAGATTTAGCCAGGGCTAAAAGCGAAGCTCCCGTTAATAAATTCATAATTTAAATTAAACAATAAACTTGTAATCCACAGATCAGGGCACATTCATTTGACTTTTGAGGCAAAGGTTAAGTGCTTTTAGAGAAAAATAATTTGACAGTCCAAGAGTGAAACAAATTTTACATCGAGTTATTAAATAGTCTTACTTGTACACCCAAAAATAGCAATCATGTTCGATCACACTAGATTAGGCCTGGAAAACAAATAGACCTATTCGTGTATTGTATTTGCATTAGCAGTGCCATTCACCAGTCTCTCCAAAATTGATCCGTTTGAGAGACTATGGATAATTGGACAACCCCGAAATATAGTTTTAAGGAACACACGCGCCACGATAGTCCTTGGTGGCAGCCAATTTACACGTTGCATTCCTCTGTCTGAAAGAGAGGCCAAAATAAAAATCAGGCTGGATTTTTTGTGTTCGACAAGTTTAGTTTACTAGTAAATCTTGGCGACGAATCTGGTGGCGTGTAAACCAGCCTTTTATTAACATACTTTTTCGCATCACGTCTCAGGTAAACAGTACGCAGAGGCCCTCTTTTATCATACAGACCTCGGACAGAGTTTGTTCTTTTTTGCCCTATTTAAACCTATAATTCTGCAGTTTTTCACAATTTTGTAAGAGAATTTGCACTTATTCAATATCCACGACGATCAAAGCACGCGCTTCCTTTGCACAACAAATTATAGCATTGAATTATAAAACGTTGTCATGAAGAGAATTCCCAGATAATGCCGGGACTTTTCAGTTAGAAAAATCTGGTCCTATGTGATATGCAGGGTAATAATTACGGGCTTTAAATGAAAACGATAAAAAAATTCCCAAAATCACCTATTCGACCAGCCGGACGGGTTCTCACATTTGACAGGCACCAAATTTGCAGTGCGACTAGTAGAGTTAACATTTACGCTTCAACATGATAGAGAAATTGTTATGTTTAGGTTTTATTTCCCTTTATTCATTAAACTGTGTATGGTTTTGTTATGTGTAATCTTTAAAAGCGAGTGACATTTTAATACGCGCGGCGTTTTGAGTATTCCTGCATGCGATGTTTATGCACCACTGGAAACAACCGGTGCAGCAATAAAAATTGCGAGGGGGACTACTAACAATCAATAAAATAAATATAATTCGGTGAAACATGTACAGAGACAGTAATTTTCATTCACGAAGAGAAGTATTGAGAGTAAAGTGTCTCTGAAAATCATGAGTCAGGTAAGCATAAGCTTATTTATGTTTTAAGCCGGCTCCCGGTGTTTGCTCTTTTTCAAGACGAATTTGAGGCAAGAAAATCGCTCAGAGCTTTCTGTTTACAGCCAAAATCATAACTAAATAATCTTCGGAACCTTTTCTTTGAACTTGCGGTCAAAAAATGTCTAAAGGCTTTTTAAACCTGATACTATTGTAGGTTAGATCATTGCTCGTGTATTAACTTAAGCCGCATAAACCATACGATCGACTTCAAGAAACCCGAAAAAAAAAAAACAAAGACAATAATTGCTCAGGCTTACCAGTCGAGATGCTGCTTCTGAAGGTCATCAAGTGTTCCAGAATCGCTTGAGACTTTTCAACCCTCTTACGCCTCAAGCAAGGGCAAGTAAGTAAGCTCATTTTTGAAAACGATGCCATCCGAAATCGGATTTCCAATGACTTTGACAAGCGGTACATTTGTCAACAAAAAGCGCAACAAACAAACCAGCATGAATTACAGAACAACCTTGATAGCAGCTGTATTTCATTTTGTACACCAAGTAGAAAAAACAGTTTAAAACATCACAACATGACACAAACCTCCCGGACAAAACTCTGTCAGCTTCAGCTATCAGTAAGCAAGTTTCCAGACACTGCATAAATTTTCCGCATGAACTCACCTGTCAAAATTTGACCAATCAGACATAAGAATTGGACGTAGAGCGTGATCAACGCGTGACAGTGAGAAAAGTCAAAAGCGACTGCCTTCCCTGCATGTAAATGTAAAAGCCGGTTGAATTTTCGCGTCCGAGGTCAGTTCGAAATCAACATTTTAAAAGTGCTGCTCATGAACACGACTTATTTCATATGCATTTTAAAAAATTTAACTTGAGCCTGCCATCATTTGAAAAGTGTCAACTTGTCAGCGGATACCTTCAAAAAACACACGTACTCAGTGGGTCGATACCTGAGCCCGCGATACGGTCAGGCGATACTGGTCATTAGAAACACTATTTTGACAGCTGTCAATTAATCAAAACATGGATGTACAATATCAGGTTGCAGGCTCCCAAACTAGCTAGAAAGTGTGAGATTAAACATTGGTATGCCTGTTGTGCGGACGGACGGAAGGTCGGGTGGTCGGTGTACGGTCACGTGATTGCTGAATTTTCCAGGATGGATAGATTTTCTAAGCTATGGGGCTTCGAATTGAGCCCGTGATCAAATAAAACATCAGCGCAAAACTTTAAACACTATGTGACCTCAATGGATAGAAAAATGAGCCCGGGATACACTCAGGTGATGATGGGCAGCGTATACTCTAGTTTGACAGCTGTCAATTAACCGTCATTAGAATGGCGAATTCGAATTAACAGACTACGAGTGTGAGTAAGACATATCCGTCCGGCATGTAGTGGAAAATGCCAGATCGTGTACCTGAGCGAACCTGAGCCCACGTTATTAGTTTTCTGATAGTGGTCTGCACATGTCCCATTTTGACAGCTGTCAATTGACCTTAATTTGGCTTGCCAATATAACTTTCAACGACTGTCAGCCAACTGACAGCCTTGCCCGGCGTAGTTTCGTCTTTATGTTGAATTGGTAAGTGTGACATATTATATCAGCTTATATGGAGGGGCAAAACGACTGGTCTTTCATCTGAGCCCGCGAGATAGCCATGTGATAATTGTCAGCGGATGTCTGATTTTGACAGCTGTCAATCTAATCGTACTCATACGGATGGTTTACATAACTAAGAGGCTAGTCAAGTTGTGCAAGATCTATTGTGACATTTGACATCGGCTTACATGACGTGTGTGTACGGGTGGGCGTACGCTACGTCATAACCAAATTTTCTCGGATGGATAGTTTACCAAATTTTCTTACCCATGGAGCTCCGCTGCGCGCGCTCGAAGCGCGCGCGAGAGTTCCGCTATTAAGAGGCAAATTATTTCTAAATGTCCTACATAATTTATGGCAGATTCATGACAAACAAATATTAATCCTGCAGGTATAAATTATTCATAATTATGATCAGATTACTATGGACACACCTAAACTTTGAAAATTGATTGTCACGCTGAACAGTTTACATTCATATACAAAACACACTGGCTCTCATCGTTGTAACTGTGTTCTCTGGGTTTAAAGTGAAAGCCCTCATGCATCCTACCTGTGATCCGTTAAATGCCTTCGGAAATTTTGAGGCCCGCGGAGAAATTCCCTTTCAGCTGTTTCGTCAAATGGCCACTCTGTTTCCCCCAGGACTTTATCTGTGTTATGACGAGCATCTCTCAATTTTTCAAACACTCTATCCTTGTCTTCGGCACTCTTTGACCCCAGACAAAGCACAGTGAGACCACGCTCAATTTGAAGACGGTGAATTAACAAAGCCACCTGCAAACTTGATTCGAGATTTTTCTTCAGAATTTCGGTTTTTTTGATGTTTTCTCTCGCATAATTGACATCTTCAACCACGAAAATGAGTAGACCGGTTATTGCTATCATGGCAACGCCGATGATCTTTAGCGACTGCACACGTCGGCCAGCTGCTGTTGTGACGTCATATCGCCAGCACAGGCGTAACAACGTCAACGCCTTGTTGGTATTGCCCTCCATTAATTTTTTCTTTTCACCTCTGTAGAAGAAAATAAGATAATTTGAAAAGTACAGTAAGAGTGCGGTCATCAGAGAGAGAACGCCAACGAGGTTCGATTCATCTTCTTTGAGAATACAGCAAAGGTAATTAAGTATTTTTTTCCAACGGGAGATAGCGCTGGAAGGTAAGTTACCGTATGTATGTTGTGCCTTTCACAAGCGCTGTGAAATGGTTTGGGGTCCCCAACATAAAAAAAGATGTTCAGAAAGATCTCTTTTTGCTGTTCTCTTTTGACGATTGTTTTCGGATTAGCATCAAGACGAACCAAGGAACGAAACACCTGCTGTATAATTTCAGAAAAAGAGGTTTCAGTTGCCTTTGCAATCCGCTGAGGTTGCTACCTTATACAAACCATCCTAAAATTAAATAGTTCAGTTGGGATACAATTTGTACCTGGGAAAAAGGTAACGTTTTAGGAGTTACAGCTGGTCATTGATCAGACCTGTTTCTGTGAATACTCGACCTGATATAGAAAATTTTAATTTCTCTTTTTTAGTTTTCAGCTGGTCGCTGAGGAGCTTTGTTCATGTACGGCTCACTTCTAGAACACCCTGTTTTAGGAACAAAGTCAAGCTTTGTAACCTTTTTAAGCGCCTTTGAATAAACTTGTGTATTAGTGCATGTATGTGTGTAAATGTGTGAAATGAGTGGCGAATATTTCCTCACACACCGAACGACGTCATTTAAAGCGGATTTCCAACCCGCCGAGCCAACGTTCAGTTTCCAACTTCAACAGATCCATCTCTGACAAAAAGTATGTCATTAAATTTGGATTTCATAAAATGAGAAATCTCTAAAATGAACAAGTTTTGCTAAAGAACTACAACAGGTTCTTTTTAATGAGTTGTGAATTGCACTGACATAGTATTAAAATACTATGGCACAGCCTACCAAATATATTCCGCCGAAATTCAATCGGTCGACCACTTGAAAAAAGGAGAAGGAGCTTACAATAAACACTAAAAAAATCTGAACATGATTTTCTCTCACCTGGTATGGCAGTGTAGCAAGCTTTTTCATGTTATACCCTGAGCTGAATAGGACTAAGTATACTTTCTGTGCGACACAGTTATTGTAAAACTGTCAGGAAGCTTAGTACAAACGTGAAGTAAACACATTAACTATGTAATCAGCTTGCTTTTGTTGGTTATGGCAGGATATCGGAAATATACTAACAATTGAGCAAAACCTGGGCAAAAATTAGTTGTCATTTAAATCTTTATGCTAAATGCTACGGAACTATTAAATTGCATGAAAGATATAAATAGAGCAAATTGTAATGAGTGTTTTAAAGGATGAGATGCATAAAAAATTGAATGTAAGTGTAAACGGAGTTGAAAGATCAACACAGTATATAAACTCAGTCAAACCTGAGTAATCACATGGTTGGTTCCCTGAAAAAGGAAATATTAACTTAGCTGTAACCTTTGTAACCTTATTGCCTTGTAAGGAGGAAATCAGAAAAATAGTGTCAACAATACGTGAGCATGGACTAATTAAAATTATCAACAAGATGAACGGTTATGGTACTGAAACACTGACTGTATTAATGCCCTGTCGGGTAGTCAAAAACAAGAACTTGCTATATATTTGGATCATGCCAATGTGTCAAAGTTTTTTTTTTTCTTTAAAAGTTGTTTTGCTAAAAAACAATATATCAGATAATCAAACACGATGCATGAGCGATGAGGAGTGTTTCATCTGATATCCAATCACCGAGGAATGATATAAATTATTATAAAACACGAGGAGGAGTATTTATCTCATATTCAAACACCGAGAAGAAGATGAACAAAACGAAGCGCATGCGTGCTTTAGCCTTCAAAAGGGGAAAAAATCAGCTGACTCAGTCATAAAGTTGACCTGTCGATGCTTCATCGCACTTTAATTTTTGTTAAAATGGTCACATTCTTGATAGTTAAAGCTATCGAGATCTGTAATAACATTTTTTTCACTTTTTTATAACTCTTTCCACACTTTTTGTTAACTGTTATCAAATCATAATCTGAGTAATTAGTAATTCAAATTGTAAAATTTTGTATCTTGTATTTCACCCGGGCGTGCATGGGTTTATGTCTCTATGCTAAACTAGCCGTATTAGGGCTATAAGCATATCTACCGCGTAAAATAAATTGTCTATGCAACTCTTCTATAACAATTGTCGCAATTTAGCAGTTGCACAGTATCTTAAGTAGTCGCTGTGGTAAATAATATAAACTGTTTCTTGAATCGCTAAATGCCTTCTTGTTCAGGTTATTAAAAGGTTCTGATGGGTGCATTGAAAATAAGCTGACTCTATTGGCTGGTGATGCTTACTCTGACTGGTGTGTTGATTTTTTTCGTAATTAAAACATTTCAGTTGAAGAAATGTATTTCCTATATTTTTTATTTTGTTTTTTCGTTTAAAACCAAAGAGATCTCAAGAACTTTCAAACACTTAAAATTCTATGAAAGTTTCCGCCCGTTCCAAATCGAATTGGAAATTTGGAAATGGTTGGTTTTTGGTTGAGAGGGTGGATGCGCGAAGTACCCGAAGAAACGGCATCTCGGAGTTAAGGCGAGAATTGACAATAATCTCAGAACCAACATATGTCGTGTGGTTGTCGACCACCGACATTAACGGGAGCGAGCACTCTTATCGTCAGCTTTACATTCTCTGGGGTGGTTTCCACTGGAAATCCTTTCAAGACTGCTTTCTATCCATCCGACATAAATTTGTATATTGCGTATATATTGTATCTTGTAAGTGTTTTTTATTGTGGTTTATGGCAAAACAAATGATAATAAAAACAGAATGAAAATGAATGTTTACACCCCTGTCGAATTTCTCCGCAGCTCTTGAATAGACAGCTCGTCCATCTATTTCAAAGTTTAAAATCTTAAGCTCGATAATACAGTCCACTCTAGTTCCTACGGACACCCTTGAAACCAGGAGTTAGCTTATAAGTAATTTGTAAAAGCAGGCTGCGAGAATAATTTAGATCCTTCGAAAACAACTGCAATAAATTAGTGGAGTTAATGTGTACATTAAAAATTTATGACAATTTCGACGAAAGCGAAATAGTAAACTCGTTATTCCAACAAAAAGACAAATTTGACGACAAATGACAGATAAAATATATATAATTTGTTTGATTGTTTCGATCACTTCGAGAGTTAGGAAGAATTATGTAATAAAGCGGCCTTTTTTTTTTTTTTTTTTTTTTTTTTTTTTTTTTTTTTTTGGCAATAACCAGAGTCCGAGCTCAATAGTGGGAGCTTTACCGTCAATCCAACATTCGTAAATTTTGCGAGGAATTTAACTCAGCCCTTCGAGTGGGGCGTACGACTATAAATAAATAGCAAGGTGTGCGCTTTTTATATAGAAGCACGTTACAACTGAGAACTGCAAACTATTGTTAAGTGCACTTTAAGTGCAACGGAAGTTTTAAATTGCTTTCTAGTGAGGAGTCATTGTCGTGCACTATATTGAAGTGCTGTCATTTGCATTCAGACCTCCAAATCAACTCCCTGCATGTCGTCTCGCACGTTATTAAAGCCTCGATTCAAGGCCGGCTGTACGTCTGTAACTTAACCCTCCTTTATAAAGATCCAAAATTTCAGTGCGAAAAACCGACAAATATATAAGATCCAAAGCGCTGTGTAATAACTTGAATGTCTTTTACATTCTCGCATTTAGCTTTTTGTGAAAGAAAATTATCTGACATCGCTTAAAACTCTTTCTGTACATTTTGCAATAATGATATATAGTGCATATCTTGGGGAAACAGCCGCCCGGGCTATTTTGTCTATTTTCAAATCGTTTTAACATGTAAGACATCTGCCGTATAACATCTATACACAGACAAATCCAGCGACAGCGTGATAATTTCCAAGAAACAATGCCTTTGGCTGGCGCTTTTCCAATTTGTTGATAAAACAAAAATATTCGATATTTCGACACAAACAAAACTTATCTACTTCCAACTTTAATTTGGAGGACGAAAAAACTGATCCAATTTTGAAGTTTCAAATACACCGTCCATACAAGTAGACACTGAAGAGGCAACATCCCACCATATTCTACCCCGACCATTCAGATGTGTAATTTAGTATTTGCTTTATGTTCAAAAAGGATAGAAAACATGACATAAACTAAATATTATGAAGCAAAGACGTGAAAGTAAAATGGATTGAATGAGTCGAGAAACCTGAGTAAGAACAGTAATATCGATGAATCGCACTATACTTCCAAATTTTGAAAGTGAGCTAACTGTATAACCGCTGCGACACGATTAGTTTTTGGTAATTGGAAATGAGGGTGATTATCTTCAACGGACCTTGTTAAGCAGTGGAAACAAGGTGATAAAAAATATAACTGTTAATGATCGTTTCTTACCTGTCTGCCATGAATGATTCCTGTTTTGCTCCGGAAAAAACGAAGCAATGTTTCTCCAACGCAATTTTTTTCCCTTTAATCTCCCCCGTTAACACCTGTCTTTAAAATCAATTACTCGCCGAGTACCTCCACAGAGTAAACACAACTGATATCTCGAGAAGATGATTCGATAACCAGCTAACAAATAGGGAGATACACCACAAGGCTGAAGGCTGTTTCATATAACACACTAACAATAAGTATTAAAATATGGTCAATTAAAACTATGCAAATTGCTAGAAATTATTCTCATTATTTTAGGACGCAGCGGGCAGTCCCGTTTAGGGAAGCAACAACAAATTGAAGCGTTATCGTGCAAGAAGTTTTAATTGGTTTTGAAGTAAAATTTCGCGAGTGCTTGTTGGTTGTTAACCCTTTAAACGCTAAGATCAGAATATGAATTCTCATTTGTTGTCCCTATTCATTTCCTACAGAAGTAGTGGGGAGAAGTTGATAAAATATCAATCAAATTCATCTTGCGTGATCATGTCCGTAATTCTCATGACCACTCTGTTTTACAAAGCATTGATATTACAAGGAAAAATTTGATGCTGATCACTCTCAGGCTTAAAGGGTTAAACTGGTAATATATCACTCAGTGACAAATAGATGAATTGTAGTTTATGGTCATGTTTATTAATGCAGAAGAAAATAGCAACTAAGTTTGGCTCACTAATGTTCCCAATTCAAGCATCAACTTGCTTTCAGGAAGCCCGCTAATAGGAAATACCGTAAAATTCCGAAAATAAGCCCCTCCAAATATAAGCCCCCTAATCCGGTAACGCAAAAAAGTTCCGTTAAATCGCCCCTCCAAATATAAGCCCCTCGGGGGCTTGTACTTGGAAAATTGCCCTCAAATACAAAGTAAAACAAAGCAAAAACGCTAAATTTACTTCCAACTATAAGGCTAGCCCAATCAATTGCGAAACGCAAATTTCCCTCCGTAGATAAGCCCCTCCGAATATAAGCCCCTCCAAAAATAAGCCCCTCAAAAAGGGCCTTTGGCTTATTTTTGGAATTTTACGGTATTGCGAGATTCCGAGAAAACTCATCGAACCTTTCGTAAAGCGAAAACGTGACTGAACCAAATTGGTCCGCGTTCATTTGCCAGCCCATGCAGTTTAAACAATTCAAGCGTAATTGTACTCCCGCACTACCTTCATTTGAATTTAGTAGAATAATCCTTTGTCAAAAGTAATTAAAATCGTACTTACAATCTCTAACTCCTTTTTTACCATCACTATATTTACCCATCAACGGCTTTGTACAATTGAGGTTGACAATTGGTTCTCTGGCCTCTGAACTCGTTTTCTCTTTCTTTTCTCTCCACTTGATTTCCTTCATTTTCACTGTTGTACTCAGTCAGCATATTTGAATTATACTGAAAACTCGGGATACAATACTTGTATTTTCATAACGAACACCTGACAAAACTAGAAGAGATTGATTAAATATTTATAAAACAGATGAGTGAAACAGACTCTTAAAAATAAGAATCTCTTCTTTTTTTCTTTCTTTTTTGGACAAAAATTGATTAAGTCCCATAGGGCCGTTTTGATGCGAAGCCTTACCTAGATATATTACAAGAAATTCCGTGGTCGATATTTATTAGCATTACGGTAAAAGGATGCGGGAGGTTAAAAACAATTATTATTCACTCAAAATATTTCTCCGATTCTGATTGGCTAAAAGCAAACACATAATTCACCATAACCAGCTACTGATGACCAAATTTGGAAGAATTTTGCGTTTAATGAACTGATGAAGTCAAAAGTGCAGCGTTCTTGCAGGTTAAGGCACTGTTAACCAGGGGACGAGGTTGAGTTGTTTTGGTTGTGAAAACGGAAATGGCGGAACATTTTGCGGAACATTTTACTCGTTTCACGACGATTTACTGTCTAAAGGCGTAGCAAGAAGACAACTCGATGGATAAAATCTGCTATTTGGAGTATATTTGCAGACCTGAACAGCCCTTTATCTTCTAAACAGCCATTATTGAGGTGAAGTTGACATCGACGACGGTAAGCATGTTTTAGCTTGTTTTTAAACTAGGAATTATTTTGAATGAATGAATAATAAAGCAATTGAATGAATTCGGCTTTCGTAGGATATGAAGAATTAGGCAGATCTAGGAGGGTGTAATCGGCCTCGGTGGATAACACCCTCCTCGATCTGCCTAATTCTTCATATCCTACTCAGCCTCATTCATTAAGGTGACTCGACCCAGTTTTTTTGGGGGGTACCATCCTACTTTGAAGCTCTCTGGTATCCCCACCTTTACTTGTATCGTAAGTCTAACACATAGAATGGATAACATATAGATCAATCTACAATATAACATAAAACATTTGGCGATCGGAGTAAATATCACGTGGTTATAATGTCAAGCCCCTTTGAGGTCTGAGTCGAAAATCTGCTGTTGCATGCATTTTTTCATGAAAATCTCTCGGCTACACATAGCGCGCATTAGTGCCTTGCGCTGAACAGAGTTTCAAAAATCGAAAAGACCCAATTCGAGAAATTCAGCGGTTTCCAAATTTAGGTCATAATTTATGCGAAAATGATAAGCAAACTTTACACGGATTATATCTAATAAACTATGAGATTCATCTCTTTATTTTGGGCATCGTTATAACAGATGGGTCCTTGCAAGTCAGCAAAACGCTTTAGGGCCTTGTAAATGCGCGCGATTTCGAGCAAAGCAAACATATAGAAATTATAGTTTTCGCTATTTGTTGACGTTTGTCAGCGTTTAAGAGTCTTTGTCACGAAAAAAGCATTTTCTTAAAAATTCGTAGTTTTTTTTCCTTCAAATTTTTTCAGAGCCACAATTGATTAACTAACTACCCGGACTCTGAATTTCATGGTCATTGAAAAACTGTGACATTATCTTCTATAAGCCCAAACTTGAGTACACATTGAAGACTTTTAGCGTTTTGGCTGAGTTTGTGCTTTGAGAGTTGTCTATTGTTTCTAGTCTGTTATTATACAGCATTCTTGTTCAGCACGCGTGCAATGACCGCGCTTGGCTGACTTCCGAATGCTCACCGTACTGGAGTTAAATTCCTAACCAAAGTTCGCCGCCAGTTTGTCTACGTTCTCGATAAACTGTGAAATTAAACAATAGCCCACTTTCGATATATAAAAATTCTTACATGACTCCGAGGTAGACTACGAGTAGTCCCCAATTTTTCCTCAGGGATAGTAGAGCGAGCGAAACGCGAGCGCTCGTGCAAATCACCCCACGCGAGAAAGGCGAGACGCGGTGGGGTGTCGCCTTTTGTCGCGTGGGGTGATTTTCACGCGCGCTAGCGTTTTGCTCGCTCCACAGGGGGCCCACACAATCTGTTTGGGTAGCCGATTGCTATATTATATGGAACAGTCAACGGCGAACTCAAATTCATTCAAAAATCGCTCAAAAAACCGCTTTTGAGGCAAAAGGACGACCATACACCACAGGCAAGGTAATTCAACGTTTATTTATCATTGATTTATATACATAGTTAGCGATATATCGCTATAGGTGAAGCAAACGGTAAATCCAGTACATTTACTATAAAATAACAATCGGTTACACAAACCTATTGTGTGGGCCTCCTGTGCCTATACTAATACATCGAACGTGGGCTATTGCATCGTGGTCATGCAGTAATGCTAAAGAAATGTGCCAAGAAGTGTACTGCGGGTGCAAAGTTGTCGTTTTGCTGAATCTAAAACTATTGCTTTCTGACGTTCTCCCTGTCGTGTCAATTCAGATTGAAAAGCGCGCCAAAGAATGGTGTATATGGTGTAAACCGCGTTTTTAACAATATGGAAAGGAGTAGATTTGTGCATTTCTTTGCCATGGTTTTAAGCCCTATGAGACGAAAGCCCTAAGAGACGAAACATTGTTGGCCAGCAACTCCAACATTGATGGATGCTAGATGTTGAATCCGTTTGCACACCCTGTTGCAACTTCCAACATTGTTGGGCCAACAATGTTGGGAGTTGTTGTGTCCGTAGCGTTAGGTTAATTCTTTATAGTAAATAGTTTGATTGTAAGGATTAACGGGAGCTTCGCTTTTAGGCTTGACTTAGTGTAATGTCAAGATAAGTGGCGGGTTAACTTTCTCCCTGCAAAAATAAAATTGAATAATCAAACCTCTGCTGTAACTGAACTGTCCATCCTTAGTGCAATAAATGGGAAGCTTCCTTTATTGCAGTTTGGAATACGTTAGAATTTCTGACATCGCTCACACTAAATTAAAAGTAAAGTAACCCTTTAGGCTAAGCACTGATTTTCACTGACAGTTCCGGATAAAGCTAACTTGCATATAAGGAAATGCTAGCCATTTTTATCTAATTCCACATCTACAAAATGTATCATAGTCATAAACTGAAATCTGTTAGATTTCAGCTGAAAGGTTTCACAGCTGCACAAAAGCTGTCATTTGCATATCTTCCGGGGCGTACAGAGTAAGGCACGGACAAAGGTTTCACAGCTGCACAAAAGCTGTCATTTGCATATCTTCTGGGGCGTACAGAGTATGGCACGGACCATTTTCCAAGAATCCCTTGAGCCAGTACGTTGACATGAGACCTTTTCCCTGCGTATGAAAAGAGAATATGTCAATATTCAGTTTTCATTATATCAATTAGTTTTTCACAGGCTTGTCAGTTTCACCAGCTTTACCAGACACAGACTTGCATGAAGAGGGTTGGGCGTGAGCGAGATTTATAGGTCCCATGCGTGGTGCTGCCCCTTTCCAATCATGAAATTAGGGACTTTAAGATCCAACGACGCGACGGCAACGAGAACGACGATTAAAAAGTGAATTTGTGTTCTTTCAGTCTTTATAGCGATTATTCCTAACCACTTACTTTGTCAAATGTAGGCGAACCCTCCTGAAGCTGAATTTCAAGGGATTATATCCAAGCTCAGAAAGAGAAATAATTTTTCGTCGTTGCTTGTTTACGTCCTCCATACAACGCGAAATTAGGCATTTTGACGTCGTAGTCGTGCAAAAACGGGAAAGAAATCTACAAAAAAGTGTGATGCACGTGCAAAGTTGTTGTTTTGCTTAATTAAACCTATTGTTTTTGTCGACTTTCTCGTTGCCGTCGCGTCGTTGAATCTTAAAGTCCCTATTGATTGGTGGACGGAGTAGTTACATTGTTTTAGCTATTGTTTACGAATGACAGACAAAAGACAAAAGGCCACAAAGGTGAAATGAAAACGCGAAAAATCTCTAACAAAACAGTCAATGTTTGTGGAAATATAGACTTCTCTAGAAGACGCATTTGAGTTTTGCTGGAGCTCGTTGGCAGATGAACACAACACTTTACCAAATTCGACCAGAAGACACGTAAAATTGGACAAATTTGTATTTGGAACCCCATGACTACTGGATTTATTATGTAAACATTGGATTGCGTCATCAGTATGGAATTTCAGCCGCTGAGTCGCAGACGTTCCTCCTCGCGAAACGTCCCCAGCGGCGAAGAGCGAGGAGAAACGGATGTTTTCGCAGGCTACCAGAGATTATAACGGTTACACAACCATGACAGCAACAACAACGGAAAAAATGTGATTAACTGTATTCGCGTTCTTTTAACTTTATAGCATTATTTTTAACTCTCTTAACTTTGTCAGGTGAAGGTGAATTTTCCCTGATTTGAATTGTTGTTTGCATTTAAACAAATACTTACTTTTACTGCCATACTGTCCCTGAAAACGATATGGTAGCTTCCAATTTCGTCCAAGGCTTCCTTAGCATTTTCCGAAATGTGAATTTTCTGAGCTAGAAACACACACGCATACACATAAGACAATGTCATTTGGTGTAAGTAGTGTTCATTGGACTATTATAAACTTGTACAGCTGATGAAGAATGACGGACGTTATAACGTCCATAAAATATCCGCCATCTTGAATCACAAATTACTGTGACATGTTTTGAAATTTTGGAAAATGTCAGAAGAAACACATGACAAATAGATTAGCAAAATGAATGGCAACAATATACCCTCTGAAATAGATCTCAAATTAATCTACTGTTAAACGGCAGTAAATTAGTATAGGTAATGGCATGATTCGTAGTGATATTTGGCATAAATACCACGAGTGATATTTCAAAATTGTTATACGTAAATTTGAGGCAATTTTGAAATATCACGAGTGGTATTTATGCCAAATATCACGTACAAATCATTCTATTAATTGTTTATACTACTACCCTTAGAAGATTTGTAATTTTCACATGTAGGTATTTCAAATTAAGCTGAAATACCACTGCTCTAAGCCAATCAAATTGCAGAAATTTCTCATGCAGTAGTATAACAAATTAAATGCTAAGTTGTTATGTCCCTTACGTTCGCCAGACGTTTGCATTCTTGATGCAGTGTTCACTGTGTCTCCAAACAGGCAGTAACGAGGCATTTTGTTTCCAACCACACCAGCCACACATGGTCCTAAAAAGGATATAATTATGCTATTGCTACTTCTTTTAAGTCATTGGGCTATTATGTCATTGATAAATAATTCTTACACGTATACAAGACCTGCTGTATATAGCAAACACGATCAGAAAATTAACTATTCTCGAGTGAAAAGTTTGTGTTGCTTCCCAGTAATTTCAAGACTTGGCTAAGCAGAACGCCGAAGCAAATATTGAAATCCGAGGAGGGACAATCCGTTAAGTGATTTTTTCAATAACTGACGATGAAAGAAAAACTTCTACGACTATAAATTTATCAATTACAGTGATTAATCTAAGCTAACTGATAACCTACATTAATGTCTCCTTTAAAACTTTTTTTGGGGAAAACAGTTTTATTTTAGTTATGTGAGCTCGAGATAAAGAATAAGCGCGAGTGCTATTTTTTTTTTCTTTTTTACTTATTTTATTCATCAATGAGCTCTCTCTTTTTCCCTGGGTTTTCAAATACTATATACGTTGTTATTCAATTTTACTGCATATTCTTGGTTTTAATTTTATATTATACCCATACACAAAGGCCTTACATTCTAATTCGCTACCCCGCTCAAACGAATATAGAACATTTATCATGTAACAAGCAACCTCAATTGGGGTGTGTCAACACGAGCCGTGTGCGACCCTCTTTATTATGCCTTCATCAACAGAATGGATGGAAATAATACAACAAACAGAATGAAAACTCGGAAATGTAAAAAATGACAGCAAGAAAAACAACCCAACAAAATGATCTAAACTATGCTCGTATAACAATGATTCAGTAAACATACAAAACGTGCTAAACCTTTCATATAGCAGCATGCAAAAAACTACGTCTAAGAGAAGCCCCTGATCACTGGGTATTTAATTTTGAGGGCGTAGGGACGGTCGTAAGACGCGAATGAATATAAATGAGAACAACTCAAATATATATAGCCTACCGCTAATGAAGCAACAGAACAGCATACCATGTAACACCCCAAAGAAAAGGTTACATAACCCATGATAAATACATAGACTTACCAGTGTGTATACCAATTCGGACCGACAGCTGTCGTCTGCTGAAATGGGGTAATTTTAGTTCATCCACCGCTTTTACCAAGTCCAACGCCATCCGGGCAATCTGATCCACGTGACGCATTCCGTTCCTTTGAGGAAGCCCCGATACCACCATGTAGGCGTCACCAATTGTCTCCACTTTGTACACGTCGTAAAAGTTTATGCGGTCGTCAAACAAACCATAGATCTCATCGAGCATGGCTGTAACCTAAACAAAACAAAATTCTGTGGTCAACTGGACTGGCCTGCAAGTAGTCACGAGGAACAACGTTCGACAGATTATAAGATTCTCTTGATTATGATATGATTTACGGGTATTCGTACGTAGATGCTGACATTGACCGTTCTTATACTACAGTCGCATTACTTGGGCAAACATTTGTAGGTCGTCTGGTTATGCATCACGAGTATAAAGGCAGGCACAAGACGCATTATGCGTCTGGACAAACTATTATATCGTAATACGTCTTGAATGATGCATTACGAAAGGTAGTTGGTCTGGATGCATAATGCGCCTTATGCCCGTCTTTATACCTGAGACGCATATATAACGGACTACAAAATGTTTGCCAAAGTTCATCCAGTCGGATAATGCGACTGTAGTATAAAATCGGCCATTGAAATCAAACAACAAATACCGCATTAGCTAACTTGGCACAAAAAAGCAGTTCCCTATGGCTTAATATCAATGACCTTTTTAGTCGCAGGGGTCATTGACGTCGCTCCTATCTCTATAGCAAGAAACGTGGGGGTATGGTTTTCCTCTGATTTGAATCTTTGCAAAAAGCAAAAACAGTTCAACAAAACTTTCGATTTTTTTTATTAGTGGAATTCTATAGCATCTTTCTCAAAATTCTGCATGCACTTTTAAAATATTGAAGTAGTCCACATCTTTATGACCTGTAAATCTATCATTCATACAATTAATCTGCTATTACTGGTCGAATATAAAGAAAAATATTGAAGCCATGAATTACAATACAAGCGATAGCTTGTTGTGATTATTAAGTGGCGGAGAGATTTAAGCCAATGAGAAAAGACAATATTTTGATTATACAAGAAAGATCGTGAAAGATTGAAGCCAGGAGTCATTCAGGATAAGTAGGTTGAGTATGATCGTCCTGCTAAACTATTAATAACTTAGTCCTGAATAGGACTGTTGTTGACTGACTACGGTTTCGACAACCTGTGCTGTAGTCATCTTCGGAGTCAAAGTGAGTTGTATCACGTCAGTTGATGACATTAAACTCTGGTCATTGACCTGATTGGTCAAAGAAGTCGCTATGTTATTGGTCGTCTGTTAATTAAGCTGTGATGGTATTGGCTATGAAGACTTGTAATGCCATTGGTGCGTTTCGATCCGTCTAATGTCACAGCTAAACAATCGTTTATTGTTCGTTAAATTTTCAGTTGTCCAGTCGTTCTCTCGTAATTGGTTTTGTTTGATTCGGTCAGTAAGCTCGTTTGTACGGTGCCGGTAACTGTTGACTAAGATTCAGTGGCGTTTGTTCTGAGGTAATAAACCAGCTTTCTAAACTGAGTCGTTGATGGTAGTCTGTAGAACACGTAATACGTGTCACAGAGTCCCAGTCGATTCAATTTAAAGAAAGATTTTTGTACGTTGTTGATCTAAAAACTGAGTCGTGCTGTGAAGAAGGACTGTGGTATTTCTGCTTCTCTTCCTGTGTCTCTCCTTCTTAAAACCATAACCACTAATTTGATTCGCCTCAAAATGAATAACTAATAAAAATAAACTCAAACGCGTCAAAAAGGTGCAATTTAACTGGAGCTTGCACTCATTCAGTAAAAAATAATACTGACCTGCATTGGCGCCATGTTAGAACACATCTCTGTAAAGTTGACAATGTCGCTGAAGAATATTGTCACGCTGTTAAAGAACTCGGCTGGAATTTGCTGTTTGTTCTTGAGTTTTTCAGCCACTGGATGTGGAAACATTTGGTAAAGGAGAGTGTCTGCTCGTTGTTTCTCCTCTTTTAACTCCAGCATTGTCTGGGCAAGCTGAAAGGTGCAGTTTTGAATCGTTCCCGTCATTCTGTAAACTGAGTAAGCTATAAGAGGCACTAAAAGAATGGTAAATACGAGATATGCCAATCTTTGGGTTAGATGTGCTTCGTTGTTTTTTCGTATGACGTCCAGACGCTTAGTTAAAGAGTCCCCTGCATTCTTTTGAACTTTAAAAATATCGTCAAGATATAAGGTCATGAGCTGAAACCACTGTTCGCCTTTCGATACTGAGGCGTTGTCGGGTTGATTAGCAAGAATAACTTCTCGTTCCTTTTCGATCAAGCGCAGCACTGTTTCGTTTACATTATGGCTCATTTTTGCCTTAATCTCGGGCATAAAAGTTCTACTTGCTTCTAAAAACTCCCTTCCAAGAATGCTGTGATTTGCAAACCATACGAGATCGCTTGAATTGCTGAAATATCCGTTTGCGAAGAAAGTTCCGCCCAAGGCGCGCTCAATTCCAATTTTGTCTTTTCCAACTAGAAACATGTGGTACCCAACCATATCCAGAAATATGTCATTTCCGGGATTATCGCGAACATTCTTGTAGAACCAGTTCAACATCAAATCGATTGGAAGGGTGTAAAACTCAATCTGTTGACGTTGAGTGCCATGTGCACATCTCCCAACTCCGTACCTAAAATCGAGATGAGACCTATTCTTAATATTATTCCCCGCGCTATAAAATTTATCGCCTGGGCCCAGTTGTTCCAAGCTGGGTTAAGATAACCCACGGTTAGTGCGAGATTTGAATTCAGATTTGAACGCTTAAAAAGCATTTCAGTTTTAATTCTTTTTGTCTACAAGTTGATGATTGAAAGCTCTAAATATAACAGAGAAAATTATCCAAGAAAATGTTTTTGAACACAAGAAAAAGAAACCCGGGTTAATAAGCGCTTATCGGCCTTCGAACAACTGGGCACTGGAGGCAAATTGTTTCTAAATCATTTATGGCAGATTCAGAACAAACAAATAAGAATCTTGCAGGTAATTATTCATAATTATGAACAGATTACGATGGACACACCTAAACTTTGAAAGTTGATTGCCACGCTGAATAGTTTTACATTCATATAGAAAACACATTGGCTGTCATCTTTTTACCTGTGTTCTCTGGGTTTAAAAGGACAGGTTCACGGTTAAGCGCATGCTCATTAATTAAATTACTTTTTTTTCAATTTGTTATTAATCCTATCGGGGTTAATAATCCCACTCACATGTATCTCAGCGATCTCAGAGTGTATTTCACAGTAGAAGTGTATTTCAGAGTAACCTGAAGTAGGATGAAGGAGTACTAAAATCGAAAAAAAAATTAGTGGATTATGCCAACACTACCAACGTTGAATTTATTGTTGACCTGAAGGTTTTATTCCATGGGTGATTAATTTACAGCTATTTGCAAATATATAAGTTGATCAAGTGTAAGTGACTGCCAGGGGAGTGTGCAGATTGGTTCTTTGACAACATTATTACATGATCATATTGCTTGCATAGACGATACAGCATGTTCTAGCAGAAAAACAGCATTTTGATAAATGAGCATGCGCTTAACCCTAAACCTGTCCCTTGTTTAAAGAAAAAGCCCTCATCTACCTGTGATCCCTCAAATGCCTTTTGAAATTTTGAGCCCCGCGGAGAAATTTCCTTTCAGCTGTTTCATCAAATGGCCACTCTGTTTCCTCTAGGACTTTATCTGTGTTATGACGAGCATCACTCAATTTTTCAAACACTCTATCCTTGTCTTCGGCACTCTTTGACCCCAGACAAAGCACAGTGAGACCACGCTCAATTTGAAGACGGTGAATTAACAAAGCCACCTGCAAACTTGATTCGAGATTTTTCTCCAGAATTTCGGCTTTTTTGATATTATCTCTCGCATTATTGACATCTTCAGCCACGAAAACGAGTAGACCGGTTATTGCTATCATAGCAACGCCGATGATCTTTAGTGACTGCACACGTCGGCCAGTGGATGTTGTGACGTTATATCGCCAGCACAAGCGTAGTAACTTCAGCACCTTGTTGTTGTTTTCTGCCATAGATTTCGTTGTATCTCTTTGGTAGAAAATAAAATGATTTAGGGAAAATGCAATAATAAAGCGATAATGAATAATTATTGCAGGAGGTTGAGTAAAATATCGTGATTTTTTATTTGCAAACAGATCAGTTATTTGCTGATAAGGAAGGCAAAGATAAAAACGAGTTGCTCTATTTTTAACTCTATTAGAATAGTACAGTTCGAAAATGAAATTGCTGCTTTTACAAATCAAAAAATAACAGAATAAAACCATTTCACGGGAGTTCTCTCAACTTAGGAGCTTTGACTTAAATTAACTAAGGGTATAACATAACCGAAGTTTTGATCGTTTCGATCGGTATCAAATCTCTTTTTTTTTCGCGTAAATAATTAAAGTTTTCATCTAGAGTCTCTGATAAGTAAACTTAAGTATTAAAAGTTTTGATTTCCTGGCAAAATTTTAAAGTAAGCTTTGTTAAATATAGTCTGTAATTCTTGTCAAATAATCTATTAGTAACGAACCTGAAACGGAATCTGGACTCTTTATTCTGTCCTATATTAATATCATCAGCTAAATGGCCTTCGTTCTTAAGCACCTTGATATATATCCTTTTAATCCCAAACCCACAGAATCCCCCAAAAAATACACACTGATAATTTCTCTTACTCACTTTCTGTTCCCGTTCTGGTGAAATGCAACTTGCTAATAACTCTTCCTGCGTCCGCTCAACGATTATCATACTGAAGTCTGAGTAAAGTAAGCCGCCTGAAATGGTCTTGTTATTGTTAACGATCGCGGAAATATCCCAACAAGTACAATCTGATGAACGCAAAAAGCTATTTCCTATAGAAATTAATTTTCTTTTTTTCAATTTTCTCATTATATATGGCTAATGCGACTGAAAACTCTTTCTGTGTACAAGTAAGTAAAGCATCGGAAATTTCCCAAAAAGTCAACCTGGTGAACGAAAAAAGCTGATTTCTATAGAAATTGATTTTCTTTTACCTATATTTTCTCGTTTTATATAGCTTATCTGACTGAACACTTTTTTAATGTGCAATAAAGCCTCGGATATGTCCCAACAAGAACAACCTGATAAACGAAAAAAGCTGACTTCTACTAACCGAAATGTATTTTCTTGCACCATATACTTTCTCTTTTTATATAACTGATGTAACTGTACACTCTTTCGGTGTTTCTGCAAAGTATATGAATATCAGGAGATCAATATACAACTGAGTAAAGACAGACCGCCTAAAATGGTCTGACTCAACTTGCTATTGTTCGCAATTGCACGATAGCGGAAAAGCACCAACAAATACAACGGACGAAAGAAAAAGCTGATTTCTATAAAAATTCATTTTCTTTACCTATTCACATTTTATATAGCTAGTGTGAGTGAACACTCTCGGAGAGCCACAATAGATTATTGTACAGCTAAGGAAAGCAAACCGCCTGAAAGGATCGATCTAAATTAATCATGTAGCTGTTGATCGCAATTGTACTATATAGGGCAGTTGGAATAACAAGCGAGTACAACCCGCCAAACGAAAAAGCTGATTTCTATAAAAATTGATTTTCTTTTACCTATTTTACACCCTTTCGGTGTGCCACAATATTATTACAGCTAAGTATAGCAAACCGCCTGAAATTATCTCAATCCTGATCTTGCTCAGTATTTTTCACATTTGCACGACGTAGCAAGTATAACAGAAAGTAAAACTTGCAAAACTTAACGCGGCATAAAAAGCATTCAGTCAAAAATCAGCATATCAATCCTACCAAACAAGTGAGCTAGATAAAGAAATACAAACACAGAGAAATTTTTACAAGCTCAGGTAGTTTTAAAGTTGGAATTTTTGGACGAAAGGGGATTACAGTACAGTTCCTCCCTTTAATTTATATATAGATCGTTTTCAGTAATCACAAATTGATTGTGTTATTGGAATCAAAATGCTGTTAACAAATTGAGGATTCGGAATCTTCTAACGGTAGTCTCAGTGCTCGTAGTTTCGCATGTCCAAAAATAATGATCCAGTTTAATTATTTAAGAATATATTTAGACATTGATACTGTTTCCGGGAGTCTGTTGCCACGGATGGCAATGATAGACATGGATTGAAACTTGACTAGTAGTTTTGCTCCCATTACATTTTTCAAAGTAATTCTGAATTAGAGTATTTGTTAGACTTTTGTTGCCCATGGGATGGCAATGATAGACATGGATTGAAACTTGACTATTAGTTTTGCTCCCATTACATTTTTCAAAGTTATTCTGAATTAGAGTATTTGCAGCGTTAGACACATTTTGGCAGACATGTGTGGTGTTCAGTTACTATGGCGACATGATATGACGTCATAAGTGACGTGAGATCAAGCCATTTTCAAGCAAAATATGAAGACATCAAAGACTAGTATTTTTGAAACTCTACAGTTAAATATGTATTTTCGGTAAAAATCACGATGACAGGCATTTTTAAATGACGTCACAGGTCCTTTGCCACTATTTATCACTTATAACGCCGGCGTTACGTATTGAATTCATCACAGACTATCTGTCCGCAATTATTTTTAATTTGTTGGATGTCGGAACGGTTATTGCCATAATGGCGCCCTCTTCGATTCTTATTTTTTAGACTGTTTAGACAGAGAACTAGTTAATAGAAAAACTTTTACCTTTGACAACCTTTGGTTAACAAGCACAACAGAAGCCAACTTTTCTTTAAGTTGACTTGCCAAACGAAATTTAGTCAAATGCTCCCATTCACAAGGGCAGAAAAGAAATGAATTAATATTTGGACGGACGATGTTATCGTCTAGCAGGGCTCCTTAAACACATAGAGCTGTGATAAATGTCTTATCCTGTAAATTAGCTAACTTACTATTTATTACATGAACGGGTGTGTTCTGTCGTGAATTGTAATACCTGTCGTAAATTGTAATAGCAACCGTGGTAAATTGTAACAGTTGCGAGAATTGTAATAACCAAACTATCGTAAGTTGTAATAACACGTTGTCGTAATTTTTAATAAGCCTAGCTGTCGTGAATTGTAATAACACATTGTCGTATTTTGACTTCTTAATGTCAAGGGCTTATCTACTGAAATTTTCTTGTCAATCAAAAACATATAAGCTATTATGCAGCCAGCATTATGGCAAAAACTATATCATCTCACCGACCACCTGATAAACGTATTCTAAACAGTCAGCCAACCAACTTACATCGAGCAACTGCCTGTTACTTCCACCACACATCATCATAGGGGCCATTAGAAATATTGTGGGGAGGGGGCTGGGGGTTAGAGGCAGCTGGAACCGCTTAAATAGCACACGCACAATTGCCTTCAGTTAGACTAATTTGAAATGCTTGTCCGACTTTTGTCAATTTTTTTTATTTTGATGACGAAAGTCGCGACAAACAAGAAATCAACTAGCACGAAAGAGTACGCAATAAAGTATTTCTTCAACACATTTATTATCTCACTGATGTCGTCCATTTACAAAGAAACAACTGAATTATCAGTAATCAACACGAAAAAGTCGCTATGCTCCGGTGTTCCGCAGTCTCTGCGGTAACTAAATTAAAACAACACTAGAGAATATAGCCAGGAATAAGGCGCCACTGTGATATGTTGCTCAGTGCTCACCAAGTTCCTTGGGTAAAAAAAAGAAAAAGAAACTTGAAAACGCGATGAATTACAGTGTAACCTTTTGTAACGTAAACTTTGCTAAGACTTTGGTTGGAATTAATTCGATGGATTGAACTTTTAGAGCTATTGAGTGCAAGGACGTGTTAGAGTTTTTGTGTAAAACAAAGTGTTCGTTCGTCTTGTGTATCATTTGAGTATTTTGCGCGACGCAATAATAGCTGTAGCTGTATTCAGTTTAATTCACATTGTTCGAGAAGGTAAACACGACGCTGATTTTATTCATGGGAAAAAAATATATCCAGTTAGTAAACTTTATTACTGAACTTTTACCTCAAAAAGTCAACCAGAAGAAGTAAACGGCTAGCATAGAATTGAATGGGAATTCATGGGAAAAAGAAACTCTTGCCACCCTGTCACAGTTGAGTGGCTAGGCCATTTCCGAGTTTCCCCAAGCCTCTGTTTCAAAGAAAGGCTAAACGCAAAGCAGGTGAAATGAAAAGGTTTTGCTCTTGGCCTCGTTATGAAAGTTGCGGTTTTTGGAACCTGTAAGTGGCCTGTTGAGCAATGAGCTCATGATGAGGTGAATTGTGGATTCCTGTCGAACAGAACAATCCTGGTTATCTAAAGGAGTTCTTGGTGCATAATTTTTCATTTTCAAGACTTATTTCAAAATACGGCAATGTGTTTTTACAATTCACGACAACTCGGCTTATTACAATTTACGACAACGTGTTATTACAATTTCTGATAGCTTGGTTATTACAATTCTCGACAACTGTTATTACAATTTACGAAAAATATTACAATTTTCGAAAGGTATTACGATTCACGACAGAACAGGGTGCCTTACAAGGCTTCTGGATCACATACAAATTTTTGCTTACCTGGGTCTGTAGAAATTTCTTATATGGTCGCCCTGACGTTTGTTTTTAATTCTATAGATGATAGGACATCTAGTATTTGGGACCGTTTCGTGCGCTCCTCGGTCTCTACATGGTTTATTTGTACCATATCTTGTATTACTTATCTACTGCATTACTTTAGTTATCATATGCTATTTCCTCACTATTTCCTCTTTTGTCTCAATAATTTTCGGAAGAATGCATAAGAGCGTAAATTTAACGAATTGTGTTTGAAATACTTACAATTTTTTCTTCTCTCACAAGTTTGGATCTGACATATGGTGAAACAAAGGAACAAAAAGGGATTATTCCCATAACCGCAGGAAGACTGGCCTTTTTCTTTAAGCCATAAATGAACACATCCCTGGCGTAATGAGCTGCTTTAAAAAATAGTAATCACCTGTTAGAGGTAAATGTAATTATTTTCATTTTCAATTAATTCACTATGAAAAACTCTCAGATGAAAAACTGGGTCCGTAAGAAAATTAAGACCTTTTGTTTTTAAGTCGTTTTGCATCGTATTCTTAGTACCAGAGCTCATTATGCCATTGACAATTTTTTAAAAAAATGTACAAAATGTTAATCGTTTATCCAGGATGACATCAAAGCCTTTTCAGGCGTTTTTGTTGCTATGCTTTTAAAGGAAGCACACCAGCTAAACATGTTCAGTATAATGCTTTCGAATAACGTCAGACATGTCGCTTATGACAAAAATATCAATTGCATAAGCGGTATAGGTTCAACAAAATTTGTGGGGGATGGGTGTCAACACAAAGGCATGATCTTGCCCAGTCCCTGTACCGCATTTTCCCGGCCTTCTCGGTCAATTCACTTTGGTGGCGTATGCGAGGCTCTTCTTTTTCGCTTCTTTGCCAGCCTTTTCAAGGCGTTCAGATAGTGGAGAACAGCGCGAAGTAAAGAAAGCATGGATGTTAAGGCATGGCTCAATTTTTGGGAGGCGTTGAA
Organism: Porites lobata; assembly: GCA_942486035.1. Classification (NCBI taxonomy): domain Eukaryota; kingdom Metazoa; phylum Cnidaria; class Anthozoa; order Scleractinia; family Poritidae; genus Porites; species Porites lobata. Next base: position 339,208 of record CALNXK010000199.1, on the reverse strand, counting down.
TTCATTAGGGTTGAAGAGATGTAGTCACGTGAAACGTGACGTCATAATGAATTCAAAAGGAAATTCAAAATGGGGTAGGAATGGTTGGCTACAACTAAGTTTGAACTATGTGTAAATGTTTGTAAAAAGATATTAACAGGTGAAAAGTGTCACGTGACCTATTTTGCTTAATTACTAATTAAATAAAAACGTGAGTCAACTATTCCGGCCAGAGTCAAGCCACAAATGATGATACAATTTCTGGTTTTCAGTATCACGCCATTCAAAATAGATCCAAATAAAAATAGATAAAGTCCAGAATCTGGGAAATGAAAGGAGGTAAATGTACAAAGACCCTCGTCAAGATCCAGGTCAGAGGAATATTTCGTATACGAGATATCCGAAGAAATGTTTTACCCAAATTTATGGACCCCATTTTTAGTTTTCTTTTCTTTCCTGGACTCGACCATGAGTGGTCACGTGACACAGATATTTGATGTCTTACGTTGGAGGAAAATTAAGGTTACTGATTTTTCAGAGGTTGCCAAATTTTGGAAGATTCTGTTAAATTTTCACAAAGTTATCACCTTTATAAGATTTAATATGCAAATTAGCGTTAGGCCATGCCTTAACATGATTCAGGACACTTGGTAGAGCGGCGATAAAACCCTCTCCCCGCCCCTCTCTCTCTCTCTCTCTCTCCTCTCTCTCCCCTGCCTCGTTTTCATTTTTCGCCTCCCTTTTTGCTTCGCCCTGCTCCCCAATATCTGAACTCCTGGAAAAGGCTTCTTCCTCGCTCGCACCACGTGGACGGAAGCTCTTTAGCCTAGCGGAATGAAATACCAATATGAGCAAATCTTCGTTTTTAAACCACAAAAAATAAACATTTCTATTTATAAATCAAACAAAAAATGCAGTGTTTTAATTCAGCGGATATCCAAACACAGTGGAAATGATATATGAAAATAAATAAAGAACGATTCAGAGGTTGCTAAGTGTTTCTTTGTGTCCTGGTGGAACTGGAATTTGAAAATGTTTGTTTTTGAGGGAAGTGGAAGTCCGGTGTACCCGGAGAAAAACAAAAAACAAAAACGAGTGTTTCATCTGATAGAATGATGGTCATATCTGGTCGACGGTGTTTCATTAGAATGTAAAGAATCGCGTTCCATTTAGGGTTGATTTCAACTGACGTGTTTTTGGCTACACACGTTAACGCAAATAAATTTTAATTACGTAATAAAGTAGAGGCAAGATAAAAAGTGCTGAGATTAACGAGAAGTTGAGCGAGGTTCAACTTTTACGCGTGCGAGCGACCTTTCATGCATTGCCTCTCTTTTAGTCGCGAACGTAAATTTTACGCACGTAAAAATTACGCGACACTGGAAATCAACCCTTAGTAACATGTTTCTGGGGAAAAAAACATCACAGAACTGGGTTTTGGCTAATTTAACAAAAGTGCATCGCCTGAATTTCTAAACAACGAGACCATAATACACTTTCCTGGTAAACTAACAAGTCCCAATGAGATTATTTTAATCCTCATTAAATGAAAGATGGAACTTGAAGAGAGAAAAAAACGCTATTTCAATAAAAATAGAATTTATTGACTCGATAATAAAGCCCTCCTAACATAATAAATTACCGAAGAATCACTTTCCGATGATGTTTATCCTCGGTTTCTTCTTCTTGAAAATAGATTTAATCTACGCATAGGATCCAGTGAAACTATGAAACAGTTTCTTCAAAATTCCTGCGAAATAATGAGAGGATGAAATCTTCAGCTGTGACTATTCAAATAAGAATTTTAAAAAAGCTACTGCGCCGAGTACTTTCCTGAGGTACTGTCCATCATGCTGTTCTATGTGGTTTGAACTTTTGAGTCTTTGGATAAGATCCTAAAGAGTGACCATTCAAAGGAAAGCTACTGAGCTATACCGCGTTCATAGGCGCAGATCAGTCTGTTGCTTATTACTTATGACCATTCAAAAGGAAACCACGAAGCAGCCCTTTTTCTAAAGTGACTTTCATTATGATGTACAACTGGTGTTTCTTGAGCCCGAGGATGTTATCCTCTAATGTGACCATTTAAACAAATCCCTTTCAGTAGAACATTTTCATGATATCATTTGTTCCTCAACTTTTTTCGTGAAATGGATTACTGCGCTTTTCACAAACATGCGAACTCTAAAGTTCAGAAGCCCCTTCACAATTGCGTTCTTCTCTGCCGTCAATCATAATTACGATCACAAGCAACGAACCTTGAAACACAGAAACTCACAAAACGGATTGAAATCCACCAATCAGAAATCACAATCCATGACCTTTTGAACCCGTTAAAGTAAAGCTTTGTTTCCTAAAGGTCCGTTAAGATGATTGATGGCAGCGAAAAACGCAATCGTCAGTTGGCTTTTGAACTTCAGAATTCGCATGTTTGTGAAAAGCGCAGTAATGCGATTTTTCTGTAATACAAATTTAAGCCGTACTTACCTTTCTTCGGACCAAACCTTGCTTTCTCCAGTTCCCAGTCCGTTGCAACAGTATGCATAGAACTTCGTCTTTTACTCTCAAATTTGTCCACTTCCCATGGGGGGACATAGGCGGGCGTGGCCCAAGTTCCTCGACCGGCAATACCCTTATGCCTTAGCACTGAAGCACCACCTATATTTTTCTTATCCAGAGCACTTCTAGAATTCTGTGTCATGCCGCGCCGTGGAGGGTGATCATTAAACTTTTTAAATTCCTCTTCTTCCGAGTCAGATTCCAATCCCCAAAATTTATCTCTCTCTTTCATGATCCTATAACACTCTTCACAACGGCTGCCCGATTCCCCCTGACTCGTTTTCTCCTTTGGAACCGAGTCCTTTACCCTTTGAATCGTACCCTTGATTTCTCCGTAGCGTGCATCTTTGGCCTTTTGTAAACACTTCCTACTGTTTTGAATAGTTAAATCCGCAGAAGCAATAAGACCTGAGCTGAGCTTTGATCTTCCCCTAGCAGTCCGTAAACGTGTTTTCCGCTCGCTAAGAAAACTTTGAAGATTGTTAATTCTGTTAAGAAGAAGTTGATCAGTTGAGTTTGAGTCGTAAATATTACCCTCATCTTCGGGAATATCTTCCATGTTTTCGACCTCATTTTCCTCACCCATGCCGGCTCGAACCGGGTTGGGCGCGCCCAAATCAAACCTCACTTTGTACATGTGTCGTGGAGGTCTAGAACGTAACCAAAAGCTTGATTTACCGAGAATTTCTTTTCTTTTAGCGCTTATTCTGCTCCATATTTCGTCATCATCTGTAAGTAAAACAAAAAAGACAACTAACTTCTATTAGGATGGTGGTGATGGTTACCGTTTTGTTTTAATGGTGCTGCGTTCCGTGTAGCAGCAACCTTTAGGGTAGAAACAAGATAATCATGATCCCTGGAGCATTCTCCAAATATCATGGTCCGCTTAACCAAAATTACATCATTACTGTGTGCAGCCGACCAGTTAAAGCAATCTGTGCACTGTCCTTAAGAAGAAAGTAAGAGCAATTAAATCTAGAGTTCTGCTATTTTTCTTGCTCAAAGACGGCGAAGAATTGAAAATAAAAACAGCCATAGTAAAATAAGAGAGCATTTTTGTCGTTCCCTGCCTTTCATCGAAGATTAGAAAGTGTTTGGGGCAAACTTTACCGAGACACGGCAGATGAACAACTCCAAGGACCAGTCCCTGTGATCATGCACTTGTACCCGACAGAGGCCTATCTAGCAAGTAGCTGGCCGTCACTGTAGGGCTTCAGGCCTTAATTTGTCACCGTGAAAATCTCAGATAATGATGATAAAAATAATCATGATGATGATGACGATGACTATATCGATGACGATGACGATGGCTATGATAATGACGATGACGATGACGATGATGATGACGATGATGATGATGACGATGATGATAATGATGATGATGATGATGATGATGACGATGACGATGACAATTGCTATGATGATGACGATGACGATGATGACGATGACGCTGACGATGATGATGACGATGACGATGATGATGACGATGATAATAATGGCGATGATGATGATGATGATGATGATGATGATAATAATGATGATGACGATAAAAAAAGATACCATGGTATTGGGTTGTACGAGTTTTCGTTTTTTTTTTAGAGTTGAATTATTATCATACAGTGAGCAAGAAAGATAAGATGCTTGCCCGTTAGTAGTATCGCTCTGTGAATAACAAAAGGCCGATTTCTTCAGTGCGACCGATCTAAAACAAATTTCCTCTCACCTCTATCGTACAAATAGTTTTTTGGAAGGCCCAGCGTATTCCCCAACTCCCATCTTTTCTCTATCACATCCATCCTCCACTTTAAATCCTTCACCTGATCAAACAGATCATCTAGAGCCATTGCCTTCACATGGCTCTTCAGATCTTTCAAAACCGATTCAATTTCTTTGACCTCGGTTCTTCCTAAAGGTCTGGTGATGTTGTGTCGGTTTAAAATTTGCCGAATGTCCTCCAAAGCTTCCAGTATTAGAAGATTGTCTTCCTCCTCGGCGCCATCTTGGAAATTCTTGTAAAGATCCAAGATCGATTCTAATTTCAAGAAAAGTTGTTCTTTTTCTGTTTTTCGAGAGACTGTCGATGTCATTTTCAGTTTTTTATAACAACGCGTTTTGTTGTTTCCTTATCGTTGAGGTATAATGTATGTAACCTAGAAACTATTGTATACGTCATAATCAATCCTAAATTGCGCCCTAAATTCGAACAGTTTGGGCGCGCGCAATCATATTAACATTCTTTGTTAACAACTCAGCCGATCTTTCGGGGCCTTCTCGCTAAAGATATATGGCAAAATTTTTGTTTCCACTAACATCTTGACAAAATTTACCATTACCGAGAACAGCTATTTTCACGACCTTAGCACGACAATTTAAGCGTAGAATTGAGTAAATATCTCTCCGCTCAACCCCATACTCACTTTTTACAAAAATGAGCATTTTCCCGCAAATCTGTCACTTAAAAAGAAAAAACTGTCAACGAATGTCTGAGGTAGGACAATGGAGAATTTAAAGATTTGAAAGCTTAAAAACATTTGGCAGGAATTTAAAAGACGTCCTCAATCATTAAACCATTCAAGGTAGACAGACTGCAAATTATATTAGTTGCTAAAAAATATATATCTACGTGTCGCAACTGTTCATCAGTAGGATGCCTAAAATGCGTGCAATTCCACAAAATTTGGAAAGTAGACTGATAAAACCTAGTGCGGAATGGACCATGCATGAATCTTCAGTTAAGACACGCGGCTAATTACATCAGTAGAAAGAATACTCATTTCTGGTCGTTTGAAGGAAAGTAAGGGAGATTAAGCAGCAACGAAGGCGACGGCTACATAAACGTCACTTTTTGAAGTGCTGCTTCAAACTTTAACGCCCTTATTCCATCTCGTTCAGTTCGTGAACTGTTGGCAATTTTTTCTGGAGTTGAACTCTAAAAGACTTAGCTTGCGAGCAAGCTCTCCAATTTGGGCGAGCAAAGGGAGCCTCACGAGAACGCGCGAGCCTCTGCGTGAGCCTCTGCCCCTCGCGGCTTCGCCGCTCGCTCGCGCGTTCTCGCGAGACTCGCTTCGCTCGCCCAAATAGGAGAGCTTGCTCGCAGGCTATAAAAGACTGTATCGAAATCAAGGAAAAGAAAAAAGACAGTCGATCGTTTTCTTAGCTTGTATTCACATCCTCCACAAAACGTGAAATAAGGGGCTGACCATTTACATTTTGAGGTTGGGGGGGAGGTATCGGTGATTTCAGGAAAAAAATCCTACAGACTAAATTCGGGGAAAACAATTCTTGCTAGGAAATATACCTGGCGAAAAAAGAAAATTCCTACACTGAAAAAAATATATCTTTAATGGTGAACAATGTTGGGAAAAAAATCTTATATGTCAGGGAAAAAAACTAAATCAACATATTACTGGTGTAATTCTATCACACAATCCAAATCACTCATACCCCCCCAGCCCCTCCCTCAAAAGTCAAATGGTCGACCCCTTAAACATTTTTATGTGGTAGTCGATCGTGCAGTGACAGCAAAGAAATGTACAAAAGCGTGATGCACACGCAGAGTTATTGTTTTGCCAATCGAAGCCCCGTGAAAACCGACGCAACATTGTTGGCCAACAACTCCCAACACTTTTGGGAATTGTTGCGTCTGTTTGCACGCTAAAAGTTTGACCGGTTTCAAACCTTCAGCAACAACTTCCAAGAACATGCAACAGAGTGTGGAAAAGGATGCCGCATTTAACATTGGGAATTGTTAGCAAACGATATTGCGTCCATTTGTACGGGCCTTAAACCTATCGCTTTTACTACTATTCTATATATACTACATCCATGTTCGTCACACAGTCAGTTCTATGCCGCCATGTAATGTGTTCGCCGGCTTTTTACAGTGTTAAAGGACCATCTTGTTTTCAGTCTACCGCAAAGGATTCATTTATTTGGAAGGTGGGTTTACCAAGGCTTCTCATACTAACTTAAGTTTTATTTGTAACGTTTGTTGAATCGACAGATGGAAGCACGTGTTTTCGGGCCAATAGACACAGGCTCACCAGAGCACTATCAGTAACCACAGGTAACCCAAACTTGAATAAGAGGTTTCAAAAGAGTTTGAGTATGCAAAAAATTCATGTACACAAACAAAGTTTGTATAACTTCCCTGTTTGTATGTAAATCAGATTCACTTGTTTTACTCTCTGCTTTTAGCTGCTTTTCTGTCATGTTTCAGCACGAGTTAAGCGACTCTTATCGGTTTAAATTTTACATTGTCGAAACAGATCTTTTGCGCTTTGCAACAGATATCAACTAAAGGATGAATTATATATCAAAACAAGTGCTATATATTTTGAATCGAAACGGAAACTGTAAGCAGTGTTTTATTTTAAACATCGTAGCCTTTTAGTCTTGTGCTCGTTAATGACACTGCGCTAAGAAGTCTAAGAGCGCTCGCATTCCACAAATATTAATTCCAGTAGGGGTCTCCCTTATCTTTAAACATGCTTTTAATTGTGTATTGAACAGAGCTTCCGAGCTCAAATAGATGTCGTTGGTTTTTACTTGATAACAACGTTTTCAAAAGCCTTTTTTCTTAGAGTTACAACACTTTTACGAGACAAAACAGTGAGGTTAACTTTTTTTTGCGATATGTTATTTGTACTATTGAAAGCGACGAAACAGAACTTTTCCAAACGCAACCTTAAATTAAAAATTTAATTTCCGTCACGCTATATGATCGTTTAGCACAGAGTTTTTAAAATTCATCTATCTGAAGAGAAAACGCGCATTTCTGTTTATTAAACTTGTGCGTTTCTTATGGTATCTCCAAATTACTTTGTGAAAGAGCCACAGTAGAAAAACAGTTTGTCATAATTGACACAGTTTTTCTCCCGGTGTGATTCCTTTATCAAGGACCATGATGTAATTGCACCATGTGTTCAGATATGAGAGATTCCTTTCATTTTGCAAATCTAATAATTGAACCGTAATGGGGTTTCATTGGTCAGCTGTGTTATAAATGACAACATTTCCACAAGCATCAAAACAAGATTATCAGAGTGAATTAGAACACAGTGGCCGGGTTTATAAACTGTTGAAAGTTACTGCTGTATCATTTCGGTCGAACTCTTTGAGCCCAAGAATCGCGAATTGGAGCGTTTGACTTAAGTCTCGTAGGGTGATTTAAGAATCAAAGACAATGGCGAAAATTGACGAAGACATGATGACCGAAATGAAAGATGCCTACACCCTGTTTGATCGTGTGGGAGATGGCAAAATCGACGGGGACCAGATTCCAGATTTACTTCGTTCTATGGGGTTGAACCCAGTGGGCGCTGATCTGAAACCCGTGACAGACGAGCATCAAGGCAAAAGAGTCGAGTTCGAACAGTTCCTGGGAATCTACAATCAGTTCCGCAATAAGCCAGAACCCGTCAGAGAAGACTTTATTGAGGGATTCAAATGTTACGATCGGGACGGTTCAGGGTACCATAGATGGAGCTTCCCTGAGAGGAATGCTCTGTTTCCGAGGAGACAGCAAGCTCACTGAAGAGGAAGCCAACGACCTCCTCGCTCCGGTGGAAGATCCAAAGAACAGTATTATTAACTACGAGGAACTGATCAAGTTGGTCATGTCGAAGCCGCAGAAGCCTGAATGAGTATGGAACTTTGAATATTCTTTTAGTGAACATTTAATTTTTTTTCAGTGAAGAACTTGACAGATATGTCACTTAATTAAATTTCCTTAGCCTCGTTATATTGCCTTTTTTTGTAAAATTAATCTGTGTTAATTGAATTCTCTACAAGAAAAGAATTTTAATTGATACTGTAAAATGCAGACCGATTTGTGCATTCGATTGTTAATTTCTTTACCTCATCGAACAAGTTAGTTATTTTTGATAGCCTCATCTGTTTGTGAAAAGGGATCACGTCTTAAGTTTCCTCAATTGATTTTCAGGTGCACTAGCAAGATTCATAGCTAGCCATTTATTAAGTGTTCTTTATCACATAATGAAATTAAATCAATTTTTTTAGCTGAAAATTATTTCGAGTCCTTTATATTTCTGGCTGTCGCCTTCTGAGTTTGTTTGGAGGGTGTGACTAGACTGCCCGTCTCTCTATTAATTTTCTGTTTGCAAAATGAAGAAAATAACGAGGATGCTAGGAAGAGTAACGATGAGCTTCGATCTGAGAGCGTTTTAAAAAGGAATTTTATCGAGGCAAAGCTAAGTTCGAAATAACAGGAACAGATTATGATGATAGACTTTGCTCGCGGATGCGGTAAAACTATTACTTTATAGTTATCAGTGCCGCTTCGATGACCTCTTCAACTTGTTAGGTACTAGCACAATTAACTTTTTATCTCTCACATGCGCGTTCGATAATGTATAATTAGTCCCGGGAATTAGTGAACCATGATGTCAGTGATGTGTCTTTGTTTTTGTGCCCGTTTTTTCCTGTGAGACGTGAGGTGAGCTATGTGTCGGCTGTTTTCTCAAGCTTTAACTCAATTCAACTTGTAAATTTTCTAACAAGTCAAGCCACGTCAAGTTCCTAGTCACTAAAGAGTTAAACATCTTTCGTAGCTGGGGGGCTCGGAGTTGCCCCAAAACAAGCGTACTCGTGAAAATGAAGCAGTCGCAAAAGGCCGCAAGCCATGACGGCCGGATTGCTTATCTCGTAAATTGAAAGAAGACATTGACTCGATTTGGGCATTTACAGCGCGGTGAGCCATATGCATGTGATTTTCTCCCGAAAAGGCTATATGCAAAAGCAGAAGCAGTAGCATGCAGTAAACGTTGACGTAGGCCAAAAATGCCAACCGGAAGTTGACGTTCTCTCTTTCAGCCCTGAAAATTCCAACCGCGGTAGTTGAAAAACATTCTCTCATTCGGTTTTCTGACCGAACAAATTCAAAAAGGCGGGCGAGGGCAGAGAAACCGCGAGGAGATTGGAGCGGAGCCTTTGCCGCTCGTTCTCTCGCGCGCTTCGCGCGCGAATGCACCCGGCTCGAAAAACCGCCATGCAAAACAAAAACATTGATTCAGAGTCTTTGTCTGAGACAGAAACGTTCCATCAAACGGGACACCGAACTTCCGGTTGTTATTACTGACTTCCGGTACGTCAGCGTTCTCGTTGATCAGCCTCGTGTCAACACAAACCTAAAGAAAGGGGCACACATACACCAACCCAAGGCATGTTCAGTACCTCACGCGTGCGCACAGCCCTATATCTCGGGTATATCACCCATAACTGTGCATGTGTTGACTTCATTGATAGTTGCATCGATATCAACCACAGTTGCCTTGTCCTCTTTAAAATAGTCCAATTTTGTCTCCAAAATTAAATAACGTCAGTAGAGTTTGAAAAGGATAGTATTTTTTTTTTTTAGTTAAGCTAATCTGATGCCAAGTTAGATGTTGTTCTTTTCAAACGGACCCCCTTCTTGCCAGCGAAGTCCCCAGCTGTTTTTTAATAACGCAAGGCCTGTGTCTAACTTGTCCTTGGCCTTGTATAATAAAACATTTTAAAAAATCATCTAAACGAACATACACATTTATAACATTCGATACAGCTGAAAGCATTCATTTGTTAGCTCAAGCCTTAGAATGAAACCTCAACCTCAGTCGCTTTTCTCTTTGCTGTTATGTTATTATTGTCTATATTTTCAACCCTTAGGATACCTAACTCAAACTCGGACCCCAGTTTTATATCTTTAATTGTCCTTTATCTCTAAATGTTTCAATTCCAGTTGCATGTTCCCCTAATTTGTTTTCTTTCTCAGTGATGAACTGTCAAGAACTGCTAAACATCTTTCTTTTGCAAACTACTGTAGTTTTTTTTTTTTTTTTTTTTTTTTTTGTCTTTCCGCTTTTTTTTCAGTTTTTATTTTTGGAAACATGCTTTTATGAAAAGAGGGTGCAAAAACTTAACACTATTGATTAAATCTATTCTGGTACCAAAGTTGTAAACGTTTATACGAGTTTATAATATAAAATTTTTAATTTCATGGACGACGTACATTTGAACTTGGAAATGCATGGTCATTAAAAATTCAAATCCTGGAAAATTCGCCAACATTTGACAAACTGCACGAGCCTATGGAATAATCTGAATACTTTCGTTGATATTTAAAACAACGGGAATTCACTTTAATTTTGAGTGACGTTTTCGCTGCCGTTGTCGCTGTGGTTGCTTACGTTCCCAGTTGTGTAAAAATGACTCGACCATGAAGCTTGGCAATCTTTGCAAGAAGTCGTGTAGATCTCATATAAAACCTCCTTACTGTTTTTAATCAACAGCAATTTTGGCATTTTGGCATATGAGGATGTAGTGTTTAAAGTGTTTTAATTGCCCGCCGGATATTTTGATTTGAAGCAATATGCAGCTTTGCTAATATTTCCTAAGTTGAATTACCGTATCTATTCGAATAAGCGCCCAACCTCGAATTAGCGCCCACCTCGAATAAGCGCCCATCCTGAAGGCAGAAAAATTGAATAAGCGCCCAGCCTCGAATTAGCGCCCACCCCCCCCCCGCCTCCCACCCCTCAAACTCAAACTCAAATAAGCGCCCACCCCCACCCCACTCCCTTTCTGGTCCCTCCCACCCAAACATCTTCGAGATTTATTATTACCATTTATTGTATTGTTGCAAAATGAACATACTACACTTGCTGAAAATGGTGAAATTTAATAAGCGCCCAGCCTCGAATAAGCGCCCACCTCGAATAAGCGCCCACTCTCAAGGTCCAAAAATTTAATAAGCGCCCAGGGCGGTTAATCGAATAAATACGGTAAATTGTCCAAAAAAATAAATAGAATGAACGTGGTAATTAAAAAGCGTGTCATTTTGTTCCTAAATTAATAAAGGGAAAATTGCTTATAAATTGAAACGCCTTTATCTTGACTTGAAAGAGAAAGGAAATTAAAAACAGACGTTGAGCCTTTCTCTGGGGGGCGAGGGGTTGTAATCGGTTTGGAAGTCTTCAAATGGTATGGTGTTTTAGCCAATTTGGGTGTGCAGCTGGGGTACATATTTTTACCGTTGTTGTCTGAGATATAGTTCTAGTTTGTACTTTTTGGCCTAGAAATAAGGGGTGTAAAATCGGGCGCAACTTTTGTTATATCGTTGTTCACCTCATACGTAGTAAAAACATATTAAAGGATCATAGTTCGAGTAACAGTAGGGACCCGCTTGGATGAAAACGCGGACGAAAGCGTTTCCTGGGTAGATTGGATCATTTATCAGGGCATATAAGCTGCAGCAATCTGATCTGAAATAGGTTATGGAATTTTGCTTCTGGCCGCCTGAAGTCGTTAAGAGAGAAATCATATCTTCTGGTCTGAAAGAAGGGGCGGGTGTCACCCGAAGCTTTTTTTGCAAATCCCCTCCTGAATTTTCCAGAAGTCTCCCTTTGGGCAAAATATCAATACAAAAAGAATCATTAATTACGAACTAGTCCTGAAAACTGAAATTCGCCCAAACTTCCTTGTAGACGCTGCAAAATTACTCACTAAGACAGTTTATAAATTGAGTAGTGCTTCAATAGGGAACGAAAAACAAAAACGAAACGAAAACGTTAACACCGCCTTTTTTTGCAGCTATTTTCAATCCTCGAAAATGTGCAAACATTTATATATTACGCTACCTGTTGACTTTGTACACATACACTTCAGGGGTTTTCGCAATGTTTCAGTAGTTATACACTCCAAACAGAATATGTAATGAGTACACGGCACCGCACGACATTATGTAGAATACCATTGAACAACATGTAACCTTTTTCTTTCACTGATTTCAGTATTTTTTAATAACTGATTTTATACGTCTGTCTAAAAGTTACGTATATACGTACATTTATGCTATATCGTTTCTTGATGCTAAGGAAACCGCGGCTTAGATTAAAGTACCCAACAGAGTTGTCATGAATCAATCGTGCAATAAGTGTGTGCATATGCTTTTAAAAATGTACACATATGCTGCAGTAACTAATACGTCTAACAACATAACTATCAAATACTTCATATTTCGACTCCAAAGTAACGTTGGTCGCTTCTTTGTTCACATCTCTACTTTAGATTTCTCAACTCTCAAAGCTATCTTTGACCCGCTTTTTTAGTAATCGTTACTAAAGAAAGTAGCTTTATACGATATTGAACTAACGTCTCTTATTTACCAACCATTTGTGTGCCTACCCTGGTATTTCATTTTACATTTCTCTGCGTTGTAAAAATTACTGCCGTATCTAATTATCATATTTTGCTAGCAAATTTGAAGGTGACACCGCTAAAAGGCTGTCAGTAACCTTGTAATTAGCCAATTCAGAGGCACCCAACTTCTCGGAAAATATCTGTTCAGAAGACGATTTGAGATCTAGAGTTTTCGGAACATTTGTTGTAAACTTTCTTGCTTGCCTGCATTTTTCGAACATTTAAAAAATGGTATAATTGCCCATTTTTTACGGATTTTTAGCCTAAAAAAAGGTCACCTAAAATTTTCGGGAACCGTTTTTATGGCTGACCTTTTCGAAAGGTAAGTTTGGATCCCTATATTATTTTCTGATCACTAGACTTTCAGCTATGAAATCCGAACAGATGAAAAATTTTTAGGGGATAAAAATATGCCTATATCTACCGTTTAAATACTAAAATACCTTTAACAATGCTATGTTCAAGTGGTTTTGAACTATATTCTCGTTGGGTGCCCCTGCCCTTGGCTTCAAACTCTCTTAATAAAGTCCCTAAACAGAGATAACGTGCTGTTTCTACTCCCTTGCATTGAGTGAAAATTTCTTTTGTGAAACCCAAACGTTAGGTTTAATTTTGACTACTCGTAGTGGCTGATTCCTTCATTTAAAGCACTAATTCTATAAACTTTACTTTCTATTTTGCTCTCGCTTTCACTGCCCCGTAGTTTCCTCAATAAGTTGTAAGCAGCAGCTCTTATTTCTTGCATTCTGATCCAATAAAGTAATGGATTCAGCGATGAGTTCAGGTAAACCACGGTCGCACCCCACTCGTAAGCCATTTTGATTAAACTGTTATAGCCGACCATGATTCGTACTGCCATGGCTGTCAAAAAAGGAATATAACAGATCAGGAACATTGCTAGAACATACAACATGGTGAACACAGATTTCTTGTATTTTTTCATGTTGAAGACTGTCCACGCTGAGCGGGTTTGAGCCCTGATTTGCTTCTGATGACGCCGAAGCACTCGAAATACTTCAAAATACGACGCAAATGTTGTTGTCAAGCTAATACTTAGCACTGGCAGTGGAATAAGTGTCCAATATCGGTCTGAATTAGCGAAGAACAGAGAAACGCCTGCAGCGACGCAAAAAAACCAAAAGGTGAATACGACTTTTATTACACGAGCTTCAGTAACAACAAGTTTGTACCGAAGATGTAAAGTAAGAGCAAGCACCTTGTCCACGGCTATAGTGGCAATTGTCATGACCGATACCCCGGCGCATACGAAACCAGCGATCCAGTGAATCAGTCTTCCAACGCAAGCGGTTTTATGATCATATTTTAATTCGGCCACTTTATACACGACAAGTAGCGGCTGGGCCAAGAGACCGATGACTAAATCGGAGCACGCGAGGCAACAAATAAGGATATTGGAAGCCGAATGAAGAAGTGGAGTTTTCCAGATTATTAGTAGTACTAATATGTTGAACGACACAGCTGTTATTGAGAATAAAGAGTTTAGAACGCAGATAAGGATTTCCGAGATTAGTATATTCCTGTTTTGTGTCAAATCCACCGTTTCCAAGAAAAAGCATGTTTGAACCAAGCTGCTGTTTCTGGCTTCCATTAGTACCGCAGAGCTTCTGCAAAACGATTTAGAAAACTCCAAAGTAGAACTTGTGAGAACTCTCGAAACTTTCATGCGCTACGTCCAATTTAATCAGACAACATAAGCCATGACCAGCGACAAAACGCCATGACAAAAAGGCCGCAAGTTTCAAAAACCGAAACCGGTTTGCTAATTATCAAGGCCTGGAGAGAGTCGTCAATATGACAACGACAAGAAGATTGTGGGAGTTGGTTCATGGCACCTGATGTTTTGTCTTGTATTGTGTGCCTTGTTCAACGCAAATTTTCCTCGGTGACAATAACCATCAAAGGGCCGTCAAAGAGCCTTTAAATAATGCAGCGTTTCCATACGGTTTTTGAATGATGCGGTCGACCTGGCAGGTGTCGAGGTCTGGCATATAACGGCTAAAAAACAATTATTATTTTAGAGCAGTGTGGACTCGGTCAATACCAAATGTCAGTGAGCGCATTTGCGAAGAATCATGGGGAGTGACCTAAAAGAAGTTGTAATAATGACGAATCACTTACGAGGGGAAGCTTATGCAAGATATAATAACTTCCATTTTTAAAGACAGCCAGTTGAGTTTTTTGTAATGTAAATTAACTTGAAGTTATCCTTGATTCCTGTTTGCATCGATCAACCTGTGCACAGCTGCCGAAATTTAAAAATTTCTCCATTGTAGCGTTTTTGCTAGACTCAGTATTCCAATAACTTGTTCATTTCCATAGAATAAATGATAAAAGAGCGATAATCCTTCGTCCGTTTTCAAATTTTTAAGAGCAAAGACCAAAACGCCTATACTCTGATTCAGACTTCTGATTCATTTTCAGATGGATTGCGTCCTCATGAAAACCGAACTTTATTTACTATAAAACAGCAACGTCTTTAGGAAATTCATACTATTAATCAATCAGGGTAAAGACTGATTTAACTGTCGTAGAATTCTCTGAAATTTTAAGATGCTATCTCGTCTAAGACCAATACTGTAAACATCGGTTAATTACTGCTCAAGGATAAATTCAGTTAAAATTTACTATTGAACTTTTAATGGCGCTGAACTCATCCATGTAGATGACATTTTAAGCAACATTTTATAACCAAGATAAAACGTTGGACACTGATAATCCATCATATATCAGTTTTTGCAATTATTCAACAAAGTACTGGTGGCACCTCGATGGAAAAAATCTAACACGAGAAAAATAGCCCTTTTTTGTTTGTAGATTTTGAGCAGCTGTTTTCAGTTCTAAGAAGTGTCTTTTAAAAATTTTGGGCACCATTATTTACTACGTGTACGAGATAAGACAAAAGTCTAAATCTCCAAGAATCACATTTCCTCCAGCCGAGGGAATCGAAACAGATTTTTTTTTTTGGCAGACACCTTTAGGCAATCATATCATTAAATTTATTATTTTATAGAAGTTTATTTTGACCACGAGCTGTAATTTAATAGGAAAGAACGATAAAAATGTATAGGTTTGTTATTGAAGTTGTAATTATATGTTTAAGAGTAAATCTATAAATTTTTAGAAGAAAAATGTGCACCATCTTTCGTGTTTGTGTCAATGTGTTAATATGAGACATTTTCAATGCCATCGCAAGTTATTGTAATACGAAAAAAACCATCGATATCCCTTTGTTTCTAAACCCACTTAAAACAAAAAACTAGCGGCTTATCATATATCCTCAAAAACTCAAAGCTTTTATTCCAAAATTTTTACTTTTCTTCGCATGGCAAAACAAAAAAACAGCATAAAATATTTTTAAAACAGTGAACTGTAATTATCAAGTCCAAGACGATATATGTAGTCGAATTCATGTGTTCCTCTAAAATTTAAAGGCCTCGAATTGCAATTTTTCCTTAATTTTGAAAAGCCAGGTAAAGGCTTGTTATGACGCTAAAAATTTATCAGAAAAAATGTTAATGAGACATCACAATCCAAGTAATATATCATTCTCCTATATTTTCATTGCCAAGCTCTATTCGCCGCTCGTAGCGTTGAATGATGTGGAGTCCCTGCTGCTCAAAAGAAAACAGTTCAAGCCCGCTGATTGGTTTCTCTGTTTTTCGACTCCAAAATAATATATATTAACACAATTATCAACCCAGGGTCAGATAATGCTGACAATATTTATCCGACACTCATTCCTACTGGGCTGGAATATTTCAATTATCAAGAGACATATATTTATCCAATAACTCGCCGTACCAGAATGAAAATCAGAAAGACATCAGTAGGGAATTAAACTTTAACTTAAAAGAGCTAAGACCACACTGTAGGTACTGTCTTGAAGTTTCCTGTACTCATTATGGACGAGGGAAATTTAATTTACTGAAGTTTTGTCTGACAAAAGAGGGCCTTTGTGGGTGGCAGAGGTGGCTGCTTACCCTATCAAATGCTGACACAATCAGTTCAACAGTTAATACTCTAGCAAAGTCGACGTCCGTTTGCACAGCATGACGTCCCGGAGTAACTTGAACTTCAAGATAAGGATAAATGATTTCTTTTTTACAAGTTAAGAAGACCATGTGACATTGATTAATTACAACGCCTTCTCATATCCTCCCTTATAAAAGTGACTTTACATGAACAGCAGTTTTGAAGTGGAAACGAGGCAATAGGATGTTCCGCTTCGGATTACCTAGGCTCGACTTTCGCCCCTCTCTCGGGTCCGGTCTCGTTTCTCCCCGAATAAAGAAGAGCGCGGGCTCATTTCCCGAACAGCGGCTAGAAATAGAGCCTATGTATTTGCCACTTTTAGAAACAAGAAAAGGAAATGCATCCCGAAATGCATCCCGCAATTGTTTCTGGGATTGTTACCGGGGATGCCCCGGTCAGCTATTGGTTAATCGTTTCCCTGTCTTTTATAACAGTCCCAGAAGTCTTTGTGAAAGTTAACTTGACCCATTTTCCTATTCGTATCTAAAGTAGAGATTGACGAATTATCCCCAACTGCAATGAATTGTCATGAAAAAAAAAACATTACGTCATAGTTAAAAATTCGCGCCATGTTGAATTTTATCTCGTCACGCCAGAAAAAAGGCCGAAATAATCGACCCACATCTATCAAAATGGTAACAAAGTTCCTGTTACCCTGGGTTCCAGAGGTTTTTTCTCTCTTGCGACGAGGAGGTTCATCGGCCGCAGGTCGACTTATTTTTGGCCTTCGGCTGAAGACACGGCGAATTGAATGATGACGTCATTTTACTTATGCGACCAGGATCCTTCAGGGTTTCAAACAGGGGAACTTTTTTAAGACTTGACCGAAACCGGACTGGCATCCAGGGTACGTTCCTGACCTTAATATACTTGAAAGAAGTTTCATGTTGATTAGTTGATCTTGAAATAAACTTGCACAACTTTGTAACTGGCCATTTGTCAGAAACTTTTTATGTCATAAGCGTGCAGATATGTTTTTGTCGATAGCCGGTAAAGGCACGAGCTGAAACAACAACTCTGGCAAATAAATTTTAAATTAGTAGGTAGGAGCCCAGATGGGCTCCTGAGTAGGCCATTTACACGATGACATCATTTTACTATACGACCAGAATCCTTCAGGGTTTTGCTTTCTTGTGCAAATTAGTACTTTTGCTGAAAATTCATCGGGATTACCAAATTTGAAAATGCATGAATGGAAACGGTAAACGATTCTGGTCGTAGTAGAAAAATGAAGCCATCCACCAAATGGCCTATTCTTGTGGCTTGGTGGATTTAACGCTACAACTGCGCATGCTCAGTGAGCGATTACAAAACGTGCCATATTTAATATTGAAAATTTAGTTCTTTTATTTCACGCAGTGTTACGTCAACATTTGTAATGAAATTTATTTCGCGCAATCTGCAGAATGTAGAAAAACTGCTTTCACCACTGCAACGTTTTGAGCGCGTAACGTTTTTAGCGATTTGCGCACGATGCAATTTAATTGAGCCATTTGCGTGTTCTAAATTACGCTTTAAGACCTTTTATTATATAAACTGCAGTGTTTTACAAGGATTTCTACCACCGAGAAATGTGGTATCTGAACAGACGTAAAAATACGATATTTTTACATGTGAAGATATCGATAATTTCACTGACATCAGCTTTGTCTCTTAAATTGTACTCAAATTCGTTGGTGTATCATCGAAACATCTTCGGGTCTTCCTCGAAAGTGCTCGGCAATCTTCGGAAATCTTCGGAAATTTTCGGAAATTCTCGGAAAATGTTCGGGAACGTTCGTCTGGTATTCAGGACAATTTGAAAAATCTTCGGAAATCTTCGGAAAATCATCAAAAACGCCGTCATCAGTATGTTTATATAATAAACAGAATAATACATGGACGCTTGGAGATATGGAATTTATCTTCTCGTGTTCACATTCGATATCTCACTCGTTCGCTGCGCTCACTCGTTCGATATCGATGTGAACACTCGAAGATAAATTCCATATCTCCGCGCGACCATGTATTATTCTCTATATATCTTAGGAGCAATAGACTTAAACAAATCAATTAACGACTCCCTGCCAAGTAGAAGTCGGTATTACGTTTTTAGTAAAGCTTGAGAGCTAGTGCAAAGGCCCCCGGGAGAGTGGTTGGTGTATACTTAAGATGCCGTTGAGTTCTTTGGAAACTGCCTACACCAGGCGTTCAGACCGTGAGGACGCCGCAAAGAGACGTGATCACTCCACCATGTAAACGCCAGGAACAGGCTAAATCAATCGCATTTTTTAAGGAACTCGACAACATCTTTTGCCGTAAAGTAGGCGTACTTCGTGTACTTCGTGTATGTGTGACCACTAATCCCCAGCCGTACGTGTCCAAACATGTAGCTCGCGTTCAATTCATTCAAATTCCTTTCACTTTCGATTGAACAAAAACATTTTCGAGTTCTCTCGTTACGGGCAAGTCAAGAAGGCCGGGCGAAAGCTCGACCTCATCTTAAAATATAAACGATTTTTTTTTTCAATAAAATGTAATTAAAACGATTAATGAGAAGGCCTTTCGAATTCACCAAATTAAACTACAATCAAAACAGGGGTTTTCCCTGACCAGGAGTCGGGAATTTCTGGACCTAAAGTTGTTCTTTAAAGAAAGATTTTCAACTGTAATTATCATAAAACAGTAATGCAAAAAAATTTGCGAAACGTCAGTTTTGCAACCTCTTTGTGGATGAGGTACAATAGTAAACCGAGAGCGATTCAGATGTAAATTCAAGTCAATTAGCACCCAGTTTCGACATTTCCTAAATTAAATTTGAAAGAAAATTGCCTAATGTCCATTTTGTAGAAAAAAAAGCGCATATGCACAGAATCTTGTAAAAAATAACTATATAAAGAATCTGTAGAATAATTATTTCAGTTGCAGTGAATAACTCCTCTATCGTGTGATTTGTACTTCACTACAGAGAAACAATAACAATCAATTTTTTTTTCAGAAAAATACAAATCCAATCGTAAATTTACCTGTACTGAACTGTGAATAATTTCATTCGCAAGTTTGGTGATTACAAAATTAAGACAAATGAAAGAACTAAGAGACCCCGAAGTCCCCGATCTGGTAAAAAAAAAGCCCAAATTTAGCAGGTTGAATTGACTTGACTGTTAATTTACCATGCAACAAGAGTAAATAGAAATGCATTTGTATCTTTTAAAATTTGAAGTTATTAATTTAGGTAGCTGCTTTTGGCTTCACAGGTTTCGCTTCAAAACTAAGTAAATTTATTTAGCACATCCGATGACCGATAGAAACGTTTTTGTTATTAACACAAACTTTAATAAACCAATCAGAATTCTGCGTTTGTGCAAACAATTTTAATGATCTGATCACTGTACTGTGATAGAGCATGCATAATCCTGTAGGCAAAGTCCTATTGTGAACGCCTTTTAGGGAAACAAATTGTGCTCACAAAAGGTAAAACATCTGCTTTGTAAAATCATCGTATTTTCAGAATTACCGAATTTTCGTTGATTATCACTGACGTTTCACCAGCGTGCTTGTCTTCGATCTCAGAGGAACAGATTTTGAAATGGATGACCTTGTGACAAATAAAGTAAGTTTTTCAATGCGAAACGCCATTAACGTTAACTCACAACGAAATCATTTACTTGGGAAAACGGTGAAACATTTGGAAGCCGAAAGGGACCTGCGACTGTTAAATTTGCAAATGAAAAAAGACGAAGTTGTTTTCGGATCACCGTCACCGCGGGGCCGTGGACTCGGTAAGTCACCAATCGCTTCTGACGGCGTAAGATCAGGAACACCAGTATTTCAGCAAGACATTTATAACTTAACTGCGAGTTCAAACAAAGATGAAGAGTCCACACGGCTCCATAAAGCTTCTAATTTGCCGCCGCTACAGCTGGATCAAGCTAGCCTCATCGCTACTCCGCCCAGGACTAGAAGAGCGACCTCGATAAGAATGGCAGGTTCGCCAAATTCCGCGCCGCAGTCACCACTGGAATCTTATATTCCCAGTCATAAGAACCTAATAAGGCAATTCAGTTCGTCACAGGTGCCCACAGCTGGTACTAATTCGACAGAAAGTACGAGAGATCTGCGGCGAGAAAATAGCGCCGAGGGTAAACAACAGTTCTCGCCTAGGTTGCTAGGGTCAAGCACCCATCCACCTGGAGCAGCCTCTGGGGTCTTTAAGTTTGACCTTCCACAACGGCCAAGAACAGCTTCTTCGAGCAAAGATGCGGCCGGGAGCGAAGTACATCGAGGGCTTTTGTTGCGGCCTGTTTCTTCATCCAAAGAGCAAACAAAAGCTAAGGAAGTTAAAAAAGAAAGCGTTTTCAATAGACTATACTCTAGCGGCAAGCAACGCGAAGGAAATAAAGTAACCAGAGAAATCAGTCTTACAATGGGCAATCCAAAATTTGAAGCAACAAGGCGTCGCTCGATCTCGCTGCCGGATTTATCGGAAATATTGGACAAACTTAAGACGTGTCGCTACTTACGAGACAATAGCCAGTGAAGAAGAAAAAGCATTACACTCTGAAAAGTTAAGAAACAAGTGGAAATTTTTCAGGTATTTCATCGGTCACAACCGGGACGTCCGGGTTAAGTTCATTGCGTTGGGTTTTCAAGTAAGTAAAACACTTGACTGTGTAAAACACCACACCAGATTGCTCAAGTGGCTGTTTAAACCAAAGTTAAGACCATATTTAAAAAAATAATCGTTATATGGATTCAGTATGAAATGTTGTTTTATGTTTACACCGGTTTGTTTGTATCATTGAATTCACTTAAGTATGCCAGTAACGACATTGAAAGCTGCCACATTCACTAAGTAAAAACGAGAATTTAGTTAAGGAATTCTTTTGTATTTTTCCTCTTCCTAGGTTGTGGATTACTGCAGTGTAATTGCGAACAATAAATTAAAATTAGCTAAGACGTCTTTGTTTAACTTGTTTTAATTGGTTCTGTTTGATATAGATCAGAACGCCTTGTATGGCTTATAGTAACTCGCCTTGTATAGCTGACACTAAAACGTCGTCGGGGCCCCTTATGAGAGATTCTCATCGAGATTGTCAGAACGTGCCCGATGATCATATTTATTTCAACCTCTTGGTATACTATCAGAAGACCAGTCTCAGGTTAATCACGTTCTTAATTAAAGTTGGTTCCTTTGTTCTTCACTTAACAAAATTATATTGACCTATTGCAAATTCAGTGGAATGAACAAGACAATTGAATCACTTAACTCGGTATAATACATTGAATAGTCATTCATGTACTCTCTGGAGGTGACTTGTAAGTTTCTATAACACAGGATTGTATTTGATAACAATACATCCTTCTTTATTACAATCGATCATGATCTGTTTTGAATAAACCAAGTTTTCTTCCCGTGAGAAGATTAATTCACGGAAAGTAAAAATACTGTTAACTTGATCCAACTAAAACTGTCTCAATGCAAGCATAAATTGTATCATTTTCTTGGACTTAATGAGTATCGTAAAGTTTGGTATATTTATGCAAAGAAAGTATGGTATGACATGCCCTCTGCATATTTTAATTTGTATCTGCACATGGCACACAGGCATCCCAAGTTCAACATGTGTACTGAGTAGCCTGTGTAAGTTCAATAGCTTCCTTCCCTCACAACTAATTCGATCAATCACAGTCAAACCGAATCACATAATCCATATCTACTTCTTTCTTTTTACTGTGATAAGATCGGTTCTTTCCCTGTTGCACCCAGTCTCACCGAGCCGGGTCTTGTCCGTGAAATAAAAGACCCATGCTTCTTCAGGCTTGCGGCGTCCAACATGGAAGCGAGATCTGGTAACGAACTTGACCGACGGTGGCTATTTTGAAATGATGTGGTACCCAGGCTCTTCACATTTCCTCCAACCTCAAGCTGTTTAATGTCTTTGCGAATACCAAACTGTTTACGAAACCACTTCTTTGTGAGAGGGCTAAGAGGCGGCTTTAAGTTGCCAAGCTTGTCCATGTCTTTCACAGACGGTACGTTTGAGTTGTTCTTTTGTTTTTCTGCCATTTCATCTCTCTTTAAGTCCTCTGACTGTAAATCCAATTTCGGGGGTTTGTTCTTTTTTGCACTCATTTTTATCTTAAAGGGAAAAGCAAGAGATTATTTTTATCTAAATCATGAACAAAAGCCTTTACTTGGTGCAACGGAGTAGTATTTATTTAAAAAACTGTAAAAGAAAGAATAAGCGCGCCGGAGAGATCGACATCCACTACCATATCTTTTATTCTATCGATCCTAAAGCGCATGTTAAGATGACGGGTATAGTGAATAAGGTTTATCATAAACAAATTAAATGAAGTTATGACTGGTATTTTGTTAGGGCCAAACTACAATCAAATGGTTGTAATGGTTATAACGACTGGCGGTCGTATGTACTTCCGGTGCCCAATTTGTCGCTCTGCCATTGGTTAGGCCAGCTGTTTGATTTGCGTGCGCCGTCGTCAACTGACGTTCCCGGTCTGTTGCTAAATCAGCCTACCGACCTCCATACATTCTTTTAACGAATTTGCCGAGCGAATTTGATAGAAGAGCAAAGCATTTTCCCTTTGGTGATCACTTTTTATTCTCGAAGCATTTCTCGTGATTATATTTCGATATTGTTAGGAGAATATTGATGTTGGTCACTTCAAAAGACTTCAAGAGTTAACATGGTGGCTCCGTGGCTGAGGATTACACTGTTTTTTCAATTTTCCCTCCCATCAAAATTTTACATCGCAAAATACGTGATGTTAAGGGTTGTAATATGGTTTACTCGCTTATCCGACACGGTAAGCGGTCCCCACTTACTATGCCTGTACAATATTTCGTGTGTTAAATACCAAACCATCAAAGGCCAGATAATGGTTGCTGCATAAATTTTTGGTACATGTACAGTGTATTCAGGTTAAATTTTATAGGTAAAAAAGTGAATTTTAACGCTCGATTGGCGAGTTCAGAGTCACTAACAAATAACTTGGTTCGGATTTCAGATCGGCCTCTCCCTATCAATATGGGTCAATATGGTAGCAATTAAATAATTATTCACACACGTAAAATATCAAAGAGAAAGGTATTTTCGTAACATGTTGAGTTGTTATGGTTTCCCTGCTGAGGTTCTTGATGGGCTACCCGGGGGCAAAACATTTGTAGGCGGTAACCGGTGCTCACTTAACAGAACAAACTTTGATCAAGGTATTCCCACACTGACAAAATGTAAAAGGAATCAGTAACTCATTAGTATGGTAAATTTCTTTCGACAGGCGCTGGAAGACGGAGAGACGAAAACGTTCTATTATGCGAAATAAGAAAAACAAAATTATTTTTAAGTAATAAGCCCTAAGGGTTAAGGCTAACACCTTATGATAAACCAAGTTTGCCTCTTTTAAAGCCGATAAAAGA
>CALNXK010000199.1:272500-310000 GCA_942486035.1 Porites lobata | reverse complement strand
GCTCAAATAACACCCTGTTCAGTTATGTCGGTCGTTCCCGACAGATACCTGTTGATCTCAAGCTAAAGATATTATTCAACTTGTTGTTGTTGTTACACGGGGCTGGGAAACTACTTGTTTCTTTAATGGCGACTGAGGTGATTGGGCAATGAAAGGCGTCAGGATTTCTGAAAATGTGGGCAGCCCCGTTGTAGCTAATCTCCCGTAGGTCCCGATTGTTTAGTTATGTTTCCAGGCATTGTTATTATCATCGTTAAGATGGTGTTCATCTCTAGCCAAAACAATCCTCGATATTGCTTCCTCGATTAAGGAAATGGCGTCGGAAATGACGGGAAACCGAGTGTGGATACAAACTAGCCTACGTTGCAAGCGTTTCCTCGCGAGATTCGTCTAGAAAGCTGGGACAAGAGCAAAAAAAAAATTAATGACTCTTCCGCTCTAACTTTCGCGCAATAACTCGATTGGAAACGCTTGCTACGCAGGCTAGATACAAACTAGCCATGCAGCTTTTCGGAGCCTTAGCATTCTATAATAAGCTATATTGCCTGCTTAAACATGCGAATACTTTTTGCGATATAATCTCTGAACCAGTGCGGAATGAATTAAGGTAGCTAATATTGATAACAAGAAAACTTGAGGAAACGCAATAAAGTCCACGCACTCAATTTTTAAGGATCGTCGATTGAGTGTTGCTGTTTCCGTTGCTGACTTCTATTTCGTATGCTACAATGTAACCCGTTACTGATCTAACAACCAGCATGCTACTTGTACCGTATCCTCATTTAGCTGAACTACGAGTCCATCAATTTTTTTTTCTTGGAAATAAGCGAGAGACATGCGACCGACTTAGCACACACGTATTTCCCTGCTCAGTCGAGCGGTGATCTTTGAGGGCCACGTACTCACGTACTGTGATAAGTCACTGACTGACAAAAACACATAATAAAATTCATGGATTACTATTATACGGCTTAGTGTTGTGTTTGTTGCTTTAACAACTAATCCTTCCCGTTTTTTTTTTTCTTGGCACCCACTCGGCATCATCCGAGCTAAAGCCAAATTCAACAAGGCCTTGATTTTCGATCGGACTGGTGAAGTATGGGGTTGGGATGATGAAGCATTACTAATTAAGTGATAACTGCACGATAGAAATGAAAGCTAAGAAACGTTCGTGTAATTCAAGAGAGAGCAAGTGGGTAGAGAGCCCGGGGGTACTCCCTTATAAGGGCTCAATGGGGACGTGCGGCCAGCCAGGGTATGTTTTTCGGGATTTTAGTCTTAAACAGGGTATCGAATTTATCATTTTTTGTCTCAATCAGGGTATCGATTTATCAATTTTTGTCTTAAACAGGATAAATGTCTTAAACAGGGTATCAAAAATCGGAATTCTGTCTTAAACAGGGTAGGAAAATCAGCGATACAGTTGTCTTAAACAGGGTCAGGGTATGAGGGGCCCCGCCGCACCTCCCCGCCCAGGGATATATCGAGTACACCCCCCGGGGTAGAGAGAGCATTTTAAAAGATATGTCCTCCGCCCCATTTCCGCATTTTTGTGCAACTTTGATTAAATTATAAGAAACAAAATGCTTTTCCCAAACATTCCAAAAAGATTAAGCTCAAGTCACGATTATGAAGATATTTTTGAAGGAGCTATTTGTTTTCGTGACGTACACTTACAATGGTTAGATGCTCTGAGAACTGAAAATATCCGGTAATTTTCGAATCCTTTTAAATGTCGATGTCAAGCTTAGCTTTCTCTGTCTTTATCTTGATAGTGTCAGTTTGCGCATCCGTCTTACTGCTGTGTCTCTTTTAAACCTTGATGTTTAGTCAAAGCATTTTGTAGAACGGTGACCCCGATTGTTCCAGCTTTTCCTTTAGCTAAATATCTAACAAGTCTTAGACTGACCCTTTAAACAGCTTCAATTTAAGTCGGTAATTGACTTCATCCAACTCATCAATTGAAGTAGAAGTCCTGGATATCAAATGATCGTTCCTTTTTGGGCAAACTAACAATCTTGGAAATACTCCGTAAAAAAATACGCTTGTACTTCTACCCGATACAGGGATACGTCTAAAATGAACGCAATTTTCGGGAGCCTTCCCTGTCTCCAGTTCTAAAATCACGGGATATTTTCGTGCCAGTTCTTAAAATTCAGTGCTTTAGAAATTTGGGCTACGACTCAAAACGTACCTTCAAAAGATAAGTTGTAAAATTTCCCATTAGTGTTCGGCCTTGCATTTTTTTTGTGGCAAATCTCTCCGCTGTTATATCTACTGTATACTAAAAAACCAAAACTGACTAATCATGGCGCAATTTTTTTGGCTTATGACTGTTACAATGAGTTGGTCGCATACATCATGCAGTCGCAATAAAAGTAATAATAATAATGTGCAGTAAAATCGGATATGTAGCCTGAGTATCAGGCGTTTCTGGGGAAAAGGGGAAAGATGGAAGCGAAAAAGGGAGAGAGCTGAAATCTCCTCTCCCCTAACCCCGTAGGAAGGCCTGATACTCAGGCTATCGGATATGAGGAGTCCGTATCACACTGTATTGGAACCTAAATTAATCGTAGACCGACCAAGTGAAGCCCTACGCAACATGTACAGTCCCGATCAGAAGCGACTTTTATCCTCAGCTCTGAAAGGTCTTAAAGTAATAAAGCCTGACTTCTAAGTAGCATTCTATCGAGTGCTATATTGAAGTGGATATGGATGGGCTTCTCTTTCTTGTGAAAGGCAGAAAACTTTAACATTTTCTCGACTAATTCGTTGTACAAAAAGGGGTTGATATTACCAAGCAGACTGAAATTCGACTCCCTTGGTATCAAAGTGAACATACCCGGTATATAAAGTCTACGTACCTTTTTTTTACAAATCCTTGTGGATAAAATTTTAGATTTTGTAGTACACTGTCCTGAGTGTACCATGAACGCGTACTCACGTCTTGTCCGCGTGACAGAGTCAGAATCCACAGATTTATAAACTCATGTTTCAGCTATTTCTCAGGGTTTGGCATGATAACTACGCGATAGTTGATACTTCTTAGCCTCAAAACAAATAAATACCGCAAAAATGTTTCATAACCTGTAGAAAAATTGTCACAACTTTTCTTAACAATAAAATGTCTAACTGATAAGCAAACCGACAATGGGAATGGGCTGAGTTGTAAACAACCAGAGACTTGTAGCCTCGAAATATAGGTGACTTTGGTACGAATAATAAGCGCGACGGAAGACAGCGTTGGATCAGCCTGTACTAGGCATGGCAAATTGAATAAATCGAGGTTGGCAACCATCACGCAAGATTCACACAGTACAAATAAAAAGTTGAACCGACTGCATAATTTCTCCATTAAAATTGGTTATGAATAAGAGCTGAGATTGATTCACTGTGATAGGGGGGCATTTAAATTTTGGCCTGTTTCAGGACGGCAACATTGGTGAGAATATAGAGAGAGAATTTAAAGAGCCCAAAAACCCAACGATTGCCAAAGAACGAAAAGAAAGGTGAAGATCACCCTCCGGTCTTTCCTGTCATTTCATGCTTCTTAATCGTATTCTTTTGCATAAAATGACCCCGCATTTTGTAGTCCTCATTGGTTGTATAAAAAGCCCATGGCCTATAGACCTGAGACGAAGCAATTCAGCGGGTTCGTGCAAAGTGGCCAGTACAGACGCTTTCTCCAATAAAAACTGATTTTTTATTTGGGGGGGGGGGCGTCTGCACACAGGCTGGTGCAAAGTGGAATGTTCGTAGAATACGTGCATGGTCTTGACGAGTACTTTGCCATTCCCCATTTCCACTGGAACGTGCGGTGACAAATTGAATTATACCTAATATTTCACGGATTAGCCGTACGTAATCCTATTTTCGCTTTTGCTAAAACGGATGAACTGCCAAACTTGTTTCCGGGCAGAATGTCACTCCTACAGCACTGTCTTTTCTCAGTTCAGATCAGACTCTCTTTCATTTTGCATTTACACGGGCGGGTGAAGAAGGTTATGGGCTCGTGGTTTGTATCAAGTCTTCTCAAGGAAGAGGCTTAGCCACCACGTTGCGCACGTGCGTACATGAAAAAGGGTAAAGGTGTAATCAATAAAGGTAAAAAGAAAAAAAAATAAGGGTACATTAAAAAAATACCAATCAATCACTAGCAATCACGGTGATACAGTAGGCAGTCGAAGCATTGCCATGATCAAACTATTAATTTCATCGAGAAGCGACTTGCACGTGCTTCAGTCAATGGACCCAAAAATTTAACCTACGCTTAGTTTTGCAATGTAACCTAATTTTTAATCAAGGCAGAGTTTTAGGACTATGGCGGGGAAAATTAGAAAATTGGTGGTGTGAAATCGGGTATACATTTATTTTAACCGTTTGGGTCTTACATTGAGAGTGCCCATTTTTAAATGAAACCAGACTCTGAAACTGTGCGTGTAGTTTTTTTTGGCCTTGATTTTGCAACAAAGATATAAAAAATATTCATGATGAGCCAGTCATATCATTGGTCTGATCTTACTTCTAACCGTTCTTCACGGTAAAACATTGCGTTCCGTGTTTCGATTACTTCAGTAACATGTACGTTTTTGACATTCATTTCATCATGATGCTGATGGTTGAAGTAAGCTTTCAATATCATTGACGCTAAGTACGGGAAATTAAAAAATAGGATTTCAGTGCTTCATTCGAAAAAAGTTCGACAACTGCAATCGAGTTGTTTGACGAAAATAGCCCATCCCTTAAAAATCAATGTTAAAGTTTTGTTAAGTTACAGAAAAATGGCTGACGTTTGCGTGAGCAACAAAGTACACGATGTGAAAGCGTATTTCGTAGCTTAGGAAGTATAGTAAAAGCATTTCAACAATTAAAAACGTATTGAATAAAATCAACAGTTACCTTAATGGTCCAATTCAGTTTGTCGGACGACTAACAAACCTGATGAATTCAGTAGTGAATGTTGTCCAAAAATAAACGCGGGAAAATGGTTGCTTGGTTCCCACAAGAATCGAGGACTAGAGTCACTTGGTGGAAATGTTGGTGCGCGCCTATTTATGCAAGTTTAGCAGGGGCGGATCCAGGATTTTTTTTTTTAGGAGGGGTTGCACTCGTCTCTTGCTCTACTTCAACACCAATAAACCACATAGTTTTTTTTTGGCAGAATACCAGTTGAATAAGAAAACGGCAGGTCATCTCGGGGGGGGGGGGGTGCGCACCCCCTGCCCCCTCCCCCTAGATCCGCCCCTGTTTAGTCGTTTAATGTCAGTGTCTCTGTTAAATAATTGAAGCACCCGTCAAAGCCGACTGAGTCACTCTTTAATTAAGGAATTGGCATGTCTCCTTTAGCCTTTTTTTAGAGTATATATACAAGAAAAGTTTACTTTGATTCAAAACCCACGTATTACGTGAATTTACCACAGTAGGACTTTGAAATCCCCGTCCAATTAGAGGGTTTTTAGGGAAAAAACTGTTTGGGACTTTCAGGTATAGTGCACCTACAGTATCACTAAGGGCAGGGAACGCATCAGGATTTTCTGTCAGTATTCTTGAAGATAAATGCAAACAATACTCGCCTTGTCAAATATCGGTTGTTCATTTAGCGGCCCTCGAAAAATAATTATGTATAAGCTTTAATGTTTCATCGATAAGTTAGATTCAATTTACCTTGGATACAACTTCGGACAAACGGCTATTGAGAGAGTTTCATCTGACCCATCTACTTTCTAGCTTTTGCGCTATAACATCTGATCATCTCCTCTTAACAGAAGAAGTACGCCTCCTCCCCACCCCCTATTCAAAGTTGTTTTGGTCTAAGAACTCTGGTGTTATCCTAAACAACATTGTATAAGAGGGAAGAGAGAAGCTTAGGGGCTTTCATTTAGCTACGGTTTCCATTTTTGGTGCGGGATGACAGAAAAAAATATATCGGAAAAAGTAAGTACTACATATGTAGCGCCAACGGGCCTTTGTACTATTTACATGATGACAGAGAAGAATCGCCGCGAAAAGGACCCTTTCCCCACAAGCTCCCAGGCCCTTAACCCATTCGCTCCTGGAGATTTTGCCGAAAAACGCGTTTTGAAGCTAGTCGAGTGGTTTTCTGGTCACTGTCGTGCTATAAAGAACTAAAACTTACCACAAACCGGTTTACAGGTCGTACACTTGGCGACCTTCTGATCCAGATGCAAAATATCAGCTTACGAAGTTCGGGCATGCGCAGAAAGCAAAATTTCGACAGTTTTTGGGTTTAAAAGTGACACAGCAGTCTTGACTTTTACTTTCCGCTTTCTCTCCTCCCTTCTTTTTTCGCTTTTCTTACCTCATTTTTTTTTTCTCTTGCTGGGCATTTAGTAGGCTTCATTTTGGTGGGAAGAGTTTTTAGGAAAGCTTTTAGGATCTTAGGATTAGGTGAAAGGAAAGGTAGGTGGGTAATGGAACAAGATTTTCATGGAGATTTTCAGGTCCTTGTCACGTGGTTTTTTGCTTCTTTCTCCGGTGTCCTTTACTGAATTGTGCTCATTCTGGTATGGTTTGAAAGATCTCTTCACCCTGCACAAGTTAGCGAAGAAAGTTGTCCTTGACCGTTAAAACTGATGACGTCACAAAGGGTAGAAAGGACCTGGATCCACACGGGCGGTTACGGGCGGTTCAGGGGCGAATGGGTTAATCAAAAAACCTAAAAATGGCCTTTTACCAACTTTTTCACCTGATTTTACATGAAATAGACAGATTTGGTTGTTTTATGCTGAAAAGTGGATTTTTTTCAAAAAGCTTGGTACTCTGCTTAAAAGAGGGGGAAAAAATAGTTCATGCTTTGAAATGCACACCTCGTGTGTCATCTTTGACAGAACTGAGTTTTCTTTGTATAACCGCTGAGAGCCGCCATACGCCGCCATTTTTTGAGTTGCGAACTTTGGAGCCTCCTGTTGCCCTGAAAGCTTCAGTTTATTTCTAAAGCAGAGGCAATCGTCAGAAACAGTCAAAATGCAGGTAACTATAACGCTTAATCCTAACTTGATGTTCAGGGTTACCTCCCTTTTCATAGCAATCTGCGCGGGCGTTTACTTTGAATTTTGCGTGTTACGAAATCGCCGCGCGCGTTGTGGAAGTTCAATGATTTTCCAAGGTTTTGTGCGGTGAACAACTGTTTCGTCTCTTATGCGTTTGAATTGCGTCGCTTTTTTAGTGGCTTAAAAATTGTTAAGTTACATTCTATGAGAAAGAAAATTAATTCTGCTATGGATATTCCTTTCGGCCTAAGTACTGTACATCATGTCAGCTGATTAGTGTCTGATAGCATAAATCAAAGTCTGTGAGGAGTTGTCAAAGACTAAGAAGATCGTTATTTCCTCTTTGTGGACCAAACTGTAATTTCTTAGTGCTGCACATGATAAAACAATTATGTTTTCAATCCTGCAGATAGACATTTTGGATTTTAGGAGTCAAAGGAAACTGTGTACTTTAGAAAGTGTAAGTTACATGTACAATTTCTCATGATAATTCATCAGTCAATTCTAGGTGTGCCCAGTCTACGGACTGAGTATAAAACACGAACTAGGTATATTACGCGGACTATGGACTGTGTATATAAAAACAGCTTTAGAAAGGTAAAACCGAGAGAAACGGATAGCGGACTAGCATAAAACAGTAGTCCCAGATCCTTTCCTCACACACAAACATTCTTTTGGCTGGTCACGCAGTCTATTCTCCTCAACATCAGGATGGAGAAGGAAAGGATACTGCACGAGAAAGGAAGGTTATGCCGATACTCAACGCAACTGAATTTTATAAAAAGGAAGTGTTAAAAGAGAATTCAATTTATAGTTTTAAACCAATAGGAGATATGGAAATTGAGAGGTACCAAATTTACAAAAAAATAGTATTGGTGTTAGTGAGGGTAAAATTCTTATAGATGCCACTGTTCTGTTTCAAATAAAGCCTTGGGGATATGAGAAAGTGAAGAACACAGATGAGAAGGTCAATATAGGGGCATTCCATGATGCAAAAAAGCTGTATTTAGGGGGGAGGGGTTACTCACCTACACGTGAATAGTAGCCAAATTATCATCCAACATTATATTCTAACCGATGATGATATGTTTATTTTACACCTACATGTATGTAATTAACATGTACATCGCGTTTGTGACCCCTGCCGTGGATGTTAGAGACCGAGACCAGGTCTGAAAATGGGTGTAGAAAATAGCATTTTGGTCAGGCTCAAGATGTGGAGAAGCGGGTGGCACATCTCCACCAAGAATTTCCAGGAGTATTTATAACTTAAACTCACGTTTTGTGCTATTTAGCGATCTTTCGAACTTATTTTACCTTACCTGGAACCAATTAGCACAGTTTTTACCAATATAGTCCTTGGTCCACATTTTATACCTAGTCTGTGTTTTATATCCAGTCCGCAGTCCCTGGTCCGCAGTCCACAGTCCATTTTTTATACTGACCGTTATCCAAACATAACTAAACATGGAGGATGACAGAGTGGAGATTCTGCAGTTGGGACATTTTATTACAGAAAAAAAATATTTTGTCAACACCAACTGTTCATTGAAAGTTTAGCAGAGCTTTTGGAACCCTTGGGACTCCTTCATCAGTGATGGCCTTTGCTGTCAGTTGCAGCCTTATTTTGATGAGGCTGCAAAATTGTTCCATTAATTAGGGGAAGGTTTTAGCCCTGACCACAGTTATTTTCTGGTCGCTGCTTCTGAATTTATATGGCCTCGTGTATCTTGTGTGAAAGCAGGTGGTTTTCCTGGCCAATAATTTTTGCACTGGCCCAGTGTTCTTAGCATGTTCAGACACAGCAGACTTGAGATCATTCTGCCTTGTCTGAACATGCCCCTATGAATTTATTTGAAATGGCTTTTCATGCACTGAAACTATATTGTATTCATTTTATTTAATCATGAAGTGTGAAAGCTAGCCTCTTGATCTGAGCACTGTAAATACTGTCTTCTGTAAATGTAATATTCCACCTTTCCAATGCTCATGTGTTGTTGACAAGGTTAATGTGTAAATAATACATTCTTCAAAACTTAGCTCACCAATCTTTAATAATCCTTTTAGTTGGACTCAGCTGCTACAATTTCTGATGTCAAAAGAGAATATCACCAAAAATGTAAGTTTTAAGTAATAAGAGAGCTTTTGTCCTTCTCTCAAACCTGGATGTACCTGCACTGTTGATATCTAAATTTTTTTAACTACAACTTTGGTGTTTAACTGTATGTAGATAAAATAATGTTAAACCTCCTTGATTAATGGTGACAAAAACCAGACTTTTCTGTTTGGGATGAGGCAACTTATCTCTAGCTTTCCCAGTGTTATCGCCATACTTTTCCTCAGTCAAGACCTAGAACGTGTAACTTCCACCAAGGACAACCGGGTTACATTTGTCTCATAATTGTCAGATATTAATTGACCTTATCGTCCTACTAACCTCCTTTCTTTTATCCACACTATGTCAGATAAATAAGGTACTACTTACTTAGTAATACTTATTCTCTTAAGTTGTACAGTATAAAATCTTAACTGGGCATTCCATAAAACTCTGTGGGCCGTATACTTGCTAACACATAGAAGTTTGATCAAATTTCGCCAATGGTGATGTTATATTTTTAATTCTTACAGTTCCAAAATCATACCCAGAAAGACAGTCATTCCGTCTAGAGCCAAGTAAGTGCCATAATTTTCTTTTATTGACCTTTCCCGCATTCCGGTCCAGTGAGCAAACACAAAGACATGAGATCAAGGTTTGGTTGTACAGGTTCATACAAATCACTGTATTTTGTCCATCTGAGCCTTGAGTTGGTGCCTTTGTTTTCAGAAGTGCGAAAAAGTTCTATTATAACTAGGAAATTTATTAAAATTCATCTTTTTAGTAGGAGTGACTGTTTAACCCTTTTAACCTTAAGAGTGATCAGCATCAAATTTCTCCTTGTAATATCGATACTTTGTAAAACAGAGTGGTCATGAGAATTATGGACATGATCACACAAGATGAATTTGCTTGATATTTTATCAACTTCTCCCACTTCCCCTGTAGGAAATGAATAGGGGCAACAAATGAGAATTCAGATTTTGATCTTAGTGTTTAAAGGGTTAAGTGGTTTTTGACTACTGCAATACAGTTCAACCTCCCTTGAGCAGCTTACCATCAGGGTACCGGCAAGTTGCCGATAAATGGGGGTTGGCCACTCAGTAGAGGTTCCTCATACATGTAAATCAGCATAATCTTTGGATTAATTCAGGATTCTTGGAAACTACCCACCTACCCCTCCCCTAAGCCAACATTTTGCCCTAAGTGAGAAGTAAGTGATAATGTTGGCTTAGGGGAGGGGTAGGTGGGCAGTTTCCCAGATACCTAAATTGATCCTAATCTTTAGCAGAAATTTCACTTTATTTTGAAACAAATGCGTGACAGAAGAAGCATTTACTGGTCCACAATCGCTCGTCACCTTCTATCTCGGACTGTATTTTCCTTCATCATAATTCTTAAAATGAAGTCAAACAAAGCGTATCAAGTGTTTGAAGGCTTTTTTTAAAATAGAGGTAACAACGACAAAAGGGGGCTGCGGTCGCATAACAGAGTTTTAATTTCCCATTCTTTTCTACAATTATTTCGGGAATTTGGCTACTGGCCGCTCAATTGAGGGTGGCTGTTTAATGGAGGGTGGACTGTATTATTGTGTTGCTATGGTGATTTAACTACTAGAACAATGGTATTCAATTTATAGTAGTTTTACTAATGCAATGGTGAGTTTATGGTATCATAAAAGTAACAACTTATTTTTTCATGTATTCCAATGATCAGTGGCAAAATTCCACTATCTGCCATTTTTCACTCAGAGAAGTAGAACTTGAGGTCAAGTTTTTCAGAATTATCATGCAAAACATCCGATAATGGTAATATTACTGAGTTTAAGTCCAATTTCGGCCTGTAATCAAACAAGTGACACAATTGGACCACCCTAAGTTCTGTTAGAAATTAATGATAACTATAACAAAATTTGGGGTAATTTAAGCTTTTTTTATAATCAAAACACAAGATCTTCAAAGAGTTTTTTGCCAGAACTGAAAAAAAAATTGGTGCTCACATAATGGCATGTCTTGTGAATAATTTTAAGGCATGACACATCCTGTTACACTGTCCTATGAGTGCTAAAATCAGTGCTACTGTAGCCAATCAGATGAGAGTTTTTATTAGTACTATGCAGGGCTTCTGATATTTCGCGGAAAAAAAAGCAAAATTTCGCGGGATTTTCAGGGGCAAATTCGCGGAAAAATCGGCCGATTTCGTGGGAAAAAAAATCAAAATTCGCGCAACAATCGGCCGATTTCAGGCGATTTTCGCGGGAGAAAAGTCAAAATTCGCAGGAAAATCAGCCCATTTCGAGGGATTTTAGCGGAAAAGAGTCAATTTTCGAAGGATTTTCAGGGGCAAATAATTTCCTAAGAATTTCTTAGAAAAATCGGCTGATTTCACGAGAAATTTCGGGGGGAAACTTCGCCAAGAAAACAATCAGTAAAAAATCGCCGATTTCGCTGGGGTTTTTTTGGCAAATTTCGGTAAAATCGATCAATTTTGCGTCGCTATGACCAGTGTTGGTGAACGTTTTTTTTAACACGGATAATCATTTACTCTTTCAACAACAGTTTGCTCGAGAAATAAGCGCATGTTAAAGCCATCAACATTATGGTTAGTGCCCAGTTTTTCGCAACGTTCATCTAACAACGCCTGGTAGTTTTGGGACGTTGTTTACTGGTCACAGTGATGAAGTTTCAAGCTAAATTTGGACGTTTGGGGTGAATAAAACCGGTCTAATAGCCAAGATAAGTATTAAATATGTTTTGCCGACATGTATTTGGAAATATTTCTGGCGGATTTCGCAGTATTTCGCGTTTTTTGGGGAATTTCGCGGGATTTCGCGGAAATACCTGAATTTCGCGGGTCCGCGACCGCGCGAAATATCAGAAGCCCTGACTATGGCTTCTCAGCCAATAAATGCCTCATGTGACTCAAGTGGTATTGTTACACTGTCTTGTACATGAACTGAATTAATGTTTTGTTTGTATTATTTTTTATTTTCTTTCTAAAGGAGGAAAATCCTTAAAGGATGAGGAAAAATTAGCATCATTTGACATAAAAGATGGAGGAAGATTGTACTTTAAAGACTTAGGTAAGATTGTTATTATTATATGACAATCATACATGTGGAGGTACTCCAGAATAACCAAAACTTATGACATTTTATCTACATTCTAACAATACATTCATATATTTGCCTTGTCCTGGGTGAAGTCCATTAAAAAATAAATGAAATTAACTTCTGTTTTTTACCCTCGGCAGTCTTTATAGTACTAATGCTAGTGGGGCCAAGCAAAGTCCTGAAACAAATAAATTTGAATCT
The DNA here is from genome assembly GCA_942486035.1 of Porites lobata. Lineage (NCBI taxonomy): Eukaryota > Metazoa > Cnidaria > Anthozoa > Scleractinia > Poritidae > Porites > Porites lobata. The sequence continues at coordinate 297,582 of CALNXK010000199.1, read as the reverse complement.
AACATACATGTAAATGGGTTAAGAATCCTTATTGGCCAGAGGCAAACCAGTTGGCCATTAGCAAGTGCGGTCGAGGATTTAAACTTGTGACTGGCGAGAAAAAATCTGGCAAGTGGTCCGGGCGGAACTTGAACTTGAGGCCTCCGAATTGAAAGTCCAGAGCTCTAACCACTCGCCCATGCTGCCTCCTTCAAAATGAAAGTAGTATTTTACATCGCTCTTTTTGAATAAGTTTTTTGAAATTATACAAAATTAAATTTGGATATTATTTCTTCTTGATATGTTTTGACTAGCTAAAAGGTCAGGAGTAAAAAAGTGAAAGGATTTTGCCCACATTAATCTGTACTTTGATTTAATTCGTAGGTCCTCAGATAAGCTGGAGAACGGTGAGAACATTTTCTGTTAGAATTATTTATTTGGAAATTATGTACAGAGGTAACAAGAACTTACATGCATGCTTTGACAAGGTTTCATCTTTTTTGTGGAAATGAAAGGTAAACAATGTATGCCTGAATAAATGTTGAATTATTTTTGTACAAAGTACTTGACCTATTCGACTGTCTGCTAGGGTTCCTAGAACAGATTTTAATACCAACAAAATTTTTACACGTAATAGTGAATTCTTTAAAGTGGACCCTATAATTTTATTGACTTAGCCCCTTTTGTTCAAAAGGTGGGTAACACTATCCACCAGGCCTCTGTTGTTCAAAGGCTGGATAGCACTATCCACCGTATAAATCTCTATCCAGTGGATAGTGCAATTAGTTTCCCCAATACTTATCTGTTGGATAGTGGTTTATCCGGTGGATAGCACTATCCAACGTTTTAACAACCAGGGGCCGGTTGCTCGAAGCCTGGTTAGCGCTTCCCCTTGGTTAAGAGGTATCAAAATGTATAGGTTTCCATGGTATTTAACGCTGGTTAGCGCTAACCATGCTTTGAGCAACCCGGGCCAGGGCCAGATAAATCTCTATCCAGTGGATAGTGCCATTGGTTTCCCTAATACTTATCCACTGGATAGAGGGTTTTCCAGTGGATAGTGCTATCCATGCAGCTTTTGAACAGCTGGGCCCAGTACTCACTGGATAATTTTATTGACCTTTTAAACAACTCGGACCAGGCGTCGACCAAGCACAAAATGTCGGTATTGAGTGAGTCCTAAAATTATTTCTGCAAAACAAACCTGCCACCAGTGGATGTGTACCTCTTTCTCGCCAGCCTCTCCCCTTTCCTCCCCTCTCCTGGGTGCTTGCTTGTACACTAATATGTGACATGCAAGTGACAGAGGTTCATGTATGAGCCAGAAGCATGCATGATCGTAGACTCTGAGAGTTTCTATAGGTTATAATTGTGGGCTAATTGAAGAGCAAAAGGTGTAGTACTCATCATTACCTTTTTTTGTATAATTTATAGGTCTTTCTGGCTGAGTATGCTAGTCCCCTCATTTTTTACATGCTCCTGTACCCACGTCCTTCTATTGTCTACGGTCCAGCAGCGGCAAGTAAACCTTATGCTCCTGTTGTGCAGTAAGTTTACGTGTCTTAAACTCGTTTTTGTAGATTTATCGCTGGTTTTATAAACTCCATTGGGTATTTTGGGGTGTTACGCTGCTGCCTGATTGGCTCAGTTGAATGCATGAGTGCCGGTCCACCAAGTGGACGGTGGTAGGTGAAACCCCTGACCAGACCACCAATCAGGATATTTTAAAAACTGGCAAGACTATGGTGACTGTAATAAGATTATTGTTAGATCTTGCCTTAGTTCAGATGATCGTGCCATGCAGCTTGATGTTCAAAGCCATTGGCCATGTCTCCTTCATTCTTCCTTAGTTATTAGAATACAAAAAGAGTCCCACACTGCCTTTTTGGAAAGAGTAGGGGACATAGATCCCACTGGTGTGGTCTATCTTTCATTTGGGGGAGTAGAACTGTCACAGGACCACGGTAACTGGCTTCTCACTGTTAGACCTACTCTGTCAAGTATTGGAATATATTGTACATTCCTTAAGTAAATTACTTGATACATACCACCCTACGCATTCATTATAGCATACCTTCATGTTGTACATGTACAAAAGTCATCATTTCCAGTACAATGTGTACATCTTAAACCTTTTTTGTTTCAGTATTGCAGCAGCTTGTTGGGCAGGACATTTTGCAAAACGACTGTTGGAGACTTTATTTGTTCATCGATTCTCCCATGCAACCATGCCTTTATTCAACCTTTTCAAGGTACATTGTGTTGTACATGCTCTGTTTTCGGAGGAACTAGTTAGCTTGAATGCATGTAGGGTGTTCTATGAACTTTTATGTCCTGGAGCATTGTACATTGTACTCCTACTGGTGTGATAGCTTTAGCAATACATGAAGTCACAGTTTTTAATAATAGTTTTTTAAATTACCAAATGAGAGAAAATAACAGCGAAAGATTGGGAAATATTTGTAGCAAATGATTCTATTTATATATGTAACTTGGTAGAATCTATGTTCAACATAGGGTAACTACATCTATTCCAGTCATGAACTTGTTATGTACAGTGTGTTACTGTATTTGATGCAATTTTCTTTTTTCTTTTCATTCTCTGCATGGATTCTAAAGAACTGTACTTATTACGGGTAAGATATTAATTTTTATATTATCCATTTGCTAAAAAGCTTTAAAAGTCTAAATTGTTGTCCACTAAATCAAGAGAGGAAACAATTCATGTTGATGGTGCTGATAATTTATTACTGTCAGTTTTGTAGTGTAATAATTTGAGCTGTACATGGTTTTTCCTTCCACTCTGAGTTTCATGAATTATTGGTTAAAATTGGTCAAGACTATTAGAACTCCTTAAAAGTGGTGATCAAGATTTCATGTTTGTCCCAATAAAAGCAAACTCCAATAAGTAACAACTACAGTCAACTCTCTCATAGCGACCACCTCTCATAAGCAACCACCTCCCGTAAACGGCCACTTTGCAAATAATCCTTTTGTTTCTCAGTCAAACACCGTTTCAAAAGCTCTCTCGTAAGCGACCACTGTGTAAATTTCTTAAACGACTGTGACCACTTTTTGGGTCAAAAATTTGACATATTCTTTTGTTTTCTGTTTCCGGTAAGCGACCACCGAGCATGATCACGTGTGATTGTAACAAAACCGTTGCTTGAATGTCACAAAAGTTCATTTTTGAATAGTGCTGACCAAGTAAGCTGATAGATTTTAGCAATTGTCTTAAAAAAAAGATGTCTGTAGTACGATCTGTAGGTAAAAAAGTGGATTGTCACATTCTTGCTTAATTAAGTTTCATCAGTTCCAAGCGCTATTCGAGTTAAACATTATTAGCAGTTCTCTATGTAATTACACTAATCAGTTCAGTTTGGGATTATTTTCTTGAGTTTTCCTGAAGATGACCACCTCCCGTAAGCCACCACTTTGTCGTTCAACAAATGTGGTCGCTTACGAGAGAGTTGACTGTATCCAATAAAATTAAAGGTGTAGCCCAAATGTCAACCCATAGAGACAAATACAATGTCTGTTGTACCTAACAGGCTTTTATCTTTGTCCATTTGTCTTTGTTTTACAGAGGTTATGGTGTCCTTGTTGGTTATTTTGTCAATCATCCATTGTATACTCCACCAAGTATGTAGGTTGACATTTCAATTAAGCAATTTGGGCATGGTTGGTTTGAAGCCAATTTTATGCTTGAGAGAACAAACCTTATTTTCTTACTCATTTTTGACATGCAACATTATTATGCTGTAGATTTGCAAACTGATGACAAAGGAAGGATGACCCCATACTTGTTACTTGAATGCATGTCAAAACTGTCTTTTTTGTATAATTATGCCCTATTTTTTTTTTCATGCTCTGCTTTTACATAGACATTTAGGCAAGAATAAGAATGAAAAACTGGATTTGCATTTATGTGACCAGGTCATTACATTGATTGTTGTTGGAATAATATTATTGTTTTGACTCTTTTTAAAGCTACAAACCATTGATTTTGATAATTATCAATAAGTCTTTTTGTGATGGAGGCATCGTCAAACTGCATTTGCAATTATTTTAACCTTTTTTTTTTACTTTTAACTCAAACATTTTTCTTGTAATTTATTTAGTGTTTGGTGATGCCCAGGTGTATACAGGCTTAGCTCTGTTCTTGGTAAGTTAAAATTAAGTTTGAATGCATTTTCAAAAATTATGTGGATAGTAACTCCTTTAAAACCATTAGAAATTAACCTGTGGCTGAAAATAATCTGAATAATTTTTTGATATTGCTGGATAAGGTTATTATGGTAAATGATTTATAATCCCTTTGTTTGACTGTTTTTTTTTTTTCAGTTTAACGAGTATGGCAACTTTGTCATCCACTGTGCTTTGAGGGATTTGAGACCTGCAGGTAAGTCACACTTGCTCTGTTGTTATGGTAACCAGTTTTTGACATAGTTAAATGATGCAAATTATCGACACTAATTCACATTTTAAGCTTTTTTTTTGATTTATTGATTAGTTATTAATTTTACAAGGGACTTGCATTAAGCTTAAAAAAAATAACAAAAAAATTTTAATAAGACTAACAAATGCAAGGTCAGGACAAGGTTGACCCCATCGAAAGGAAAAAGCAATAAATCCTAATAAGATGGTAAAGAATTCTTACAAGATAATGTGAATCAAACAACTACAACTAAAAACAGCGTAAGTTATTTACAGATCTACAATGGGGGCCCTTACGATTAATTTCTAGTGTGACACACAGTTATGAAGTTACATTATATGCTTGATCACTAATATTGCTAAAGGAAGTTCAGTATCTTGAGAGACTACAGTACACTAAAAGTAAAAAGAGGTAAAGGCCAGAGGCCTAAACAGCCGGAGCCCATTCCAGTTTCCTGAGTTTTTCTATTCCTCCGTGGACCGGATGCTATTCCAACAGAATGTCGCCAATACCCATTAATACACCTGGATGAAGAGAGACAAAGTGGAGTAAAGATCCTCGTCAAGGGAAACAACACAAAGGGCGAGGCTTGAACCCCTGACCTCCAGATCCCGAGTTCGAAGTGTTAACCGCTTGGTCACATATTATAGTAACTGTTTATCAATTCCATCTGCAGGTACAAAAGAAAGGAAGATACCCTATCCTACATCCCATCCCCTGACACAGTTGTTTAGATTTGTATCCTGCCCTAACTACACCTATGAGGTAAGTTAGACTGAAAACATTTTTCTCCTTGGTTGATTTTACCTGAAGTCTCAGTGGTGGATCCAGGGGAGGGACCCGGCCCCCCACCCCCCCTTATTTTCAGACCGAACTGAGGACCAAAGGGCTGAATAAAAGTTTTTGAGAGACCCCCCACCTTACCTCAGGGTCTGGATGAGCGCCCCCCCCCCCCCCCCTTAATTTAAAGGTCTGAATTTGCAGTGCTGACTATTGGTTACATGCGAAAAACATAGAAGACTAGAGTGACTTTCTTTATCCTTTATTCTTTCTGTGAATTCCCAACCCCCCGCCCACCGCTCCACCCACTTTCTGAGTCAGGTAATTTTGCACAACAGATCCTTAGAGTGTGTATGTAAACACAGAGTTTAACCGAAAAGAAAACCCACCCGATCCATTATTCTACTAGTCTGTTCCACAGCCGTTATTCTACCAAAACTGTCCTATACACGCACAGAGTCATTCCTTCCATGTTCCTTTTAGAAGAAGCTTCAACGCTTATTGCTACACCGTAGTTGTTCTTCCTCTTTACTTCCGCTAAATGAGAAATGTAAGTTAGGATGTGATTTTCTTTTTTTTTTTTCTTCAGGCCGGTTCTTGGATAGCATTTTCTGTGATGACGCAGGCATTAACAGGTATAACCTTGTACAGCATAATAAGTAGTTTTCATGCGAATAGTCACACTTAATAATTTTATCCACAGACTTAAAAGTTAGAAGCACCTTGTACAGCATGATTAACAGTACCACAGGAAAGTACTGCTCATTAACTTTCAACTGAATGTTCAGGAACTCTAGGATTTCAACCACAGACTCAAAAGTTAGAACCACCTTGTACAACGTAATAAACAGTACCACAGGAAAGTACTGCTCAGTAACTTTCATTTGAATGGTCACACCATAGTATTTTGTCCATAGAGTCAAAAGTTAAGAACAATTAGTTGTTTAGCATAATAAACAGTACTACAGGAAATTACTACTATGTAGCTTTCATTTGAATGATCACACTTCAAAATTTTATCCAAAAAAAGGCCAACCTACAACACTTCTAAATTCAAATCTAGAGGGGACTTTGGAGTTCTTGAGAGCTCTTTAGCACTTCGTGGGATAAATGAAGTTTACTTTTTCGTCACAATGAAACAATTAAAAAGTGCTAGAGCGATTTTCGTATGACCTTGAAATGATTTTGAAAACGCGCGAACAAAACAGAAAAAACAAACGAACTGAAATACAGCGATTTGATTGGTTTATCGAACGGATACAAACGCGCGTGGGTTTTGGTTGGTTAGCGAATGCTCGGGTGAAAAAACTTCATGCCCAAGAACTTTCTAGAAGTCAATCGATACTTTGACGTCATACTGCAACACGATTGGCCAATCGAACAATGCCTTCTCTATATTAGTATTTTCTTTGGCGGGAAAACGAAGAGTCCATGTTTTGATCTTTTCATCCATTGGCTGATAAAACAAATAACGAACACTTACGGTAACCATTATTTCAAGGTTATACGAAAATCGCTCTAAGCATATCTGTTTAACATGACGGTTTCTTTTTTTCTCTTTCAGCGGTTTTATTCACCTTGTTTGGATTCTACCAGATGGCAGTATGGGCCATAGGCAAACACCGAAACTATCGCAAAGAATTTAAAGATTATCCGAAAGGAAGGAAAGCTATTGTCCCTTTTCTGTTGTAAATGAATTAAATTAAACTCTGCATTTTGGTTATGGGAATGATCATCGTCAAAGAAGTGGACGATTTTCAAGTCGATTCAACGTCATCACGGGTTTTATGTTCCGGCAAGAGTGCTAGCTTACTTGCGGAGTTTAATTAGTGCAACAGCACGTGACACTTTTACAGTTCCTTAATTTCATTTTTAGTTTCCGCGTAGTTAGTTGTGTTCCCAAACAACCGCACAATCTGGTTGATCTTAAGATAAAGTTCCGTTCTTCTTTCTTCTGACTTAGTTCTTTACAATTCATTTGGGTCATCCTACTATACCGATCTCATCCTCCATTGCCGGAAATTTTATTCTGGTTTTTGAAGCAGAATACCGTAAAATTCCGAAAATAAGCCCCTCCATGTATAAGTTCCTCCAAATATAAGCCCCCCAAACCGGTAACGCAAAAGACCCTCCGTTAAATCGCCCCTCCAAATATAAGCCCCCCCGGGGGCTTGTACTTGGAAAATTGTCCTCAAAGACAAAGTAAAACAAAGCAAAAACGGTAAATTTACTTCCAACTGTGAGGCTAGCTCAATCGATTTTGAAACGCAAATTTCCCTCCGTAGATAAGCCCCTCCAAAAATAAGCCCCTCAAGAAGGGCCTTTGAAAAATCTAAGCCCCGGGGCGTATTTTCGGAATTTCACGGTAAATAGCGTAGCGCGCGAATGACGTCAGAGTGACTAATTTGCAATTTTTGTCTGAGTTTTGTCATTTTTCTCATTTTAATGACAAAAGACAGACAAACATGACACTTTAATGACAAAAGTCAGACAAAAGTGACGAATTCGATTTCAGTTTGTTTGTCAGTTTCGGGTCTATAATTAGTAACTGCGCGCACCGCTATTGTCCTACGGATTTTTTGCGCCGGAAAGATGAATATATAATTAGCCTGAAATCTAGCTGATGTGCGCGCTGTTCACATCAAATGGTTGTGTGGTAGAAAAGTTTGTTTTACAAACCAAAAACGGCAGCTCCTTGTTACTTCATTGACTGTTTTATGGCGTGATTTGGTAAATATATAGAAAATAAACTGATTTCTTCATAGTTTACTTCATTTTATTTGTGGAAATTGGTAGTAGTTGTAATCAAGCTGATGCTCTCCGTGTGACAATTCGAGTCCCGAGCATACCTTTACTTTGATATTTTAAAAAGCTTCCTGACTTGGCTTTGCTTTTCTGATTTTTTTTCCAGCACAAAGCTTCTTTGACGGCAATTCTATACTTGGGTGACCTTGCGGTTTTGAGCCTTTTTTTGATGGCTTGACAGTGACAACCGGCAATCCAGCTGACATTTGTTAGGCTTCTTTGTCACGGATCGCACATAGTCTTACCCGGCGAACAGAGGCCTTTCGTATCAATCTTTCGAAGGGTAGCAATTAGTTTGTTAGCTTGTCTGGCAGTTGATAATCGTGTGACCTGTTGTCTTTGTTGCGTGAGTTGCACGTTACCTAGTCTCTTGGTCGTTTTTTCCGCGCGCCCAAAGCGTTCCGGGTCACGTGGCCCGTTCGCCTTGGATACACCTGGCCCTGAAGCGTGAAATTTCTTGTGTGAGCTCACAATAACCTTTCTTACTCCGCCCAAAAGGAAGTCTATCTTTTCCAGAAGCTTCTACAAGCAGTATCGCTTTCAACTTCCTACTTGTCCTTGAGACGTTCTCCTTCCCCGAGTCTTCCCTTGCTAAGGATTTTGTGAGACTGCTTGAGTCCAGAGTAAGTACCAGTTGAACTCCTTGAACAGTCAGCGTTAATTAGTGATTTATTAATAACGGTGTCAATCCAAAACTTTTCTTCTAATTTGAAAAACTGAAGATTGCTTTCCCCTGTGGCTACGAGTAAGAAGATCAACATAACAACAGGAACTGGCCTCTAGAAGGACAAAGGTAAGCAAATCCTTAGTTTTTTTCCGCTTTTTCGTTTCCTTACACGAGCAGCCTTCTCCCGTATATCCGTCTTCGTGCAAGCGATGCAACGGCGTCAAGTTAAACACTGGTTAAAGTGGTTTGGGCATGTGCCAAGATCAGCAGGGCTTGCCACGACAATTTTACAAGGAACGGTGCAGGGAGAGAGATAAAGAGGCAGACAAAAAAAGCGTTGGGAGAATAATATCTCTGAGTGGACAGGGTTTGCGTTTTGCGACGCCCTAGGAGAATGTGAAAGTATAATCAAATAGAAGGGAAAGGGTTGTTTGGTCCGTGGCGCCCCAATGGTCATCGTGACTACATTGTTGTATTTATAGGTGCAAGAAACAAACGATGCGCAGGCTATATTAATCCTTGAAGCCCTAAGAGTGATCAGCATCAAATTTCTCCGTAAAATCAATGCTTTGTAAAACAGAGTGATCAGGAGAATTACGGACATGATCACACAAGATGAATTTACTTGATATTTTATCAACTTCTCCCAACTACATCTGCAGGAAATGAATAGGGTCAACAAATGAGAATTCAAATTTTGATGTTAGGGTTTAAAGTGATAAGAATTACATCGGTCCAACAGTGAGTCGCACGTCGAATCGCCATATCAGAGAAGAGAGGAGGATAAGTTACGGCTCTTCAGCAGTTTAAACAGAAGAGAGAAGAATTTACATTTGTCGAGAAAAAAATTATCAGCTGGTTGAATTTCCTGTATCTTAGTAGGATGTGCCTTTTCTATTGTACTCTGCATGAAAAAAAACGCAAGTTTGATTCTTCGACTTTGAGTAAGCATACTTGTTGTGGGGCACAATCTTTGGAGGTAAAAGCCTCGTATGATTGAAACTACAACTTTTTTCTGGAGGTCTATGGTAAAAGGTAGTTGCACGGCGGAAGAATTTAGAGTTATTTTGGAAAAGTAAAAGTCGGATGGAGAAGTATTTTAAATTTTTCACAATAAATATTCGCGTGACTCGGCGTTGAGAGAATATTTCCCACTCCACCCTGAGAAATCAATTTGTAATTGCAGCGCTCGTCCCAGACCTTCCGGGCGCAGTTAATTTGTGTTGTGGGGTTAATTTCCCACGCAGACGTTAATAGGGGTTTATCACGCGCTTTTAGTGGGGCAGGAACGCGTTACGAACCCTCAAGGACGTTTGCGCGGGAGGCTATTGTTGGGTTTGTTTGCCTCCAGTGTACTAATGATGATTGTATAATTCGAGGTGTTGACTCGTCACTTTTCACTTACAGTTTTAAACAATTTAAGCTTGCAATGAATGTGAACGTTTTGGAATTGAGGGAAAGAAATCGACAATAGACACTACCAGAGACTTCGATTCTTGAACTCAGGTAAGCATATCTTTTGTTTTTATTCTTTTCTCTCATCTTTAATGTAGCAGCAGTCACCCATAACCCGCTAGTGTCAAGCGTCAGGCATATGTTTGTATCATGTTTGACATTAACGGAACTACAGGGTGTTTCAAAAGTTCGTTCCGATTGTAAATTGTATTTTGCGCAAAGCATTTAATGCTCCCTTAGGCAAATGTAAACTGATTCAGGTAGGAATTTTTTCCCGCCATATTTTTCCCGCCCATTTTGTAGGTTTTCTATTTTCGTTTTTTTTAGCCTGAGTATCAGGCATTTCTGGGGGGAAAGGGGAAAGATGGAAGCGAAAAAGGGAGAGAGCTGAAGGAGAGAAACGCCTGACACAGATGCTTTTACTGGAGCCTTCCACCTCCACACAGCATGATTCGAAACCATCCAATCAAAATCACATCCGGTCATTGGGTTGTCAGCTTCACGTGTCAAAAAGCTCGCCTAAAATAAATCTCACCATACGGTCTTGCCGAGCTCCGGTGCTTGTGATTGTGTTGCAACGATTTCGCTTTTTCTGAAACCTCCAATTTAATGAGGAGTTTTCGAATACTTGTAATGGAAAACCTGCCGTTTTTGAGGAATTATAACACGCTTTAGGAATTGTGCTAATGTAAGATCGCCAACGCTCTGTTTGTAAATAAACGTGTGCCCGGAAAACTGTAAACTGCTTTTGTTTACAGAGTTACAACAGCGGCGCTCAGTAATAAGCAGGTTCCTGAGAATCTGGCAGCTAAAAAGCTGCTGTAAATCAGGCCGAAAATCGTCCGAGGGAAAATCTAAAGACAAGCTAAAGCCTTGGTGCTGTCGGCTATTCTCAATACATGGCTACCTCGCTCTAATTTTATTTACAGTAACAATACCCTTTTAGCGGCAGGATGTTGTAAATCAAAACTTAGACATCTGAAGCACTGATATCGTCTTCTTTGTCCTGGTCTAGCCTGCGAAAACATCCGTTTCTACTCGCTCTTCGTTTCGCAGGCTAGTCCTGGTCTTGTGAAACCAATACTCGGACATAGTTTCGGCAGAAGCTGGTATATGAGGCTTTTCCATACTCCGAGAACATATTTCCTTTTAACTACGAGGCTTTGAAAACACATTTCTTGCTCGGGTGTTATTTTTATTCCCGGAAAGAACCTGAGAGCGCCCTCTTGAGTCTCTTTGAATTCCTCTCTGCGTCTCTATCCATAAATCAAAATACTCTGCTCGTGTTTACTTGCGGTCAGTGACGTCAGGGCGTATTGTGTGTTACCCAATCACTGCCACATCCAGATTCTGGATGTGTCACACGATTTGCTGAATGGTTTTGTGTCAGGCCTTCCTTTCTCTTCTCCCCCCTCCCTCCTCCCCCATCAAAAATCTCGTCTCCCCTATCCCCTTAGGAAGGCCTGATACTCAGGCTACGTTTTTTTGGCGTTTTCTTTTGTTTTCTCTACTCTTTCACGAAAATGAAGGCGCACACTGTTTGTGCAAGAGCTCAGGCATCTATTTTTACAGTGTTCTGTCCATTTAGTCAAAGAAATTGTCAAATTGTTGAGAAGTCTGAACGATGAAAGAACAAGTGGTCAAAAGTAAAGACCTTACCAGACAAACCAAGGAGTAGATGGCCGGTTTTTTTACAAACTGTGTGAAAAATGTTATCGAAGAAAGCAGTAAGTATATGCGTAATAATTCAACAAGACTGCAAGGTAAAAAGATGATTGATGTGATTATCAATAATTATATTGAAAAAAAAAAAAAGTAAAGTGAAGAAAAAATCGGAACGAACTTTTGAAACACTCTGTACATGGCACAAATGTCAGACACGCGCACCCCAAATTATTAGGCCATTTACGAGTTCCAGAAACTCTTTCTTTAAAAACGAAGCTAAGTACAAATCCTTTAAAGTGAAAATGAGTTTTATTTGCATTCGAATAAAGAATCAGTTTCATATCAATGATTTAGGGTGCTTTCGATTGGAAAAACTCGAATTAGATTTTAAAATAAGGATTTCGGATTTGCAATCGAACGCGAAATCCGAAAACGGATTTCAACGCTGACATATCCGTTTTTGCATTTCCATTTTACTGTTCGAAAAAGGATTTGAAAAACGGTCCTTAAGAGCAGCGGTCTTGCACGCGCATGCATAATTAGCAGCAAAAAGAAGACCGCTGTTTACGAGAATAGTTTTGCAATCCTCTTTCCGATTTCCCAATCGAACTGTAAAATGGAAATCCATAAAATCCGGATTTGGATTTCTCAATTGAAATCCACCCTGAGAACGGTATTCGCGTTCGATTGATCAATCCAAAATCGGGATTTCAAAATCTAAATCCTAAGTTCCCAAAGGAACGTAGCCTGAGATCATGCCCTCTCCCTATTATCCCTTTATGTCTCTCACGGGAAGAGGCTCTCCCTCTCGAGCCAAAGAAACAAAGAAGCAAAAACAAAATAACGCCTGCTCTCAAGTTAAAACGAACGCAACCTTAGCCTCACTTTGAAACAGAGACTTGAAGACTACTCGGTCTCAAAAATGTCATTTGGATCATCATTAGTGACTCGTCACCAAGCTGAACTGGGTACTATTCTACTACTTAACACTGAGCGTATTGGATATAATACGAAGGGTGTTAAATAACTCCTTAATTTTAGCACGGAATTTTAGCGTTAATTCATAATTTCACATGTGAAATTACAAAAGTTGCCATGGCAAAATTCCATTTGTTTCAACGTCAAGATGGCGGCAAACTTTTAAAAATAATGTTATGAATGAAGATGTCAGGGCATCAAAAAATGTTTCAGATAACCTAAACACACAAGAGCACATCAAGAAGGATTCTATCAAGTATTTTGTCGTTACCTAGTCTCTTGGTCTTTTTTTCCGCGCGCCCAAAGCGTTCCGGGTGACGTGGCTCGTTCGCCTTGGATACACCTGGCCCTGAAGCGTGAAATTTCTTGCGTGAGCTCACAATAACCTTTCTTACTCCGCCCAAAATCTTTACCAGAAGCTTCTAAAAGCAGTTTCTTTTTCAACTTCCTACTTGTCTTTGAGACGTTCTCCTTCCCTGAGTCTTCCCTTGCTAAGGATTTTATGAGACTGCTTGAGTCAAAAGTAAGTACCAGTTGAACTCCTTGAACAGTCAGCGTTAATTAGTGATTTATTAATAACGTTGTCAATCGAAAACTTTTCTTCTAAGATTGCTTTCCCCTGTGGCTACGAGTAAGAAGATCAACACAACAACAGGAACTGGCCTCTAGAAGGACAAAGGTAAGCAAATCCTTAGTTTTTTCCCGCTTTTTCGGTTCCTTACACCAGCAGCCTTCTCCCGTATATCCGTCTTCGCGCAAGCGATGAAAGGCGTCAAGTTAAACACTGGTTAAAGTGGTTTGAGCATGTGCCAAGATCAGCAGGGCTTGCCAAGACAATTTTACAAGGAACGTTGCAGGGAGGGAGAAGAAGCGGCAAACAAAAGAAGCGTTGGGAGAATAATATCTCTGAGTGGACAGGGTTTAAGTTTTGCGACGCCCTAGGAGAATGTGAAAGTAAAATCAAATAGAAGGGAAAGGGTTGTTTGGTCCGTGGCGCCCCAATGATCACCATAACTACATTGTTAAGGTGCAAGTGATGGCAGGCAATGCAATTTAATCCTTTAAGCCCTCAGAGTGATCAGCATCAAATTTCTCCTTGTAAAATCAATGCTTTGTAAAACAGAGTGGTCATGAGAATTACGGACATGATCACACAAGATGAATTTGCTTGATATTTTATCAACTTCTCCCAACTACATCTGCAGGAAATGAATAGGGGCAACAAATGAGAATTCAAATTTTGATCTTAGGGTTTAAAGTGATAAGAATTACATCAGTCCAACAGTGAGTCGCACGTCGAATTGCTATATCAGAGAAGAGAGGAGGATAAGTTACGGCTCTTCGATTTTCAGCAGTTTAAACAGAAGAGAGAAGAATTTACATTTGTCGAGAAAAAAATTATCAGCTGGTTGAATTTCCTGTATCTTAGTAGCATGTGCCTTTTTTATTGTACTCTGCATGAAATAAACGCAAGTTTGATTCTTCGACTTCGAGTAAGCATACTTGTTGTGGGGCACAATCTTTGGAGGTAAAAGCCTCGTATGATTGAAACTACAACTTTTTTCTGGAGGTCTATGGTAAAAGGTAGTTGAACGGCGGAAGAATTTAGAGTTATTTTGGAAAAGGAAAAGTCGGATGGAGAAGTATTTTAAATTTTTCACAAGAAATATTTGCGTTACTCGGCGTTGAGTGAATATTTCCCACTCCACCCTAAGAAGAGTCTTGTAATTGCTGAGCTCGTCCCAGACCTTTCCGGCGCAGTTAAATTTTCACCTTGGCTTGATTGAAAGATGTGTTGTGGGGTTAGTTTCCCACACAGACGTTAATAGGGGTTTATCACGCGTTCTTAGTGGGGCATGAACACGTGACGAACGCCCAAAAACGTGTGTGTGGGAGGCTATTGTTGGGTTTGTTTGCCTCCAGTGTACTAATAATGATTGTATAATTCGAGGTGTTGACTCGTTGCTTTTCTCTTATTTTAAACAATTCCAGCTTGCAATGACTGTGAACGTTTTGGAATTGAGGGAAAGAAATCGACAATAGACACTACCAGAGACTTCGATTCTTGAACTCAGGTAAGCGTATCTTTTGTTTTTATACCTTTCTCTCATCTTTAATGTAGCAGCAGTCGCCCATAACTCGCTAGTGTCAGGCGTCAGACACATGCTTGTAGATCAATGATCATGTTTGACATAAACGGAACTACATGGCAGAAATGTCAGACACGTACACCCCAAATTATTAGGCCATTTAGGAGTTCCAGAAACTCTTACTTTAAAAACGAGGCTAAGTAAAAAGCCTTTAAAGCAAAAATGAATTTTATTTGCATTAGAATAAAGAATTATTTTCATATCAATGATTTAGGGTGCGTTCGTCTGGAAAAACTGGATTTAGATTTTAAAATACGGACTTCGGATTAACAATCGAACGCGAAACCCGAAAACGACGGATTTCAACGCTGAGATATCTGTTTTTGCATTTCCTTTTTACCGTTTGATTGCGAAATTCGAAAAAGGATTTGAAAAATGGTCCTTTTGAACAGCGGTCTTGTACGCGCATGCATAATTAGCAGCAAAAAGAAGACCGCTGTTTACGAGAATAGTTTTGCAAATCCTCTTTCCGATTTCCCAATCGAACGGTAAAAAGTAAATCCTTAAAATCCGGATTTGGATTTCTCAATTGAAATCCACCGTGAGAACGGTATTCGCGTTCGATTGCAAAATCCAAAATCGGGATTTCAAAATCTAAATCCTGATTTCCGAAACGAAGGCAACCTTAGCCTCACTTTGAAACAGAGACTTAAGAAAACTCGGAAATGGCCTAAGGTCATCCATGGTCTCAAAAACGTCATTTGGATTATCACTTTTTACTCGTCACCAAGCTGAACTGGGTAATATTCTGCTACTTATCACTGAGTGTATTAGATATAATACCAAGGGTGTTAAATAACTCCTTAATTTTAGCATGGAATTTTTAGCGTTAATTTATTATTTCATATGTGAAATTATAAAGTTGCCATGGCAACATTCAATTCGGTTCAATGTCAAGATGGTGGCAAACTTTTAAAAGTAATGCTATGAATGAAGATGTCAGGGCATCAAAATATGCTTCAAATAACCTTAAGACACAAGAGCAAATCAAGGATTCTATCAAGTATTTTGTCAAAAAAATTGTGAAAATCATAAACATAAGCCAAAACTTAAGCTCTTAAGTTTTCAGTGCATGGAGTTTTTGATCGATAATCACTTTAATTTTAACTGAGTTAAGCACCACGAGCTTAGCGGTCAAGCGGCTCATGAGCTTAGCAGTCAAGCGGTTCAAAAGCTTAATGGTCAAGCGGTTCACGAGCATAGTGGCTAAGCGGTCCAAGAACTTAGCGGTCAAGTGGTCCATTAGCTAAGCGGGCATCCAGCATTCATTCCCGTAAGTGCAGGCTCACATGGTACGTGATAGCTTTGTACACTGCTAGAATCGTTGAGGGTTTGTGCAGCGGTCTGTGGAGCGGTTGCTTTAACGTCTTGTTTTCGTCCTTTTAGCGTTTTTTGGAGCAGCAGTCCTACAGCGTGTTTTTCTTGAATCCTTTTCTTTCAATTCGCCAACGAGTGCGAGTCGTGGCGTTCGTTCAGGACGCGAACCATGAAGAACAGCCTGTCTATGGCTGCGGGCGCACTTGGCACGTTAACCGGGTTAGTTTTTGAAAAACGGGGAAAAATTCTCGAAATCCGGACCATTCTCACGCGTAGGCGGAGATGATCGACTAATTGATAAGGTTAACCTGCATTAAGACTGTAGAAAACCCGGCCGCACTCGCAGCTTTTTTAAACGAGTTAACTTTAATTAGTTAATTGGAAATAACTCGGTTAAGTGCTTAAGTGCGGCCGCAGCCATTGTGTTTTACGGTTACCGCGTTTTCGCGTTCTAGTTGCGGTTCTACACCAGCTCCTCCGGTTAACAAACCAGCGTCACAACCAAGTCAAACTGTTTCTCTGCCGGACAATAACAACAACTGCACGGGCAATTTCAAGGGCTCTCGCAGAATCGCTACCTTCGTTGTTATCTTCCCTTCAAGATTCCAGTGGCGGGAACGCCAACATGGCTGCGACGTCTGGTCATTCATCTGGTCCTTCTAATTCAGCTCATTATCCGGCATCCTCGAGCTCCGGTACTCCCTGCTCCGCCTCCCAGTCTTCAGGTACGGTTGTTGTGCCCTTGATTATTTCAACTTACATCTCATTTGATGGTCCTTCGGTTGCCTCTACTCTTCCCGCCACGTCCTCCGCAAACTTGCCTGTAGTGGTTGGGGGCTCTTACGGTGGCGCGACCGGATCTGTGTCCTCCACGTTTCCAAGCCTCAACAAAGCTTTTGTGGTGGGTCCTGGCTATGCTCCAGTCCTTTATAAGTTTGTTTCTAAAAATTTTAGCCAGGCTTTTTGTAGACCTGGCCGACCTACTTCCAGACAATATTAGAGCTCAAGAAGTCGAACCCGCGTTTTTGGAGAGAAAACTGGTGGAATAGGGGTCTACAAAAACGGGTCGTAGAAATAGCAGACATCGTCACCTCGATAGAAGCCTTCACAATCTTTTTTATGATTCTTTGCCACACCGTCCCCTTTCGCTGAAAAGATATAAACTAGTATTCATAAACTAATATTCATTATTCAGACAGCAAAGCGCTTCTCTGACAAATCATGGCTCTGCTACGACATTGCCTTCGGAAAAGAAGCAGCAGCCTCGGGTTCAACCGACTGGTCTCGCGTGCGCCCAAACCTCTACAATTTTCACACCAGATCTCCGACTACCACTTCAGCTGCTCCAGGCTCCACAAATCCCTCAAATTCCTCTGCCTTGTCACTAACAGAGCCACTGGCGTCTTCGGGCAATCCCCAGTCTAACCAGTATTGCCACTCCTGGAATGATAGGCGCTGTCGCTGGCCCTTTGGCCGCTGCGGGTTTTGTCACTCCTGCGAAACGTGCCATGGGGACCACCCTCGCATTCAGTGCCCTCACCACTCAGCACACTAGCGAGAATGGCCCCGCTCCCCTTTTCAGTCAAAAGGGGGTCACCGCCGTCCTAGGCCACCTCTCCTAGCCAATTCAGTTGCACATAGATTTGATTCTGTTCTCGTTGGTGCTCATGGTAACTTTTCAGCCTTAGAGTTGCGTTATCCTTTTTGACCTTCTCAACAGCAGGGTCTGGTTATTTGTTGCCTTCTCAGGCTGTTTGCCTTTTTCTCAGCTTACTCCCATTAACCTGGATTGATTACAGCATGAACTCCGCCATCATCCTTCCCCAAAGTTGCATAAGGGATCCAAGACCCTTACGATGGTTTGTTTTCACCTACATTTTAGGCTTTAATTACAGTACTTCCTTGAAGTCGGCAACGGGAATATGGCTTCGGCACTCTTTAAACCTCTTCAACAATTACTTGCAATCGGAGGTTCAGACAGGCAGACTGGCGGGCCCTTCTCTCAGCCTCCACTCCCTGTCCTCCATGTGAGCCATTTCGGCGTCATCCCCAAACGCTACCACCCTGGGAAATGACGTCTCATCCTGGACCTGTCAAGCCCTGCTGGTCACAGTGTCAACAACAGTATTGCGGGCGAGCATTTTCCTCTACATAACATGGTTGTAGATGAGATTACTGCGGGCATGCGGCTTGGGCGGGGTTCTCTTATAGCGAAATTGGATGTGCAAATGCATAGCATATTGTACCAGTCAATACAAAGGATCGCCGGTTGTCGTGTTTTAAATGAGGTTCTGCCTTTCATGTCAATGTGGTCCTGCCCTTCTGCAGTAAGGTCAGCTCCATATATCTTCACATGTATAGCAGACTCAGTGCAGTGGGTGGCCAAGCGAAACTACGATGTCACCTTCCTGATGCATTACCTTGATGACTAAGTCCTCCCGGCTTCTCTGTCTGTCAACACAATCTGGAAATGTCTATTGACTGTTTTTCTAATCTTGGAATACCCCTCCATCTAGACAAACAGGAAGGGCCATCGACGTGCCTAACCATTCTGGGCATTGAAGTGGACTCTCTTAATGTACAGGCATGCCTTCCGCAGGAAAAATTTGATAGGATAACTGCCTTGTTGAAGGAATGGTCACAGAAGCTTTGGTGTAAACGCAAGGAACCGGAGTCTCTAATGGGTCACCTTCAGCTTGCCTGCATGGTTGTACTCCAAGGTCGCTCTTTCATGCGCCGAATGATCAACCTGCTATGCGCTTTTCATCCCTATGACCACCTAATTCGTCTCATTCAGGAGTTCTTTCTTGACCTAGCCCGGAAGCAAGAGGTTTTCCAGTCTTGGAATGGTTGCAGCTTCCTTCAGTACCCTCAGTGGACTCTACTGGCCGACTTCTAGGGGCGCTTTCCATTTAGCCAAAATTTCCGGAATTTCCGGTTCGGCGGTAAATGGAACACGTTTCGTCGGTTCGTCCCACTGGAAAATTCCCAGAAAAAGTGGAAAATCTAAAAAGGTGGTCCCGTTTTCCCGGTTGGAATTTCCGAACGGAATGTCGTGTTCCATTTACGTTTCTCGTAGTTTGTACCAGTTCCAGGTCCACGGTCGGGCACCGCCACGTACCGAGGGTTATGACCAAATGGAACAACTTTTTACCAATCGGAAATTCCACTTTTGCTACCACCGAAATTTCCGGGTTTTTTTCGTAAATGGAAAGGCCCAAGGTTTCTTCAGATACCTCTGGGGCCCTTGGTTACGGAGCAGTTTTCCAGGGTCACATGGCTCGCAAAACAGGTCTCTCAGTCCATCGAGTACAAGCACCTCTTCCCTGTTGTCGTGGCAGCCTACGTCCGGGGTCCCCCTATGGGCCTTCAAATGGGTCAACTTCCTATCAGATAACCGCTCAGTTGTGGAAATTCTGCGGTCTGACACTTCAAGAGCCCCTGCCGTCATGTCCCTGGTTCGCTATCTGTCCTTATTGACAGCTACACATTCCTCCTTTTCACTGAGACCCCAGTTAGGGGGAAGTCTAGCCCAGTCGTGGACTTTCTGTCTCATTTTTAGTTTCAGCACTTTCGCCGGTTAGCCCCTCATGCAGACTCTATTCCAACCCAGATTCCTCAGCAGCTTTTCTCGGATAAATGCCACTTCTACTTGAATCAGGGTCTTGCCCCTTCTACTAGAAAAGGTTATGCCTATGCCGAACGCCGCTTTCTGCTGTCATCTTGCCGATACTCTCCACCATTTATCCATTACCTTTCAGCAATCCGATCCCTTCACATCAACGAGGGTCTGCCTTCTCCACTGGTTGGTTGCCACCAAGGCTCAAATAAGCGTCAGCGCCAACCCATCACAATCGAGCTGATGCACATTATCTTCCAGTCCTTGAACTTCTCTGACTACAGCCATAAAATGCTTTGAGCTGCCTGCTGTCTCGGTTTTTTTGGTTTCTTACGCGCTGGTGAGTTCACCGTCAACTCGTTTTAAATCTCGACATCCACCGTGCTGTCAGCGATGTCCAAGCAGATTCCGTTATCAATCCAGGCAGCTACAGAATCCACATTTAGTGCTCTAAAGACTAATACGGACCCGTTTCGCCAAGGTTGCTATATCTACGTTGGTGCTGGAAAACGTATTCCGTCCTTTGCGTGCCCTTACCCAGCATCTCTACTCCTGGTCCACTTTTCTTTTTCTCTTAACCCCTCTACATCACCAATGGCTTACATCCAGTATTCAATCCATCCTCTCCGCTGCCGGGTTCCCTGGTTGCTACACCGGTCATAAATTGTGTAGCTACTTCAGCAGCCTCTTGTGGCTTACCAGATCACTTCATCGACACGCTTAGCAGATAGTCCAGCGATGTGTATCAGATCTACATTCGCATTTCTATCAGTACTATCGTGGGGGTAGCAAGTCTGCTCACAGGTATTTCTTGCGTGTCTTCCTCCTATCCTGGTTGTTTAGGGTGTAGGGTGTAGGGTGCCTCAGGGCTAAGGCTTCCCCAACTCTAAGCCCCTCTTTCCCTCTATCTAGGGGCTGGCTGGCCACAGTGAAAGCCCCTGCGTATCCCAGGCATTCACCTTCATGACATCTGTAAACGGTTAGACTCTCTAGTTATGCAAGGATGAAAAGGTCCCATCTCACAGCACTTCCAGCTAGCGATACGTGGCCCCAAAGATATGGAATGCATTACCGGAAGCATTGAGACATGAGAGTGAACTAAGTAGCCTTAAAAGACGCTTGAAAAAAAGCTTACGTCACACAGTTATATTGATTTGTAGATAGTTTTTAATTTTTGTTATCACAGCAGTGAAACCTGTATTAAGCGGACACTCGCGGGGAATGCTGTAGTGTCCGCTTAATACAGGGTGTCCGCCTAATACAGGTTTCGATAGATAACGCTATATGAGGTTTCAAATGCCATTCAAATGAACAGTGGAAACGTTTACAGTACTCCCAGAAACTATGACGATATACGTCTGCATTAATTTCTTTATCAAAGTGAACCAATTGATCATAGTACCATAAACATAGATTGCAACTCAAATTTGAAGAAATCAGATGAGTGAAACAAGCTCTCTACAAACAAAACTAAATAGAAAACAATGCAGTCCGGTGAAACTAATCAAATAATTAAGTTCGTCAACTCAAGTTTTTGAATGTAAAAATCGAAAAATTTGTGGGTGGCAATTCGAGGCAATCCGGCTTTCGCATTTCCGGTGTCTGGCTTGTTGGGTGGTGGAATTTAATTACAAGTGTCCGTTTAATACAGGTTGGCAACAATAGAAATGACCATTTCAGGTACTTTTTAGGTGTCCGCGTCCGCTTAACCCTTCAAACCCTGAGATCAAAGTTTGTATTCTCATGTGTTGCCCCAATTCATTTCCTACAGAAGAAGTGGGGAGAAGTTGATATAATATCAAGCAAACTCATCTTGTGTGATCACGTCCGTAATTCTCACGACCACTCTGTTTTACAAAGCATTGATATTACAAGGAGAAATTTGATGCTGATCACTCTTAGGGCTTAAAGGGTTAATAGAGGTGTCCGCTTAATAAAGGTTTCATTTAAAGTAAATAAGGGAAATAAATTTTGGGACTTCGGCTACTGTCCGCTTAATAGAGGGTGTCCGCTTAATACAGGTTTCACTGTACTAAATTGTACATAGTTTTATTCTATTTCATTAGACAGATATTTTATATTGTATCTTAGTTTATTATTATTATTATTATTATTATTATTATTATTATTCATTCAAAATATTTCCCCGATTCTGATTGGCTAAAAGCACACGCATAATTCACCATAACCAGCTACTGATGACCAAATTTGGAAGAATTTTGCGTTTAATGAACCAATGACGTCAAAAGTGCAGCCTTCTTTCACCATTAACCGAGAACACCTAGGGACAAGGTTGAGTTGTTTTAGTTGAGAAAAACGAAAATGGCGGACATTTCACTCGTTTCAAGAGTAAGAACTAGGCGAAATAATAGCTAAAAACATGGCAAGAACAGCAAGAAGACAACTCGAAGGGCGACATCTGCTGTATGGAGAATATTTGCGAAGCTGAACAACCCTAAACGTACACTATCGAAAATGAACTTAACATCGATGGAGTTAGGCATGTTTTAGCTATGTTTTTAAACTAGGAATTATTTTGAATGAATAATAAAACAATTATTGAATTCGGCTTTCCTATCATATTAAGAATTATGGAGATCTCGGAGGGTGTTATCGGGACCTCGGCCTATGGCCTCTTGACGGATAACACTACCCATCTCGATCTCCATAATTCTTCATAAGTTACTCAGCCTCATTCATTAACTGTTAATTATTATTATTATTATTTATTATTTATTTATTTATTTGGTATGTTTGTTTTTTATGGCAATATCTGTAAAATAGTGATACTTGCAATACTGTAATGAGCTAAGTGTATTTGACCACATTAAAAAAGGTCACTTACTCACTTTGGTTCTTGTGGGACTTAAGGTGGCTCGTTCCTATTTATATGTGTGTTGGTTCCAGTTCCAGTTAAGAGGTAGTTTGTCAGCTCTCTTCCGCTATTTGTGCGTTTACGTTCACAAATGTGTTAGCCTATCATTTTAGCATTAAATTTGACCAACATTTTGTGGAGCGATTTCTACGGTCACGATTGCCTTCAAACTTACAGACATAAAACTAGAGAGCTCTGATCAGGCTTATTTGCTGAAGTTAGGGAGAAATCTGTCGTGGGATTTCGAAGTTATTTTCATTTTTCTTAAAAATGAGGTTTTAAATATATGCCGATATCTCAAACGTTTTTATACCTATAAGAAAATAAATAACATTTTCTTAAAGTTCCGTCGTTATTTATTAAGGATGCAAAAAGTCGTAGAAATCGGTTTAATTTTTCATTCTGAAAAACGCGAATCAAAAACATAACCAACACGCATATAAATAAGAACGGGCCGCCTTAAAAGAACCCACACCACTGTTCGAGAAGGGTAGGGGACATAGACCCTTGTAATGTGGCCAACCTTTTCCCGGCTTGGTGGGTTATTTAGCTCTTACTGTGATTTACAGAGCTTTAATTCACCATGTGTTTCTTGAATTTATTATCAGTTGATTGATGACCAGGGGAATATTCAGTCAATAACATCGCTTCATTAGAGAATTTCTCATATTTTTTATCTCAGCAAGTCCAAATATTCATGGTAAGTTGTTTTATGTATTCATCATCAGAGACCTAATTAGAGACACAGCTAATTGAGAAGCCGTGATGGCCTTAATTCAGGGGCAATTCATTACAAGATTAAGGGGAGAGCCCCTTGGCTCTAATTACTCTACCAATCCAGTTCTATAAGCATTTGAATTCCCAGCTTCTGCATTTTTTCTGGCCAGTAGACAAAGAGGAACTTTTTGGGGAGTTAACTGCCAGAGTAGAAGAAGACACTTTTTAAGAAATTTAGGTTATTAACGACACCACTTAATTAGCTTATATCAATCCATGTCCACTTTTTTACACTCAGTTTAATTTTCCTTCCTTCGATCCTTGTGACTAGAGAAACTGAGATGATTATATCAAAAAACTGAATTTATTTATTTTTAAGAAAAATTCATGTATAATTGCCAAGGAAGAAATGCTTTGATTTTCAAACATTAAATTCTCGCCATCAGTACGGCATAGCAAAATATATGTGGAAAAGAAAAGAATTTTTTGTTGTTGTTATTAGGGCTTTAAAAGGTTTTAATTTATTACATTTTTATCTCTAATTTGACCCATGATTATTGACACAGATGATGGTTTCTGATGAAGAGAAAAGGTGGATTGTTGTGGGAATTGCCATGAACACAGTTGCTGCTCCTGTTTTGCGGGATGCTGTCAAACAAGGGATGGACACCAACTATGCAAATCTGGACAGACATTGTCAACTTCTCCACCCGCCTTGTACTCTAAAGACATTAACTCATGGGGTGGTCCAAGCAGATCCTATCTTGAAGAACCTGAAATTTCAAAATATAAACAACAATCATCTTGTTCATGGTGTATGCAACTACAACTTTAACATTGATAGCTCTTTAGATTTGGCCAAGCTATATCTGCCCGGTTATCTGGCTCAGTTTTCAGGCTTTGATGACTCACTGGACATGACTGCCATCCTTCGTCTATTGGGATTTAGGAACTACATGCCTGCCGCTGTGTTCTCCCCACACATCCAGGCGTCAGCCGATGATGTCAGGGAAAATGTCAGAAACAAATGGGGCCATGTTAATGTAACTGAGTGGACAGATGCTCTCTTTAATGATTGCTTTGACAAGCTGAAGACATTGGTGAGGAGTCTGGGATTGACAGCAGATGTGGAGAAGAACACATTAGATCAGCTTGCTGACTGGCAAACAAAAGGTACCATTAAACATGCACCTACAGTAAACTATAGTCAGAAATTATTTCTCAATTTCTAACTTTAGTAGCCCCTATTCTGTTTTAGCACGGTATCTCAAATGAGGGAATGAAGTTTGAACCACCCCCAGCCTAGTCTCTTCATTTCAGTTTTCTGGCAGTTAGCATAGTATTACATGCTGTGGGGCCTTTTTATCTTTTCAACTCTGACCCCTGACCTCTCACTGTTTGGCAAATAACCCCTTACATATATAATAAAAAGTACTGATGTCAATTCCAACTGGCCCCTGCCACATTATCAGGTCAATTAGTGCTTGGGGTTCACCCTGGGTAGTTCATACATGCACATGTGTGCTGATGTCTCTCTTTGATTGATACAATGATAAGAGGACAAATTCATTGGCAACTGCTTAGCTTGGCCTCTGATGACACTGAAAGATCTGTAAGGCAGTACATACAAGTCTACT
>CALNXK010000199.1:160000-270000 GCA_942486035.1 Porites lobata | reverse complement strand
CGTCGTTCTTTCTAACAACATTCGAATATAAGTTATGAATATATGAAAGTCATATTATGTGAACTGCGGAGTGAAGAATTAAATGAAGGATGATCATCGCAGTTATATAAGCAAATTTCGCAGTTGCGAAAAGAAAGCCTGAAAAAAATTCCGGCTTGTACGGGATTCGAACCCTTGACCTCTGCGATACTGGTGCAGCGCTTTACCAATTAAGCTAACAAGCCAACTGGGAGCAGGTCGTTGAATTGGTTCGTTATAAACCCGTGAAAGAATTATATATTCATAACTTCATCATCATTTAATATTCAGAAACGTATTATTTGCCCTGTACATCTATCATGACTAAAGGCTTGGTTACTTATGGCAAAGACCGTTTACGAAAAGGAAATAGGCGACGGCGACAAGGATGTGCGCTAAGGCACCGATGAAGATTTTGGAGAAAAGATGGCAAAAGAAAATAGAGTAAAGAACATCAGGGACCTTTAAAAACTTTGTAGTAAACTTGAGAAGAAAATGGTACCAATTCTTTTGATCAATTTTACCAAATCAAATGAGGAATGATCCTCGAACGCAATTTATGCAACTGCGTAAGAAGGCAGGGAAAAAAAATCAGGAATTCAACGGGGTTTGAACCCGTGACCTCGCGATACCGGTGCGATGCCCGAAATAACTGAGCTATGAAGCCACTGATGTTGGGAGCTGGTCAATTATGTGTTCATATGTTCCCGTGAAAGAAATGATTGTGATAGATGTATATGACAGATATGAGAGAGGAAGGGGATGGTGCGGTGTTAGAGCCCGCTTATAGAAAAGTTACTGATCCACAACTCTCTCTTCTTGTTTTGTTTGTTAGATGATACTTTAATGAAACCCTTCGATCTGACAACCTGTCGAAGCAAACTAGAAGGTCATTACTTAAAAACATCAACCGTTCCCACCTCTGTTTGGAGTAAGAAAGCTGTTGTTGACATTCACCAGATCTACACTCGGCTATCCTTTGTGAAAGATCCGGAGAAAACCCCAGCTGGAATAACACAGTCTGAGCCAACCTCGTTCTCTCTCTCTCGCTCCGTAGGGCAGGTAGGAAAGAACCCTGGGAACAAGAATGAGTCTGAGCTAAAGCATTACAGTGACCTTTTCACTACAAACAAGAACGGCGTCATTCCAAAGAGAATACTCGTACAAGGGCCGACGGGAATTGGAAAGAGCACGTTTGTTAAGAAGCTGCTTGTGGACTGGATTGAAGTTAATGAGGGGAATGGCGATGAGCAAGCTGCTGTTCTAAAAAATTTTGAGCTTGTAGTTGCTGTAAATCTCAAAGAAGTGTCCAAATGTCAAAGCCTTGTAGATGTCATAAGAAATTCCAACGTGTTTGCAAAGGAAGACAAATTTATGACAGAGGGCCTTGTTGATTATATCAGCAACAACCAAGAGAAAGTTCTTCTGATCTTTGACGGCTACGACGAATATCGCATGGGATGCAACTCAGAAATATACGAGATTTTTCATGGAAATAGTTTGAGAAGCTGCTGTGTACTGATAACGACTCGTATTTCAAAAGCTGACGAGCTACGAGGAGGTGAAGACCTGCATGCTGAAATTACAGGGTTTAGCAAAGTAGACAGAGAAGACTTTATGCGTAGATTTCTCAACAGCGAAGACGTTTCAGAGTTAGAGGGTCACCTAGATGAGAAGGATTTAGACCAACTGGCAAAAGTCCCCTTACTTCTCCTGTTTTTCTGCATTCTGTGGAAACAAGGGAAGTCAAAAAGCTTTCCAGAATCTAAAACTAAATTGTACTTGGACATCGTCCAGTTCATTTTAAATCACAGCTATAGCAAGCAAACAGCTGATAAAACTAAAACAAAGCAGTATGTGGAGCTAAAATCTTATAAAGAGATCCTCTCTGAAATAGGTAAAGTTGCTTTACAAAGTCTCCTGAAGGATGATCATTTGTTTGAATACAGTCAGTTGTCCGATTCTGTCCGTCTTGATGAAAGCGTCTTCATTGGTTTGCTTCAAATCACGGAATACTCAGAAAACTTACGACCAGTTGGAATGGTCTCCTTTATTCACAAGAGCATACAGGAGTTTCTGGCTGCATGGTACATCACCTATAGATGTATACCTGTAAGCGGAAATCTTGCTGAAATTGGAGAGAAATTCGAGGAGTGCATGGCTTTAGAGAATGTTTTCCCATTTCTATGTGGCTTGAGTCAAGACGGAGCATTAGCGACTTTCAGGTATTTGAAGTCTGTCAGAATGTCAGATCCTTCGCTGGATTTATCTAAAACAGTTCCGGAGGAGGAAAACGAGACAGATACGCCACTGAGTGACGTCACTGATTGTCAGAGGAAATTCAGCGATTTGGTTTCAAATGCATTTGAAGAGGTCGAATTAAAAGCTGAGCTTTCTAGGGCTTGCTTGGATTCGCTAGGGAGCATCCTTCTTGTTACAGAGTCATTCCCCAATTACCTCTTGCTAAACGCGATTGATACAAACTCGTGGTCTTTGGTGTCACATGAAAGAGACTGTTATCTCGCACAAGCCACAATCTCGAGACTTTATGAGATAGTTAAAAAACTGATTATCGAAAGTTCTGAAGCTCTCAGAGTTGCAGAATTTTTAGAAAAATTCGTACATAGTTATGATATTTGGTGCTTCAAGTGTGGTTTTTCCTTTGTACTTTGTTTTCGTAATGGCCAGGTCTACTTTTACATCACACGCTTGACGAATTGGTGCGAAAACCACGCCAAACTAATCGCTGATAATGCAGTTTCTTCACATTCAGTACATCAAAGTTCAGGACAGTTAAGTCTGGAATTTCTGAAAACTCTTGAGTGCCAGTACATTGAACATTCAATGACGAGTCTTGGTGCAGCTATCAAAAATTGTAATTATTTGGAACACTTAGAGGTTTTATGGAGTAATAATTACTTATCTCATATCTTAAAGAATGTACCAAATCCTCGCAAATGCTCTTTATCTACCACGTTTTGTTCCTTAACATCAAAGGAAGCAGTAGAGCTGGCATCTTTGTTACCAAAGTTTGAACTTGTCATTCGTCTTTCCCTTTGCTTGGCTAATTGCTCCGCCGAAGCTGTAGCAAGATTGGTTGCCTCTATTAAGCACAAGACTCTCAAGGAACTGGAACTGAGTGAAATGAACCTGACGACTGCAGCAGCCCAGTCTCTCGGTCAGTCGCTGCCTGAATTATCAGCCTTGCAAACACTGAGGATAAGTGACGTGACTTTGTGCTCTGCTGAAGCAGGAACAAGACTCTTTGCTGGTATCAAGCACAAGACTCTGAAGGAACTGAAACTGAGTGAGCTCTACCTGACGACTGCAGTAGCCGAGTCGCTCGGTCAGTCGCTGCCTGAATTATCCGCCTTGCAAACACTGTGGATACGTGACGTGACTTTGTGCTCTGCTGAAGCAGGAACAAGACTTTTTGCCGGTATCAAGCACAAGACCCTCGAGGATCTGGAACTGAGTAAAATCAACCTGACGACTGCAGCAGCCGAGTCGCTCGGTCAATCACTGCCTGAATTATCAGCCTTACAAGCACTGGAGATAGGCAGCTTGTCTTTATGCTCTCCTGAAGCAACAACAAGACTTTTTGCAGGTATCAAGCACAAGACTCTCGAGACTCTGGAACTGAGTGAACTGTACCTGACGACTGCAGCAGCCCAGTCGCTCCGTCAGTCGCTGCCTGAATTATCCGCTTTGCAAACACTGAAGATAAGTGATGTGACTTTGTGCTCCGCTGAAGCAGGAACAAAACTTTTTGCCGGTATCAAGCACAAGACTCTCGAGAAACTGGAACTGCGTGGAATGAACCTGACGTCAGCAGTAGCCGTGGCGCTGGGTCAGTCGTTGCCTGAATTGCCATCCCTACAAATTCTGACGATAAGTGGCTCGGATGGATGCAGTTTGCAGTTAGAGTTTCTAGTATTAGGAGAACTGAAGATAAATGACTGGCCTGAATTCTCTGCTGAATTAGTAACAAGATTGATTAACGTTATTAAGCCAAAGCGTCTTGAGGTACTGGAACTAACTGAAATCCATCTGACGTCGGCAGAGGCCAAGGCGCTTGGTCAGCTGCTGCCTGAATTATCAGCCTTAAAAACACTGAAGATAAGCGATTTGGTAGAATGCTCTGATGATGCAGTAACAAAATTGGTTTCCGCTATCAAGCACAAGACTCTCGAGGAACTGGAACTGTGTCTCATGAACCTGACGTCAACAGTTGCCGGGTCGCTCGCTCAGTCGCTGCCTGAATTATCAGCTTTACGAACATTGAGAGTAAGTGGTCTGATAGAATGTTCTGATGAAGCAGTTACAAAATTGGTTACTGCTATCAAGCACAAGACTCTTAAGAAACTGAAACTGAGTAAAATGAACCTGACATCAGCAGCGACCATGGCCCTGGGTCAGGCGTTGCCTGAATTATCAGCCTTACAAACACTGAAGATAAGTGGCTTGACTGAATCCTCTGATGAAGCGGTAGCAAAATTGGTTACCGGTATCAAACACAAAACTCTCGAGGAACTGCAACTGAGTGGAATGAACCTGACGTCAGCAGCAGCTGTGCCGCTGGTTCAGTCGTTGCCTGAATTGCCATCCCTACAAAAACTGGAGATAAGTGGCTCAGATGGATACAGTTTGCAGTTAGAGTTTCCAGTATTTCGAGAACTCAAGATAAAACGGTGGCCTGAATTCTCTGCGGAAGCAGTAACAAGATTGATTGACGTTATTAAGCACAAGCCTCTTGAGAAACTGGAATTGAGTGAAATCAGCCTGACGTCAGCAGTAGCCGAGGCGCTTGGTCAGTTGCTGCCTGAATTATCAGCCTTACAAACACTGAAGATAAGTGGATTGACTGAATGCTCTGATGATGCAGTAACAAAATTGGTTTCCGCTATCAAGCACAAGACTCTCGAGGAACTGGAACTGTGTCTCATGAACCTGACGTCAACAGTTGCCGGGTCGCTCGCTCAGTCGCTGCCTGAATTATCAGCTTTACGAACATTGAGAGTAAGTGGTCTGATAGAATGTTCTGATGAAGCAGTTACAAAATTGGTTACTGCTATCAAGCACAAGACTCTTAAGAAACTGAAACTGAGTAAAATGAACCTGACATCAGCAGCGACCATGGCCCTGGGTCAGGCGTTGCCTGAATTATCAGCCTTACAAACACTGAAGATAAGTGGCTTGACTGAATCCTCTGATGAAGCGGTAGCAAAATTGGTTACCGGTATCAAACACAAAACTCTCGAGGAACTGCAACCGAGTGGAATGAACCTGACGTCAGCAGCAGCTGTGACGCTGGTTCAGTCGTTGCCTGAATTGCCATCCCTACAAAAACTGGAGATAAGTGGCTCAGATGGATACAGTTTGCAGTTAGAGTTTCCAGTATTTCGAGAACTCAAGATAAAACGGTGGCCTGAATTCTCTGCGGAAGCAGTAACAAGATTGATTGACGTTATTAAGCACAAGCCTCTTGAGAAACTGGAATTGAGTGAAATCAGCCTGACGTCAGCAGTAGCCGAGGCGCTTGGTCAGTTGCTGCCTGAATTATCAGCCTTACAAACACTGAAGATAAGTGGATTGACTGAATGCTCTGATGAAGGGGTAACAAAATTGGTTTCCGCTATCAAGCACAAGACTCTCGAGAAGCTGAAACTGAGTGAAATCCACTTGACGTCAGTAGCGGCCGAGGCGCTTGGTCAGTCGCTGCCTGAATTATCGGCCTTACAAACACTGAAGATAAGTGGATTGACTGAATGCTCTGATGAAGGGGTAACAAAATTCGTTGCCGCTATCAAACACAAAACTCTCGAGGAACTGGTACTGAGTGAAATCAGCTGGACGTCAGTGGCGGCCGAGGCGCTTGGTCAGTCGCTGCCTGAATTATCGGCCTTACGAAGACTAGAGATAAGGGGCGGCTTGTGTAAATGCAGGTTGCAGCATAAGGAAGTGGAGGCGTTGTTTGGCAGATTTAACAGACCTTCTTCTTTAAAGCTATTGTCGTTTACTGGTTTCACTGCGAGAGGAAGTCTTGCTCCACTTGCGAAAAACCTGTGCCTCTTCCCCTGCTTGAGAGTATTAAAACTTGAACACTTAGATATGGGTGAAGCTGACTTGTCTGGTTTGCTCAAGAATTTGAAATTCACTCCTGATCTTCGAAGTTTGCACCTGATGGGCAATCCAGTCGGACACGCAGTAAGATCAATGATCCCATACTTGTTTGAACAGCAAAAACTTGAAGTGGTTTATTTTCAGCCAGGAGATTGTTCGGAAGAAGATTTGAAGTATGTTCAGGAGGCCGTCAAAGAAAAACGACCTCGGCTGAATATTGAAACGTGGTATTAGTAAAACCAGTCACAGTCTGACTTCCGAAATTCTGAATTCATGGTAAGAGGAGTAAACAGAGAACGGTACATTTACTTCCTGTGAATATTAAGCCGTCTAGACTTTCGAAGTTGAGACTTGAAATTTATCTTATTTAGTACAGAAACTCCTTAGTGGCTGCTGTGAATAATTCAGATTCACAATTGAACTTTAAAAAGGGTTACAGCACACTCTCAAGCAGATATTTGTAGATACATGTATACCTACCCCCTCCCCCCTCAAAAAGAGAAGCCTCATTTGCAAAGCATCTTCTTTAATACTGACAATGCAGATGTGGTCTATGAATAGCTTCAATTTATGAATACGGTTACTGAGACAAATCTTTAATTGTAGCCCTAAAGTAGTATGGTGTACTGTTAGTGTAAACCTTCGGCGCGAAGCTTGAAATTGTTTATTAACTACGTAGTAATCAAGCTTCCTTAATTTTAGAGAATAAATTAATAACTCGTTAGAAGGGTTTGTTTAATTAATCAACATCCAAATTATAGTTTTATGAAGACACTACATAGCAAATGTTAGGCAGGGGTAAAGAGTCCCGGAGACCAGGGGTGTGGGGATGTTTGCTGACCTGGCATGAGGTATACAGGATATGCAGTCTAAAAATGGATTTAATTAATAGGCTAAATCCTGCTGTCACTTTTACAAGATCCTGACAGTTTTCCTAGCAACTAAGACATCTCCATGCAAACGTCATGCTACTGCCGTGCCGAATTCAATTGATTGAATTAAATTCGAATTTAGCGCAGAAGTAGCACGACTGGCCTCAAACGTCGTCCTACTGCCGTGCTGAACTCAATTCATCAATTATAAATACATTCGAAGACATTTTAAAGGTTCACTAAACCGCTTTTCATTATTAAGTTTTGTTTTCAAGAAAAGGTAATTTTTTTTTGACGTAGTAAAATTCGACGTCTGAAACCAAGTCGTGCTACAGTCGAACTGAAGTTGAGGCAGCTTAGAACGCCTGTAGCACGACGTTTGAAACAGGCCTAAGCCTACGTAGCAAGTGTCTCTACGCGAGTTTGTTGGCGAATGTTGGAACGAAAGCGGAGAAACGGAAGAAGCGGACTCGGGCGGAAACGCTTGCTACGCGGGCATTTTCCGTTACGCAACTAAGTCACTGACTAAGTGTACTGTGTTATGCAGGCCCCAAGAAAGGGACTTCGAACCAGTCGTTTTATGCAGTAAAAGCCAATGTATTTAAGTGACTCAAAAAGGTCGAATGTTAACGGACTACCGAAAGCTGCACGTTTTCCTTTGTCAGGCGCAGAACGGCGTTCTCCACTCTTAACGTGTACGTCCGTGTTTCTGGCAGTGATTTTTAATGAAAGCGTGCAAGTGAAATGTGGTTAATGATTTCGTCAACCATTAATATTAAAGCTATCACCCATGTATAGGCTGCCCCGATTATTTAATCCTTCGGGGTCTCAGTGGTACAAGTAAAAATGCCATTGCCAATTTGCCAATCAGGTTGAAAAGGAAATTCAAAACGCACTTCCGGTAATTCGTTGAGTCTTTTGGGGGCCCAGAACAAGGATCTCGGCGCTGTTTGGTAGACGTTATTAACCGAGGTTAAATTACGTTTCCCGCGATGCAGGCTACTTGTACAACGGACAGCTTGAATAATCTGGGCAGCCTATATACGAGCTCCCCTCCCCTCAGAGGGACTTAATCAAAGTATAGTTTCGTTTGTGGCGCAGGCTTACGGTCAAGTAATGAAACAGTTCGAGAGTTTAGCAGCAACGTTTTTGAGCGACGCATGTCAACCGGAAGTGGACTTGCACTCTTGATCCGTGATTATTTTGGGGCAAATTGTCCTTATCACTATTATCTATGTTTTTATGAGAGTAAAGACACTCAGCAATACAAATTATGTAGCGTCAAGGTATATTAAAAGAGAAAAAGGCTCACTTCCGTTTGATGTGCGTCGCTCAAAGACGTCGCTGCTTAAACTCCCTACTAGTTTCTGTGCTTGACCAAGTCGTTAAGGGCTATGGGTGCTTACGAGCTGCCTCCCTTCAAGGGACATAACGAGTACTCCTTTTAAAAGTGCTCTGAAGGAGGAGTAACAATCCCATTTCTCAGTCAAAGGAGAAGAAGAGGGAAAGAAGAATTTGATACGAAGAACTTCCTTTAATTAGCCTGAATTTCAGACGATTACTTCGAGTCCCTCAGTTGCCGAGGGAGTGAAAACGACTCGACGTAATCGTCTGAAATTCAGGCTATCCTTTAAGGGGATCAATTTTTGAAAAAAAATTTTCGCTATGTCATCTTTGAGTGGTTAAATTAATAAAGCTGGAGCCACACTCGCAGATTGGTCTTGTTTAGAACCTCAGTTTAGGAGCTTTTAAACTAGCCTGCAAAACAGTCGGTTTTTTTCTTAAAATTGGTTTACAGGAGAAAAGAGCAGGGTAAGAGCCTCACGCGCGCGAAGCGCGCGAGCCTCACACGCCCTACGGGTGTGTGGGGCGGGAGAAAAAAACCTAGCGTCTCTCTCCAGCCTCGCTCTCCGTTTTCAGCTTTTGTTAAACTGTTCGTGCGTACAGTGTACTTGAATACGCAAAAATACGGACTGTTTTGCAGTCTACTTTTAAACCAACTCTCCCACAGGCATTCTAACTCCTTTCACATGCGAGTCTTTCCGAGACGAATTCTTGGCTTGCAACCACGTGACAAGGCGGCCATGTTGGTGGTGTGTTGGTGGTCAATACAACAGATCTTTTTTCGAAGAATTTACATGAAAATAGAGTTTAGTTCCCAGAGGACAGAAATGCTTTTTGTTCTTGACCACCAACACACCACCGTGACATCACGTGCAAACCAACAATTGTTGATGTTAGTCAACATGTAAATAACCGAACTTTTCCTTACTTCGATGCGTGTACATACACTGTACCTGTTGAACACCTGTTTGATGCAAGAGAGTGTGGAGCATTATTTATTCCTGACTCTCTGTAGTACAAGGGCTTAAGACACACCATTTAATCTCGCTTAGATAAGCGTTAGGAAATAGGGTATTTCGGGATCAAGATTATAACTTTTGAGTGCCCTCTAACGTGATAAAAAATATCATGGGCTATCTGAGTGGCTGGAGAGCCTTGTGGCGTTATACAAGGGAGTCCTGTGCAGCATATGCCTTTTTATTTAAACATATTTTATTGACAAAGTTTGCCCTAAGAGTAACAAAAGACTCATCGAGAGGGCTCACTTCGAAATATCATTAAATCCAAAAAAATACAATAAATAGTAATTAGACAAACTGGGAGCGGCAGCAAAAAGAAGAAGATATTTAAGGAATGCTAACAGGTGGAACATACATATCTGGGTACTTTTGTAAAACCTCTTCGATTCAGATATAAAAGACTGGACATGAAACAAAAAGCATTATTTTTCTCCGGAGACGGTTACCGTGATCCAAACAGAAAAACGGGTATATGCGAGCAGCAGCAGAGGAGAGCAGATTAGCTCTAAGGGGTGCGTAGTAGTCCATATTTTGGAATACCAGGAGAAAAACTCATGGAAAATATAATAGAAAAAATTATGACAATGTTGGTCAGTGGTTTTAATCATAAATAATCTGTTGCAGATGTTCAGGTTGAGGGGACGGCGCGTGAGATCAGTGACGGATCTAGGGGAGGGGGAGCCGGGGCCAAACTGTAGCCTGTTCCAGGATCCGTCTGTACGTTGTGAACGCCTTGAACAGGCTAGGCCACGACCGAGATAAAAATTATTTTGGGGTAGAGCCCCCTCTAATCAAAGAGACTAGATGAGCGGGTGCCCCTTTGGATTTGCCGCTGCTCTTTCCTCCTCGATTCCCTTCCCCCCCCCCCCCCCACACACACCTCGATTGAAATGTGAATTTTTTTCGCGTGTCCTCACAACAACCCTTCCCACACCACCCTAAAGAAAGTCTACCTGTTCTAGAAGGTTCTGAAGCAGTTTCTTTCGCCTTCAACTTTCGACTTGTCCTGAGACGTTTTCGCTTCCCTTGCTTTTAAAGATTTTGTGAGATTGCTTGAGTCCAAAGTAAGTCAGCTAGCTAAACTCTCTGGGCAGTCAGCGTTAATTAGTGATAAATAGAGGTGTCAATCCAAAACTTTTCCTCTAATATTTGGAAAATTCAAGATTGCTTTGCACCGTGGCTCCGAGTCAGAAGATCCACGTACCTCTAGAAGGACAAAGGTAAACAAATCCTTTTATTATATAGACACGAGTGTTTTACTGGAAAATATACCACTCGTAAAATTCATAAAAACTACATCCGGGACCCGAGTGGTTTATTTTCCATAATCTCACACGTGAGTTTATCCATGACGTAATTTCCATAATTTCCATCCGAAATTTGTAGGCGTCTTGCGTCTTTTGAATTTTACTAGCCTGCAGTGCAGGCGTATTTTGGGTGGGCGAAACCTTGTTCGCGCTCTTAATATTTTTGTAGCCGCCATCTTTGATTCTATGACAGTGGAGATTGATTGGAGAGAGTAGATTGGGGAGAGTAGAAATAGTAACCCTTACGGTAGGTGCGAGGGCGAACGCCCCCTCGCCGCTCGCTTTGACTTGCCTCATCTCCTCCTCTCTTCGGGAAGTATCAACATGGCGCTTTCGCCAGTAAATTGCGCGCTCAAAGAAAACGTCTGCACTGCAGGCTAGAATTTTACTTACA
Organism: Porites lobata; assembly: GCA_942486035.1. Taxonomy (NCBI): domain Eukaryota; kingdom Metazoa; phylum Cnidaria; class Anthozoa; order Scleractinia; family Poritidae; genus Porites; species Porites lobata. The sequence goes on along the minus strand of CALNXK010000199.1, from coordinate 258,923 downwards.
CATTTTTCAAAGCGTTGCTGATATTTTGTCGTTGTAGAGCCCTATTCAGCTCAGTGTTATTTCTGAAGATGAATGTCTTACAATGTCTTATATTGCTGTACTGTAAATCTGGTCCCGAAAATTCTAGGCGACCTTTTTAGGGTAAAAATCCGTTAAAAATGGGCAATTTTACCATTTCTGGGGGGTTCGAAGATCCTAGGAGGGGCAGGCAAGCAAGGAATTTAGCAACAAATGTTCCGAAAATTATAGATCTCAAATCGTCTTCCGAACAGATATTTTGCAAAAATTGTCGTTGGATGCCCCTGACGGTAATGATAACACAGAATGTTACTCTTAGCAATACAAAGAAACGTAGAATACAAAAAAGGAACAAAATTTTAATCCTGGATTAGCGCTAATTGGCCTTTCAGGAACCGGGCCCAGAACCATAACTACAGAACTAGATCTATCTCAAACGAATCTGTGTATGTTCAGTTCTTTAGCTAGGACGCATAATGTTTGTTTCTTACGAGCATTAAGGTGATGTTACACGAGACGACTCGCAATGACGATTTTTAGCGTAACACAGCGTTTCGCTGGGTCCCAGATTAAGGAACTAAAACAAACACTATTTCGTGTTGTTCAAAACTCTTTGCCAGTATTAAATTAAAGCAAACTAAAACTCTCAGTCTCCCGCTTCCGGTCCTTGACTCCGCGCTAATATGGATTATATATATTTCAGTGTTGGGCACTTTAAGTTTATTCAGGGATATATAATCTAGAAAATAAGTTTGTTTTTTGGGTCAGTTCGGAAATCGAACGTCCATTATTTCACAAATATCTTTTGTTAAGGCCAAACGAAGGTGTTTACAAGCTGCCAGAGCAGCTGGACACACGGTTCTACTAGCAAACCTTTGCTGGTCAGTTCAGTCTTTGACGAACGATTTTTGCACCGACCTTCTTGGTGTTGGGATCAATCAAAAATATAAAAGTTGGACACTCGGTTTAGTGTAATATTAGCAAAACTTATAGTTACTTGACAACTAGCGGTTTGGATTCTTGTATCGCAATTTAGTCATAAACTTATCGCTGTTTTTACAAATTCCGCCACGCGTAACCTCACTTAGCTGAATTTATTTCTCTTGTTAGCAAACTCATATCACCTTCAGACAACTATTTTGTGCATAAGAATACTATTGACCTTTCTTAAAAACCAATAAACTCAATTGTTTAATATAAATACAACCACTTTGAAAGCTGAACTTTACTTAGAACTTGCTGGAGAACTAAGAAGCAATAAACCGCGTTTCAATTCATCTCCTTGTCCCAGATCATTCTTCTAGGTCTCTACCCCTACAGTAGCAAGCGCCTCTCGTTGCGAATGTTTGAACGAAGGGAAGAAACGAACTCGGGCGTAAACGCTTGCTACGCGGGCATTTTCCGCTACACAACTAGGCCCGGTCCCACGCAGGCCCCAAGAAAGGAACCGAGAACCAATCGTTTTCTGCAGTACATGTAAAAGAAAATGGAAGTGACTAAAAAAAGGCCAAGATTGTTACAGAACATGAATAGCCGCTCGTTTTCCTTTTTTTATTACAATCTTACAAAAACAGGCTGTTACATTGCCTACAGACGATAAAAAAATTACAGAAAGACAATACTATGAAGGTTCGTTTTTCTTCGTCAGGCGCAAAACGGACGTTCTCCACTCCTTATGTGTACGCGCGCGTGACTTACTGTATTTAAGTTTCAAAGCATGCAAGTTGAATATGGTTAATGGTTTCGCCAACCATGAATATTATAAGCTATCATCCGTGTATAGGCTGCCCTGATTATTTAATCCTTCAGGGTCTTTGAGGGGCAAGCAATGAAACAGTTTTTGCTCTTTTAATAACAATAGTCAAGGGCTATTGGTGCTTACGAGCTACCTCCCTTCGGAGACATAAAGAGAACTCCTTTCAAAGGGGTCCTGAAGGAGGGGTACCAATCCTATATTTCATTCAAAACAGCGGAAGGGAAATAGATGAAAGAAGCATTTGATATGAAGAACTTCCTTTTATGGGAATCAAAATTTCCTAATCTCTTTTTTTTGGGGAAGGAGGGGGGGGAGGGGCTATTTGTTATATATCATCCTTGAGTGGTCAAATTGATAAATCTTAAGCCCCATCCAGATTGGTCTTATGTACTACCTCAGTTTAGAGGCTTTTAAACCAACTCTGCGACAGGTATCCTCGCTTTTTTTTATGGGAATCTTTCGGAGAAGAATTTACTAAACCCTTTGTTGATGTTGTTTAGTAACAGAACTCTTCCCAGCCTCGATGCGTCTACTCAATACCTGTTTGATGCAAGAGGGTGCTGTGCATCTGACTCTCCTGTCGTACAAGGGGTTAAGACACGCCATTTAGTCTCGCTTAGAAAGGCGTTAGGCCTGACGGTATTTTGGGATCAAGATTATACCTTACGGGCGCCTTCTAAAGTGATAACACTATCATGGGATATAAGTAACCTTTATTTATCGTCAGTGACGTGGGGAGTGGTCGCCCAGTCTCTCGAGCCAGGCTCTCATGTATAAAATGCTCGACCGAAAGGAAAAAGATAGAAGTAGAACAACTAACATAAATACAATTAAATAATGGATAATTTTCATAAATTATCACGATTACAACTGGACCTAATTAAAAAAACCTACAGGATGAAAAAAATAAAAATACAATATCATTAACACTATGTAATTACATTAAGACAAAGCTACAAGATACAGCTCTTACATCGACATCATTTATACTTTACATTTTTCATTAATACTAAACAGCTATAATAATAATAATAATAATAATAATAAAGTCTTTATTCATCAAGAGATAAAAATATATATCTTTTGTTACAAGCAAGTGTAAGAAATTTAAAAAGTTAAAAAGTAAGAATTAAAAAATATATACCGGTATATATATCTAGTATATTACATAGCTAATTCATATTTAAAAACTAAACGATTGATAAAAGAGTTTTTGAAGAGCATAGTGTTAATCTTAGGTTTAAAACAAGTTTCTTTCCTAAGATTGTAGCTAGAGGGTTTAACACGAGGCATAATTGATAAAAAGTGGATGTCCTTTGGCATTAGAAGCTTTTTTGAAAATTTTATGGTCTTGCCTCTCTAAGAAATCATAAACACTTACAGGCTTAGACGTATATTTCCTTTTAAAACAGCGGTCTAAGAAACATTGTACGGGTGTTATAAGATCGGACTCGGACGCGGCGTAAACAGATAATGCGTAATTAATATTAGATAGAACTATAGCATTAAAGAGAAGGTCTATTTCTGACCGATTGTACCCTTCTTTGCGCAGCGTTCTAAGGATATGTAGGGATTTGTTAGCTTTAATAAGTTCGTTCTTCACGTGCACTGAAAATTTGCTGTCACATTGGAAGGTGACGCCCAAAATCTCAACTTCTTTACAGCTTGGTATCATCCCAATAGGTGAATAGAGATCGCGGTTGCCTCTCTTTTTGATCGTCAACTCTTTACATTTGCTTGGGTTGCAAGACATTCCATTTGTGTTCGTCCAATCTAAAAACTGTGACACTAACTGATCGGAGTAGTCTACCTCTTTCCATACAGGAGCAATAATTGTCGAATCATCAGCGTACTTAAATAGCTTGTCATGATTACCTTAAGTGATGTTAAGATCATTGAGAAAGATGTTAAAAAGGTAAGGACCGCTAACGCTACCTTGAGTTGTCCCTTGGTTAACCGGTTTCCAGTCACACTCAAAGTTGTTGCAACATACCCTTTGTTTTCTATCCTTTAAAAAGTTCAAATACCAATTGGTGGGAGCCCGGGAAGCACTCAAGGGGTCTGGGTAGAGCTGTGCCGTTTTATCGTAGTACAACTCAAACACAAGGTGAGTCATTTTTAATTCCATTTTTGTCAAAAAGTGGAATGTAGGACGTACTTTGTTTATTTTCAGAAATTTTCCTATAAATTCAAAGTCTAACGAAATCCCACATAGTCTGGGCAGCCTGTGGGGCCAAGCATCCCAAAACTTTGGAAAACTACCATCAGCGATTGTTCAGTGCGTCTTTGCTTTAGTGAGCTCAATGATATAATAGATAGGCAGGCATCGTAAGAGGCAAAGTTCCCTAAGTTTCAAATAGTTTTTAATGCTTAATGATATTTGAGTTGTTGGAGAGCGTTTTGGCTTTATACATGGGAGTCCTGTGTAGCATATGCCCTCTTTGTTGCTTTTTTACACTTTTCCTTGTGTTTTTTTGTTTATTTTTAATGTCTTGTATTTATTGATTTCTAATATCTAATGGAGATTATACAGTGGCCTATGATTGATCTGAAATTGTGCTGCCTACTGTGTGTGACGTAACATACTCCTATAATACGGCTATTGCACTTGCGTTACTTTATGTGAAACCGCTGACAAACTAGTAACAGTAGCCTCTAGTTCTTTCAAAATGGACGCGTCAAGGGAAATCCTTGAAGCTGTGTAAGTTCAGCCTAATGTCATATATAATAAGCTTACTTATTGGTAACAATTCTTTTAGGAGCTATATATTTTAAGTCTAAACACTGATAGTGGAACGACCTTTTAACAAAATGCTGCGACCTTACCAGTTCGGTTCCAAAATCCAGCAAAATCTGACACTAAACTGACTAAATGTCGATTGAAAAATTCTTGAACCTTTCTTGTCAAGAACGCTGTACTTTCTCTAAGCTTTTAGACTCGAGCGATTTTTCGACGCATTTTAAGGCAAAAGGAGAAAAATACTGTACAACATATTTTACTCTAGTCTAAGACAACAGCCGACATTTTATGGTGTCAGCAGCCCATGGCATGAGTTGATCTTCCTGCTTTCTTATACATCCCCATGCATGTTGTGCTTATGCTTACAAGAATTTTTCATGCGTGATTTCCATAATTAACCGCATAACAGCGTATGTCTACTACCTATATTGCAAAATCTCCTGGTGCGTTGGACATTTCTGATTGAATTTAAGAAATATGAAGATGAGAGGACAACAATATTATTGACCTACATACAGTCATGTCCGCTTTTAACTTCGTATATTTGCTATAATTTCAGACATCAGCAGAGAATGTGCCACTGACAGCGCACGCTACTATCGGTCCACTCACTGCCTCATACCAATGCAATTCTCAGGATTTTCTCTAATAGTCACTGTTCACATTGAGCCTTCAGTTCCTTTGTGCCTTTGCATTTTTAAAGCTTATCCATGATCCTTGCTCCATGACAACTGTGGAAAATTCCAAGAAACACCAGGTTACGAGGCAGCAAGTTCATTTGTGTGTGCAAAGTGACCCACTCAACCAATGATATTCTGTGTGTGATATGAAATTAATCATAGTTAGAGGTGTAGAACATCTCTTGGGAGAAGAAGTGTGGAATCGTTTACAAAGGGGACGTAAAAGGTGTCCTACACTAGGTGTACATGTACATGTTTCACAACTATAAACTGATTACAAATAATTTAAATATTCCTTTTACACATGACAGTGATAGCACGGGGTAAATAATACTGTATTTCATGCCAAGCGTCAGTTACCCTGTTTTCTTTTTCAGAGTGTCCAACCTTTTTGAGTATGTAAAATGGGAAGTTTTTTTAATCTGCACCGACAAATCACACAGACACCAAAGGCATGAGCCACTAGAGGGGTCGGAAACATGCTCTCCGAGAAAATTTTGAAATCTTGATGTTCTGAAACATCATTTCTAATGTTCTGAGAGGACAAACTCTGTCTAAAATGTTCCGTTTTCGTGCCTATTTTCATGTTCACGACTTTGCATACAAGTACTCCAATCTCAGGAGTGCATTACGGCACCCGAAATTATCGCAGGCTCATGCTCAGATACCAAAAGGATAAAAATGGCTGAGAAACCACAGAAAAATGTCAAAGAATTGTGCTAAAAAAAGACTGGTTGAACAAAGAAAACATTATCTTTCTTTGGCTAGGAAGAGTTTCAAAAACCGGGAGAATATTATGCGAAAATGAGAGGCCAGAAATATTTGCCGAAAACAGGAGGTTTCCAGCCAAAATGGGAGGGCTGGTATCTCCTTGGAATTTCGTTGCAAGAAGTTTTTCTCTTGAAATCAGTCTGCACTTCATATGTTTTTCTGAAATCACCCATACACCCCTTAAAAGTCAAATGGCCGGCCCCTTATGACCACTTTTTACATCCCTCTGCAATCAAATTGGCAAATGGTTAAAGAAGCCTGGGAGAAGGGCATATAGTGTAAGCAGAGCCAGTAAAGATCTGTCCAGTGAATCATGGTACAAAACTCAGTGAAAAACAGGGTTTTACATACTGGTTTAGTTTTGAATTCTCTTACATTGTATGCCTGTTGCTTTTTTTGACCTTTTTGATACAGATGATCACATTGATAGAGTCTACAAAGAATCTATTGAAGCAGGAGCTTGATGCCCACAGTAGCAAGTGGCCTTAAACATTTCAACCTTTATGCTGTCCTCTGTGAGTGACTTATATAAAACACTACACAGTGAAACTATATGACAATAAAGGGCTTCCAGCAAAAACAAAAGATGTCCTAGGCTGCATGCAGACTGCATTTATGCAGGCACATGGAAAAGTGACTTCTCCATTTACAACATTTTAAGGAATAGAAGATGTCTGCATCCAGGCTTAAAACATCCACACAGAATAACTTTTTTTAGGATGATTTTCTTGACTTTTTTCAGGGGTTTCGTTTCAGGCGGGACGCCAGACTCAGAGTCCGGTTGTTTGACTTGTAACATCTGGTACTTCACACACGAAATAATTATTTTTTTAAGTGTGAAAATTGTTTTCTTCAGTTTATTAACCAAAGAAAGACTTGACCCTTATTTTACTCACTTAGTTATGTAATGCATACACCCCCCAAAGGGTATTGTTAGACTTGTACATGTTCTTCAATTAATGTTTTGTTTCTATTATTATTCTTTTCTTTCTAAAGGAGGAATTAAGTCCTCAAAGGATGAGGATAAATTAGAATCATTTGATGTAAAAGATGGAGGAAGATTGTACTTAAACGACTTGGGTAGGATTCTATATTGTTATAGGACAATGATACATGTACATGTACTTCAGAACTGTAATGCTTACAATCTTATAAAACATGTACAAAAATTATATAGTATTATAGTACATGTACATCCAAAAAATACATAAATTTATGTAAATTAGTATTGTCTTTTGTTTAGTCCATCTAAATGAAACCTTCAGGTGTAGTATGTCTTTTTAAAGGGTTTTTTTTTAATATTACATGTATGTTTTGAAATCATACAATTAATGAAGTTGGGGATTCCATAAATTTACGTATTTCCTCTTGATCTGTTTTAACTAAATAAAAGAACAGTGTAATTAAAGTAAAGTGGTTTTTGCACCACACAACAATAAAAATTGTTACTTTGATTTAATTCTCAGGTTCTCAGATAAACTGGAAAATGGTAAGAAGTTTTTGCTAGAATTATTTATGTGGAAATTATGTACAATGGTTACGTGTATGCTACAATAAGGTTTCATCTTTTTTGTGTAAATCAAGGGTAATTTTTTTTTATACATGTATGCCTGCATAAATGTTGAATAATTTGTACAAAGAATGATTATTGTAAGTAAGATCCATTGTTAGTTTAACCAGTACTGGACCTATTCCACTGTCTGCTGTAGGTTCAGAAAACAGATTTTACCAACAATAATTTTATATCCGCCTTACTGGTGCCACATAACCAGAGATGAGGCTATGCAATTTTACACTATAATAGTGAAACGTTTAAAGTGGACCCAATAATTTGATTGACCAGGCCCCAGTTGTTTAAATGCTAAGTAGTGTTATCCAGTGGATAAGTATTAGCGGAAACCAATGGAAAGAGATTATTTTACATGTACCCACCAGATAGTGTTGTCCACCTTTTGAAACCAGGGCCAGGTGTTGACCAACTACCAAGTGTCAGTACAGTGATGAGTCCTAAACATTATTTCTACAAAACAAACCTGCCTTCAGTGGACATGTACCTCTTTCTCACCACCAAAGCCCCTCCCTCTCCTCCCCTCCCCTACCCTGAGTGCTTGCCTGCACAGTAATTATTGTGACATGCAAGTTCCAAAGGGTCATGAATGAGCCAGAAACATGCATGGTCTTTGACTCTCAGAGTTTCTTGAGGTTATACTGGTGGGCTAATTGAAGAGCAAAAGGTTCAGTACTCATCATTACGTTCTTTTGTATAAATTATTTATAGGTATTTTTGAGTATGCTAGTCCCCTCATTTTTTTATGTGCTCCTGTACCCATATCCTTCTATTGTCTACAGTGCAGCAGCAGCAAGCAAACCTTATGCTCCTGTTGCAGCGTGCAAAGAAAGTAATGTCCGATAGCCTTGGGCTGGTGGATTTTGCTATCGGGCTAGTGAATTCTGTTTTTAACTTGCTCGATGAGCAAGTGATGTTTTATAAGGAATTCGAATAACAGAAGAACTTTGAAATCATTTCTGCTGGGCAAAACGTTTTTGGGGCTAGTTGAAATGACTTCTGGGCTAGTAAATGCTAGCTTCAGCTTGCCCGAATGACAAGCTGTAAAAAAGATTCTCTTTGCACCTTGTGTTGTGCAGTTAGTTTACATGTTTTAAACTCGTTTTGTAGATTTATGGCTGGTTTTATAAACTCCATTGGGTATTGTGGGATCTTACGCTGCTGCCTGGTTGGCTCAGTTGAATGTATGAGTACCAGTCTGCCAAGTGGGAAATGGCAGGTTAAACCCCTGACCAAACCACCAATCAGGATATAAAAAAAAAAAAACTGGCAAGATTAGTATAGATTTAGGCACGGCTAAAAGCGAAGCTCTGGTTAATAATACTTGTAAACAAAAAAAATTAAATCGTGAATCGTGTAATGCTAAACGGGAAGGGCAATGAAAATGGCATCAAGATCAATAGATCTAATTAGCAAAAAAACAAATTGCATGTGCAGCACACTCTTTTTTGTAATTAGCCAAAAAAAAAAAATCTCCATGTGCAGCACGCTTTTTTTTGTCTTTCTTTGCCGTTGTTTTGCACAACTATAACGCTGTTTTGTGGGACTAATCCGTCAAACTTCCTAGTTACACATTATTTTTATAGAGGAATTGTCGTATGTGCTTAGCCAATATTTTGTCTCCTGTGTTCATGTTCGCTTTTATTTTTCACTGCTGCTCATTTTTTCCTTGCTGGCCTCTATGATTTTTCATTGTCTCACAGCCGCTTTGAATTTTCATGTTTTTCTTCCTACAAAATTCGTCTCTTTTGTTTTCAATGACTCGTTCTAGCTCTTTCTCTGTTATCGACGTGAGTGTAAACATCAAAAATAACGTCGAAAAAGACACAACTTTGTTGTTGTTTTTTCTTTCTAAAAGTCCGGGCGGCCATGCAATTTCTTTCCAAATAAAACCTTGAGTTGCATTTGGGTTGCCATACCTGTTGATTAAATTATTTTACATTGGTATGCCTGTGGTGTGGACGGACGGTCGGGTGGGTGGGCAGTTGGTGTACGGTCACGTGATTACCAAATTTTCTTGGGTGGGTAGTTTACCACATTTTTTTACCCATGGTGCTCTGCTGCGTGCACATCGCGTGCAAGAGCTCCGCTATGATGACTGTGATCTATAAAATTTCTTACTATTGTAAGATCTTGCCTTAGTTTAGATGATTGCACCATTATGCAGCTTGATGTTTAAAGCCATTGGCCATGTCTCCTTCATGCTTCCTTAGTTATAAAAATGCAAAAAAAAGCTCTACACTGCTGTTTGGAAAGAGTAGGGGACATAGACCCCATTGGTGAGGTCTATCTTTCATTTGGGGGAGGAGAACTGTGACAGGACCGCAGTACCTGCTTTTCGCTGTTAGAGCAGCCCTGTCAAGTACTGGAATTAATAATCTACTAAATTCCTGAAATTACTTGATACATACTGCGCTATGCATTCGTTATGCATTATTTCATGCTGTACAGCTCCTGGCATGTACAAAAGTCATCATTTCCAGTACTATGTGTATGTTACAGGTTAAAATTAAATTTAGATTAAATTTTTTTAACTAAGTTTGATTCTCAATTTTTTTTGTCTCCTTACCCTAATTATTCATGAGTTAGAGGTAGAAAACAAAGGAAATTGAGAATGAACCTAGGTTAAAAAATTTTAACCTGAATTTATAATTTTAACCTGTAACATGTTTGCATGTCTTAAACCTTGTTTCAGTATTGTGGCAGCTTGTTGGGCAGGACGTTTTGCAAAATGACTGTTGGAGACTTTATTTGTTCATCGATTCTCCCATGCGACCATGCCTTTGTTCAACATTTTCAAGGTACATTGTATTGTGCATGCTCCATTTTGAAGGAACTGGTTAGCTTGAATGCATGTAGGGCGTTCTATGAACTTTTATGTTCTGGAGCGTTGTACATTGTACTCGTACTGGTGTGATAGCTTTAGCAATAGTCACAGGTTTTAAGAATAGTTTTTTTATCACTACTCCAAGTGAAAACAGAAAAAGAGTGAGAAATGTATGTAGCAAATGATTCTAAATAAAATTTAATGTATGTAATCTGGGCGAATCTTTGTTCAACATAGTGTATCTACATCTATTCCATTCATGAACTTGTTATGTACAGTGTGTATTTGATGCAATTTTCTCTTTTCTTTTCATTCTCTGCTTGGATTCTAAAGAACTGTGCTTATTACGGGTAAGATAATTATTTTATAATTATTATTTAGTCTACTTGCTAAAAAGTTTTAAAAGTCAAAAATGTTGTCCCATTAAAAGTTTTTTAATGTAATAGTTTGAGCTGTACATGGTTTTTCCTTCGTCTTTGATTTTCAATTTTATTATTGGTTAAAACATCCAAGACTATTAGAACTCCTTAAAAGTGGTGATCAAGATTTCATGTTTGTCCCAATAAAAGTGAACTCCAAAAAGTAACAACTATGCAAATATAAAATAAAAGGCAACTCAAATGTCAACCCATAAGGACAAATACAATGTCTGTTGCACCTAACAGGCTTTTATCTTTGTCCATTTGTCTTTTTTTACAGAGGTTATGGTGTTCTTGTTGGTTATTTTGTCAATCATCCATTGTATACACCACCAAGTATGTAGGTTGACATTTAAATTAAGCAATTTGGGCATGGTTGGTTTGAAGCCAATTTTATGCTAGTGAGAAAAAACCTAATTTTCTCACTCATTTTTGACATGCAACATTGTTATGCTGTAGATTTGCAAACTGATAACAAAGGAAGGATGACCACATACTTGTTACTTGAATGCATGCCTTATTTTTTTTTATCAAGCTCTGCTTTTACATAGACATTTAGGCAAGAATAAGAATAAAAAAGTGGATTTGCATTTATGTGACCAGGTCATTACATTGATTTTTATTGGTCAGGAATAATATTATAGTTTTGACTCTTTTTAAAGCTACAAACCATGTCTTATTGTGATGGATCGTCAAACTGCATTTGCAATTATTTGAACATATTTTTTTTTTACCTTTAACTCAAACATTTTTCTTGTAATTTATTTAGTGCTTGGTGATGCCCAGGTGTATACAGGCTTAGCTCTGTTCTTGGTAAGTGAAAATAATAATTTTGAATGCATTTTCAAAAAATAATTTAATTATGTGGATAGTGACACCTTCAAAACCATTAGAAATTAACCTGCGTCTGAAAATAATCTGAATTGGATAAGATTATCATGGTAAATGATTTATAATCCCTTTTTTTGACTGTTTTTTTTTCCAGTTTAACGAGTATGGCAACTTTGTCATCCACTGTGCTTTGCGGGATTTGAGGCCTCCAGGTAAGCCACACTTGTTCTGTTGTTATGGTAACCATTTTTTGACATAGAGACAAGTTAATGATGCAAATTATCCACATGAGTTCACATTTTAAGCTTTTTATTGATTTATTGATTAGTTATTAATAATATAAGGGACGTGCATTAAGCTTTTAGAAAATAACAAAAAAATGTTTAATTAGACTAACAGACGCAAGGCCCAGACAAGGTTGACCCTAAGGAAGGGGAAAAGCAATGCTGAAATCGTAATAATATGTTAAAGCATTTTTACAAAATAATGTGGATGAAACAATTTACAGATCTCTAATGGGGGCATACCATTATTATTTCCCTGGTTTGAATTCATTCTAGTGTATCTCAAAAGACCACACTACACTAGGGGTAAAAAGGTTAAGGTGCACATGAGTTAAAGGCTCCAATGGCTGGAGCTTATCCCAGTTTCCATAGCATCAAGCATGCCTAGGAGTATTAGGATTGCTATTCCCTTCTGGACAAGATGCTAGTTTATCGCAGGGTTACCCCCCTCCCCCACCCCCCCAAACAGAATGCCAGCAGTACCCTTTTATACACCTGGGTGAAGAGAGCCACAGTGGAGTAAAGTTCCTTGTCTATTAAAGGAAACAACCAGACGGGTGAGGCTTGAACCCCAGACCTCTATATCTGTTGTTTGAGGTTTTAACCGCTCGGCCACACACCATACTAGTTGTTTATCAATTCCATCTGCAGGTACAAAAGAAAGGAAGATACCCTATCCTACATCCCATCCCCTGACACAGTTGTTTAGATTTGTATTCTGCCCTAACTACACCTATGAGGTGAGTTTGACTAAAAACATTTTTCTCCCTGGTTGGTTTTACTTGAAGACTCAGTGGTGAATCCTCGGTAAGGGCCCGGGGGGACCGCCCCCCCCCCCCTTATTTTTAGACCAAACTGAAGACCAAAGGGTTGAAAAAAAGTTTTTGAGACCGCCCCCCCTTATCTCAGGGTCTGAATGACCCGCCCCCCTTATCTGAAGGTCAGGGCCCCAGTTGTTCGAAAGGTGCATAACACTGTTTACCGTATAAATCTCTATCCAGTGGATAGTGCAATTGGTTTTTCTAATACGTATCCGCTAGACAGAGATTTATCTGGTGGATAACGCTATCCAACGTTTGAACAACCCAGGCCTGGATCTGCCACTGCTGACTATTGGCTACACACGTGTATAAGCGTGTTTCTGAGCAGAAAGTGGGGTCTTCCAGAAAGGAGAAAAGATCGAAGACTAGGCTGGCTTGCTTTATCCTTTATTCTCTTCCCCCCCTTCCCCACCCATTTTCTGAGTGAAGTAATTTTGTATAACAGGTCCTTCAAATGTGCAAGTAAACACAGAGTTTGACCGAAAAGAAAACACACCCGATCCATTATTCTACTAGTCTGCTTCACAGCCATTATCTGATTCTACCAAAACTGTCCAATACACGCACAGAGTCATTTTCCTTTTAGAAGAAGCTTTAACTTAAGGCTTATTGCTAAACCATAGTTGTTCTCCCTCTTTACTTCTGCTAGATGAGAGATGAAAGTAACGATGTGATTTTATCTGTTTTTTTTTCTTCAGGCCGGTTCTTGGATAGTATTTTCTGTGATGACGCAGACATTAACAGGTATAACCTTGTGCAGCATAATAAGTAGTTTTCATTCTTATGGGCACACTTAATAATTTTATCCAAAGTTAGAAGCACCTTGTACAACATGATTAACAGTACCACAGGAAAGTACTGCTCGTTAAGTCAGGGACTTTAGGATTTAATCCACAGACTCAAAAGTTAGAACCACCTTGCCCAACGTAATAAACAGTTAGTACTACAGGAAAGTACTGCTCAGAAGTTTTTATTTGAGTGGTAACACTTAAGGATTTCAACCAGAGACTCAAATGTTAGAACCATCTTGTGCATAGAGGATATTACACGGTGGCGCGAAGATATGAATTTTATTTTTGAGTGGCAAAACAATATTCTACGAACGAGCGCAGCTAGTGAGTAAAATATTGTTTTTGCCACGAGAAAATAAAATTCATATCTTCAAGCCCCCGTGTAATGTTCTTTTTATTATATAGACAAAAAGACATCAATAAAATAATAGATTTTTATTCGCCGAAAAGTAATTGTGACGGCTCAAATTTACAGTACAGCAATATAAGACATTGCTTACAATAATCTTGAGAATTTTTACACTGAGCTGAAAAGGGTTCTACAATGACAAAATATAAACAAAGCTTTGAAAATGAGTAATTAAAATTCAAACGACGCAAGACGCCTACAAATTTTGGAGGGAAATTACCGAAATTACGTCATCGATAAACTCACGTGTGAGATTATGGAAAATATACCACTCGGGTCCCGGATGTAGTTTTTATGAATTTTACGAGTGGTATATTTTCCAGTAAAACACTCGTGTCTATATAATAAAACGTAATAAACAGTACCACAGGAAAGTACTGCTCAGTAACTTTCATTTGAATGGTCACGCTATAGGATTTTGTGCATAGAGTCAAACCTTAGGAACACCCAGTTGTTTAACATAAAAAAGCTTCACAGGAAATTACCAGTCTGTAGCTTTCATTTGAATGGTCTCACTTCAAAATTTTATCCATCGATCCAAACGGCCAACCTACAACACTTCTAAATTCAAATGTAGAACGGACAGTGGAGTTCTTGAGAGCTCTTTAGCGCTTTGTGGGAAAATGAAGTTTACTTTTTCGTCATGATAATGAAACAATTTAAAAGTAATAGAGCGATTTTTGTATGACCTTGAAATGAAAACGCGCGAACAAAACAGTAAAAACAAACGAACGGAAATACAGCGATTACAAACGCGCGTTAGTTTTGGTTGGTTAGCGAATGCTCGGGTGAAAAAACTTCATGCCCGAGAACTTTCTAGAAGTCAATAGAACAATGCCTTCTCTATATTAGGATTTTCTTTGGCGGGAAAACGAAGAGTACACGTTTTGATCTTTTTTTTGGCTGATAAAACAAATAACGAACACTTACGGTAACCATTATTTCAAGGTTATACGAAAATCGCTCTAAGCATATCTGTTTAACATGACGGTTTCTTTATTCCTCTTTCAGCGGTTTTATTCACCTTGTTTGGATTCTACCAGATGGCAGTATGGGCCATAGGCAAACACCGAAACTATCGCAAAGAATTTAAAGATTATCCAAAAGGAAGGAAAGCCATTGTCCCTTTTCTGTTGTAGATGAATTAAATTAAACTCTGCATTTTGGTTTGTGGGAAATGATCTTCGTCAATGCGGTGGACAATTTTCAAGTCAGTTCAACATCATCACGGGTTTTATGTTCCGGCAAGAGTGCTAGCTTACTTGCTGAGTTTAATTAGTGCAACGGCACGTGACACTTTTACAGTCCCTTAGTTTCATTTTTAGTTCCCGCGCAGTTGGTTGTGTTCCCAAACAAGCGCACAATCTGGTTGATCTTAAGATAAAGTTCCGTTCTTCTTTCTTCTGAAGTTCTTTACAATTCATTTAGGTCATCCTAATAGGCCGGTCTCATCCTTCATTGCCGGAAATTTTATTCTGGTTTTTGAAGCAGAATACCGTAAAATTCCGAAAATAAGCCCCTCCATGTATAAGCCCCTCCAAATATAAGCCCCCCAAACCGGTAACACAAAAAACCCTCCGTTAAATCGCCCCTCCAAATATAAGCCCCCCGGGGGCTTGTACTTGGAAAATTGCCCTCAAAGACAAGGTGAAACAAAGCAAAAACGGTAAATTTACTTCCAACTGTTAGGCTAGCTCAGGCGATTTTGAAACGCAAATTTCCCTCCGTAGATAAGCCCCTCCGAATATAAGCCCCTCCAAAAATAAGCCCCTCAAGAAGGGCCTTTGAAAAATTCTAATCCCCCGGGGCGTATTTTCGGAATTGTACGGTAAATAGCGTAGCGCGCGAATGACGTCAAAGTGACTAATTTGCAATTTTTGTCTGATTTTTAATTTTTTTTTCATTTTAATGACAAAAGACAGACAAACATGACACTTTAATGACAAAAGTCAGACAAAAGTGACGAATTCGATTTCAGTTTGTTTGTCAGTTTCGGGTCTATAATTACTAACTGCGCGCAGCGCTATTGTCCAACCGATTTTTTGCGGCGGAAAGATGAATTTATAATTAGCCTGAAATCTAGCTGATGTGCGTGCTGATCACATCAAATGGTTGTGTAGTAGAAAAGTTTGTTTTACAAACCAAAAACGGCAGCTCCTTGTTACTTGATTGACTGTTTTATGGCGTGATTTGGTAAATAAATAGAAAATAAACTGATTTCTTCATAGTTTACTTCATTTTATTTGTAGAAAACTAATAGTCTTCGTATTCAAGCTGATGCTCTCTGCGTGACAATTCGAGAACCGAGCATACTTTTAATTTTATATTTTCAAAAGCTTTACTCGACTTTGCTTTTCTAACTTTTCTCCAGCGCAAAGCTTTTTTGACGGTTATTCTATATTTGCGTGACCTTGCGGTCTTGAGCCTTTTTTTGACGGCTTGCAATGACAACCGCCGATCTGACATTTTTTACGCTTCTTTGTCACGGATCGCACGGAGTCCTACCCTGCGAACAGAGGCCCTTCGTATTGATCTTTCAAAGGGCTTCTGCTCGAAGGGTAGCAAAATCCCTTGATTATTAGTTAGCATGTCTGGCAGTTGATAATCATGTGAACTGTTGATTTTGTGGCGTGTGTGGGTTGCTCGTTACCTAGTCTCTTGGTCTTTTTTCCGCGCGCCCAAAGTGTTTCGGGTCACGTGGCCCGTTCGCTTTGGATACACCTGGCCCTGAAGCGTGAAATTTTATGAGTGAGCTCACAATAACCTTTCTTACTCGGCTCAAAATATTTTCCAGAAGCTTCTAAAAGCAGTTTCGCTTTCAACTTCCTGCTTGTCCCCGAGACGTTCGTTCTCCTTCCCTGAGTCTTCCTTTGCGAAAGATTTTGTGAGATTGTTTGAGTCCAGAGTAAGTACCAGTTGAACTCTTTAAACAGTCAGCGTTAATTAGTGATTTATTAATAACAGTTTCAATCAACAACTTTTCTTCTAATTTGAAAATTTGAAGATTGCTTTGCCCCGTAACTGCGAGTAAGAAGATCAACACGTCAACAGGAACTGGCCTCTAGAAGGACAAGGTAAGCAAATCCTTATTGTTTTTCCGCTTTTTCGTTTCCTTAAACCAGCAGCCTTCTCCCGTATAAACGTCTTCGTGCAAGCGATGCAACGGCGTCAAGTTAAAGTGGTACGAGTATGTGTCAAGATTAGCAGGGCTTGCCAAGGCAATTTTACAAGGAACGGTGCAAGGAGGGAGAAGAAAGGGCCGACATAAAAGGCGTTGGGAGAATAACGCCTCTGAGTGGACAAGGTCGAAGTTTTAGGATGCCCTAAGAGACTCTGAGAACAAAATCAAATAGAAGGGAAAGGGTTGCTTGCGCCCCAATGGTCACCATGACTACAGGATAGGTGCAAACGATGCGCACACTGGATATTTTACTTTACAGGCGATTCAATTTTGTCAGATTTTTTAACCCTTTACATGTAAGTCTTAAGAGTGATCAGCATCAAATTTCTCCTTGTAAAATCAATTCTTTGTGAAACAGAGTGGCCATGAGAATTACGGACATGATCACACAAGATGAATTTGCTTGATATAAATAATTATCAACTTTCCCACTACGTCTGTAGGAAATGAATAGCTAGGGGCAACAAATGAGAATTCAAATTTTGATCTTAGGGTTCAAAGTGTGAAAAATTGCATCAGTCCAACAGTGAGCGGCGCGTCGAATCGGCATATCAGAGAAGAGAGGAGGATAAGTGACGGCTCTTTGGCAGTTTAACTGTCGCGAAAAAATTATCAGCTGGCTGAATTTCCTGTTCCTTAGTAGCATGTGCACTTCTTCATTGTACTCTGCATGAAATAAACTCAAGTTCGATTCTTCGACTTGAAGAATGTGATGAGTAAGCATACTTGTTGTGGGGCACAATCTTTGGAGGTATATAGATGTGATTGAAACTAAAACTTTTCTCTGGAGGTCGGTGGAAAAAGGTTGTTCCACGGCAGAAGAATTTAGAGTTAGTTTGGAAAAGTGTGTTATAATGGTCACAAGAAATATTCGCGTGACTCGGCGTTGAGGGAATATTTCCCACTCCACCCTGAGAAAAGTCTTGAATTGCAGAGCTCGTCCCATACTTCTCGGGCGTGGTTTAATTTCAACTTGGCTCGATTGAGAGATGTGTTGTAAGTTAGCTTCCCACGCAGACGTTAATCGGGGTTTATCATGGCCTGATTCTCAGACGTTCGAGGTCGTTCGCGGTCCCTTCGTTTCCCTCACTCTCCCGACGGCTATAAGGTTTTTCACGCCTTCTTAGTGGGGCAGGAGCGCGTCTGCATGGGAGACTATTGTTGGGTTTGCTTGCCTTCAGTGTACTAATACTGATTGTATAATTAGAGGTGTTAACTCGTCCCTTTTTATTTATTTTAAACCAATTCAGGCTTGCAATGACTGTGAACGTTTTGGAATTGAGGGAAAGCAATCGACAGTAGACACTACTAGAGACTTCGATTCTTGAACTCAGGTAAGCGTATCTTTTGTTTTTATTCTTTTCTCTCATCTTCAATGTAGCAGCAGTCACCCATAACTCGCTAGTGTCAGGCGTCAGGCATATGTTTGCAGATCTTTGATCATGTTTGTCATTAAGGGAACTTCTTGGTAGAAATGTCGGACACGCACACCCGAAATTGTTAGGCCATTTACGAGTTCCAGAAACTCTTACTTTAAAAACGAGGCTTTAAGTATTAAAAAAGCCTTTGTTGTGAAATGAGTTTTATTTGCATGAGAATAGAGAATCATTTTCACATCAGTTATTTTGGGTGCGTTCTATTGGAAAATCTGGATTTAGATTTTATGATACGGATTTCGTATTTACATTCGAACGCGAAATCCGGAAAAGGGATTTCAACGCTGAGACAATGATGTCAGATGTCATCTGTTTTTGCATTTCCTTTTTACTGTAAGATTGGGCAATTCGATAAAGTTTTTTAAAAATTGTCCTTACGAACAACAGTCTTGCACCCGCATGCATAATTAGCAAAACGAAGACCGCTGTTCACGAGAATAGCTTTGCAAATCCTTTTTTCGGATTTCAAATGGCAAAAAGGAAATCCATGAGATCCGGATTTGGATTTCTCAATTGAAATCCACCCTGAGATGGATTTCGCGTTCGATTGCAAAATCCAAAATCGGGATTTCAAAATCTAAATCCTGATTTCCCAATTGAACCCAATCTTAGCCTCACTTTGAAACAGAGACTTTAAACAACTTGGAAATGGCCTAGGCAGGTCATCCATGGTCTCAAAAATGTCATTTGAATTATCATTAGTTACTTGTCACCAAGCTGAATGGAGTAATATTCCACTACTTATCACTGAGCACATTGGATATACAAGTAATACCAATATATAGGGTAGTAGAGAACTCCTTAATTTTAGCACAGCATGTTAGCGTTAAAATAACGTTGTGAATGAAGATGGCAGGGAATTAAAAGACGCTTTAGTAAACCTAAACCAAAGGGGGGGGAGGTGTCTCCAAGGAAATTGGTGATTCAGTCTGCCCACCAGTATGATGTCACGTCTCGCGTCAGTGACTTTCAAAATGGCGAGCAAAGTGTTTATGGAAGACCCAGGGTTTGCACCTTAGCAGTAGCATGTACAGCGTTTTCTTTGTACACTGTGACTGAAACAAAAGTTCGATTCTTCGCAAAGAAGAATTTGATTAGTAAGCATACTTGTTGTGGGGCACTATCTTTGGAGGAGCATACGTAAACGGTATGATTGAAACTACAACTTTTTTCTGGAACTATTTTTCTACGAACTGTTTTGAATGAATAATAAAACAATTATTGAATTTGGTTTTTGATCATGTGCCTACGACCTCGTCAGATAACACCCTCCTCGATCTGGGCGTATACAAAACTTGGACCACCTCTCTGGACACAGTCCATAGTCTTCTCATGGACTACCCCCCTGGACCACCCCTAATTTTTGAAGATGAATTTTTACCAGAGAACCAGGGCCCAGTTGTTCGAAGGCCGATCAGGGCTTTATAACCCAGGGTTAAATTTAACCCAAGTTTCTTTTTCTTATGTTCAAAAGCATTTTCTCGGATTATTTTCTCTGTTATTTTTAGAGCTTCCAATCATCAACTTGTAGACAAGAGGAATGAAGACTGAAGTGCTTGTTAAGCTTTCAAATCTGAATTCAAATCTCGAAATAACCGTGGGTTATCTTAACCCAGCTTTGAACAACTTGGCCCAGAGGTCTAAACAAATTAGTGACAAGATAGCGGCAAAGATTTAAATGTTATGATTGCACATGTCAGGGCATCTAAAGACGCTTTTTTAGAAAACCTTAACAGGCAAAAGAGAAAATCAGGAAGGATTCTATCAGGTATTTTGTCAAAAAATTATGAACTTGAGCCAAAAAAATTATGAACTTAAGCGCAAAAGCTTAAAAGTTTTCAGTGCATGGAGTTCTTGATAGCTCTTGATCGATAATCAATTTGATAAACAAAAACCAACGATTGTGAGCATAATTTGTCATCCATGATTAACAGGTAATCAAATGGTTTACCGGTGAAATTAGAGATAATTTCTCGCACATTTTGTCCAAATTCTAATAATTTCCCAAGCCATTAAAATTTTTAGAATTTAGACAAAATGTGTGTGAAATTATTCCCTAATTTCACTCGTCACCATTTAAGTACACATACAGTGGAACCCCGTTAATACGGCCACCAACGGGTCAAAAAAATTTGGCCATAATAACGAGGTGACCGTATTAACGAGGGTTTCTTTTACAAAAAAATGTATGGTCGTTTTTGCCGAGCAGCCAAAAAGAAGTGGCCGTAATAACGAGGTGACTGTATTACCGAGTTGGCCGTAAGGCGGGGTTCCACTCTGTACTTATTATTCTGGGTGGGTTATCTGTAAGGAGAGATCTTAAAATAGAGATAACCTTTTGAACCTCCTTCAGGTGTCGAAATGGGTACCCGTAAACAATGTAAGTGTATCCCTTACAAAAACATAATCATTCTATTTTGTATCTATTCTATATTTTTGCTACTTTGCATCTTATTTTTTACCTTTCATGTTCCTATTTTCTGCTATTTTTTATGTAGTTTAAAGCTATTATTTTGAAACAAAAAACAGGAAAAAAATTAACCAGACATGTGAAATACAGGTGCAGATCCAGGAATTTTTGATTTGGGGGTGGGGGGGGATGGTCCAAACTTTGGTTTAGAAAGGACTGTTCCCCACACCCCCTACCACCAGTCGTGGTTGCAAGTTACATAATTCCTTTACCCTTACCATGTTCAGAATTCTAGACGTAAAGGATGCACCCTCGGAACATATCCACCTCTTGTGCTTGGTAACAAAGATTGAGAGGCGAACAGATCATAGGAGGGTACCCAAAACCCTAGCTTTCCCCTTCCATTTGCTTATTTCCATAATTTCTGGTTGTTTGCTTCAAACTCCCAATATTATAAACTCCAATTTTTTTCGATTTCCCTGGAAGTTTCAAGTTTAATATCAGGAGTCGACTGTATTTCAAGGAAAGTTAGAAGGGGGGCTTGTATTCGGAGTATTTTTTATCACAAGTAGATGGGCTTCCCGAGGGGTTACTTGGGTTAATTTTTCTGGGTATGTGCTGCTGGCCTCTCAGAACCCCAACGCCATTAAAGTCTATTTTTTGGCTAATTATAGACCCCATCTTATTCGCTTTTGGGCAAATGTTATTTTTGCAATCCCAACTTAGTCATCTTCTGTTTGTGCATCTGCCTTATAAAGCTTTTTAACTAGGTCTTACTGAAATGAACTGACACATTTGTTAAACTAAATGCAGTAAAAATCTTCTCATTTAAATCTGACCCCAAAATCCCGAAAATGTGCGACCCCATTCCGGTAACTCTGTTGAAAATTACAACCCCCATTGAAGTCAACCCAGAGGTGAAAATGTGACCCGATCCAGCAGCACATCCCCATTAGCCTATTATTAGGATTTAACCCGGCCCTCGGGATGCGCCTATAACTGGTTGGGGGCTTATAAGTGGCAGGTTGTGTTATGACCTTTTTGTAGAAAAGTGAGCAAAAGGTTCGGTTCGCCTTTTAAAACCTTTTTATTCAATTGGTTTTACCTACAGAATTAAGAGATATTTTAAACTAACATCATGAAATTATATATTATTTTCCAGAAAAATATTTTTTTACCACAGCTGTAGACCACTCATAGCTAACTTTTACGTTCTGGCTTACAGTACACAAAGACACCCATTTGAAGACGCTAAATAGTCAAATTGTGCACCCTGTTTAAGAATTCAAACCCTGGTCAGCGCACATACCCATTTATGAATCCATACCCTCTTCAGCGGTACATACCCGTTTTCAGTGCGCGTCGCGGAGACTCCATTGCTATGAAAATTAAGAATTTGATTGGTATACCCGAAACGTCGGCAAAGAAATTACGGTTCACACTTCGATCAGTCAATTCATAAATGACATAGCAAAAAATAGGGTTGTTCCAATTATTCGAGACGGTCGGCTCGCGCATAAAACGCATGAAAGTAGAAATAATTTTGAAAAATTACAAATGTTTACAGCAATTAATCCTTTTAGGAGCAGACCATTACAAAACACCGGAGGTGGGATGACAATTCCCAAAAAAAATCCTGCAAGCAAACTTGTCTGAAAGAAAAATCCTGCAAGTGGTGGTACCGAAAAAAAATTCAAGTAGAGGAAGTGACATGCCTAGTGTAACAAGGAAAAGTAAGGGGAAACGTAGCATAAAACAAGATCGGTCTCTTCAGCCCTACATGTCAGCCAGTGTATAATCTTTACCGAAATAGAAATAAATTACAATTCCTCATGAAAGTCAACTGACAGCTGTTAAAATGGGGCATACGCTGACCATTCTTACCTGACTGTATCGCGGGTTCATTTTTCTATCCATCGAGGTTGTTTTAAAGTTTACCGATGACATTTTATTTGATCCCGGGCTCAATTTTTTAGCTGATCTCTCGCAGCAGAGTCTCAATTACTATAGAAATTGGAAACCTATGGATGGGAGAAAATTTTGGTTATGACGTCAGCGTTTGCCCGACAGACCGCCCGTACAGACTGGCAGGGAGGGACTGAGACACGAATTCCTCCCCTCCTCCACTACGTAGCTTTTTGTCCCCTATCCTTCAAACCAAACAAAATCTGTGTACTGGGTATAATATATAGATTTAGCCAGGGCTAAAAGAGAAGCTCTCGTCAAAATACTTATAATTTACTCAAAAAATAAAATCGTGTAATGCTAAACTGCGACGGCAATGAGAACGGCCGAAAAATAAACCGGTGGCTTTTAGTACGGGACCTGTACACCGACTTGCATTTGCTATTCATATGGGGTTAAGTCTCTTCTTGAAATTTCTATGAAATTTCTAAGTTTTTTTGAAATTTCTGCTCAATAAATGTCCATGAAAGTAGAAGTCTCCTCAATTGTTAAGGAAAAAAAGGTTCGGAGTGGCAAGATTGAGAATCGAACTTGGAGCGTAGCGTTTGCAGTCCACTATCTTAACCACGATACCAGGGCTAAAAGTGAAGCCTCCGCTTATATACGTATAATAAACACTATGGCATTCTTCTTCTCTTCATCACCTCTCCTTCCCTCTAGAAAGCCCAAGCTACAGTTGTTCAAAGGGTAGATAGCGGTGTCCACCGGATAAATCACTGTCTCGTGGTAAGTGCTATCCACCATTTAAACAACTGGTAATGCGATCAGTACGTTTGTAAGTTTCGAAAAGGTTGTTTTGATCGCAAAAATATTAATCTGTACCACCCAATGTAAGGTGCTGTCTGAGATAATTTATTCCTCGCTGTTACTGATTCTCTATTTTTAATTTTTATTGAAGGTGTTTGATGACTGATGTTTGGGCATGGCAGCTTCTTTACAGAAAGGTCAGATATATGATGACCGATTGCATGGAACTCGCAAAGTGAAAGTCACTATTTTGGCTTCTGAATGGGAATCAAGTAATGAGGGACTTTCCACCCTAAACAGAGAATTAGCCATTCAGTTAGCCAAATTGCCAGAAGTGGAAATCACTTTCTTTTTACCAAAATGCAGTCAACAGGACAAAAAAGTAGCCCTTGAGTACAATGTAAAGATCGTGCAGGCAAAACCAGTGCCTGGCCTGGAACAATTGAATTGGCTTTGCTTTCCGCCAGACGATTTGCAAATCGACATTATCGTAGGTCATGGAGCTGAACTCGGTAGTCCAGCATTTGCTATAAAGAGGAATAAAAAGTGCAAATGGGTTCAAGTGGTACATACAGACCCGGAGGAACTTGGAATGTTTAAAAACAATTGCAACCCAACTTTGAAGGGCGAAGAAAAGCACAAAACCGAAGTAGAACTGTGTGAAATGGCTGATCATGTTATAGGAGTAGGAGGGAAGTTGAGCGAAGCCTTTCGCTCATATCTTCGCGGCTGTAATAAAGAGGACAATGTTTTTGACTTCACTCCTGGACTATTCGAAGAGTTTAGGACTGTAAAACAGGTTCCTAGCGAAAGACAACAACGCAGTGTCTTGGTTTTTGGTCGTGGAGACGTGGAAGATTTCGAGTTGAAGGGATTTGACATCGCTGGAAAAGCGATTGCTGCATTACAAGATACTCGTCTTGTGTGTGTTGGGGTAACGGATGGGAAACGCGAAGAAATAGCGAAGCGGTTGACTGAATGTGGTATTCCTGCAAGTCGCTTTAGAGTAAGAGGATTTGTTCAAGACCAAGACAGTTTGAAACGCTTGTTCCAAGAGGTGGATCTTGTACTCATGCCTTCAAGAACAGAGGGCTTTGGACTGCCAGGACTCGAGGCGATGTCAGCTGGTCTCCCTGTGCTCATCAGTCACAACTCAGGTTTTGGAGAAGCACTAAGTAGTATACCTTTTGGTTCATTTTTTGTGGTTAACTCAGAAAACCCCGCCGATTGGACCCAAGCCATCCAAAAAATATGGGCCAAGGACCGGAAAAGTCGACTTGAGGAAGTGGAAACCTTGCAAGATTCCTATGGCAAGAAATACAACTGGGCCAAGCAAATGAAAGATTTGGTTGACAAGATGACCAGCCTAGCTTATGGTAGGAATGGCAATTATCTTTTTTTCAACACTGCATCAGTTATAAGGGAACAATAGAAGGAAAAACTAAAACAAACTACAGTACACTGTACAACTAAAGCGTTCGTTTACAGATTATGTTTGAGAGTGCACATAAAGATCGGTTGTGCTTTATTTGCAGCAGTTCACATGCATATATAATCATTTCATACATACATAATCACCGCCTCATGTCGTCCATTTTGTTTCAGCAGAAGTTTCCTTAAAGGCCGCAAGCTCCCTAGAAACAAAGTTCAACGCTTCATCTCAGAGGACGGAAGGCATGATTGAGGACCATAAAGGTATTGTCAAAGACGTTGTAATCAATAAATCGTGGGTGATGGGTCCTATGAACGAGTGTTCAAGGTTCATATGAGTTGGTTATGATGATTTGGTTTCTCTCTGTGACATACGCTTATTTTATATACATAAGCAACGAGATATCTCCACATACATGATTGATACCCATATAAGGTCTAGTTGAAACCTGTCGAACCTCACTTTTGCCGAAACGTGTGAATAATATTATGTTGCGGTAACTCCGAATACAACAGTGCAGAGCTCTACATCCATCTAACCATTTGGAAACTATGTGTGAAGCATAAGCTATTATAATAGAATATGTAAAGCTACATAAAAATACAGTACTAATTGTCAGCTACGCTACCACCTATCTACCTACATGTATATTTTTCACCTATATCATAATTATAGTAGTCGAATATGTAAAATTCAACAATGACAAATTGCCCACTTCTGGGCAGACCTTTGATGACAATGCCCCACCCCGGGAACTCAAAACCTGATAAATGCCCGACAAATGTCTGGGGAGGGATTGTCTTACTTGGAATTGATTGTTTCAATGAAATTGTCATTGTAACCAAGGCCTGTTTTCGCAGAACCTTCTATGGAAAATGACAACAATCCAAGAACAAACTCTTCTGACGACGAGCAGCCTCTTTCAGAAACGTCCATTGGTAGTAACTGTGAAAAGAAGGCTGATGCTGCACCAGGAAATCAAACTGAAATATCCACAGATAAAGGCTCCCAGTCACAGAATAGCCGTAAGCGTAAAATGTCAGAATCTTCTTGTGATCAAGGTATGCAATAATTAGCAATTATTGGACGAGGTTGAGCAAAATATCGTGATTTGTCAGTGGCGAGCAGATCAATTATTTGCCGAAGCCGAGGGCTGAGGCAAATAATTGATCTGCGAGACAATGACAAATCACGATATTTTGCGATAACCGAGTTCAATAATTGTTTTATCATTCGATCACTGAGTTTGTTTTTTAATAAATAATATCTTCGGAAAGCGGTTAGCGCGCGCTGCTTTCCAGGAGTAATGACAGAGATCACATAAACGAGCAAGGAGCAAGCGTGGTTTCATTTACGCATGAGCAGAATAGTATTTGCAGCCAAAAACTTAAACCAAAAACAGTTGAACGACATTGCGCATGAGCACACCATTATTTGTAGGCAGTTATTTGCAGGTCACGTGGCGAGCTCTCGGCCAATGAAAAGGAAGAAACATTTGCATCGAATGATAACATGATTTGTTTTTCTAGCTGTTGCCTACTAGTACATCTAAAGTGGGAGGTTATTGTTAACTTACTCAAAAGGAACTGCAAAAGGAATTGTTTCCGTTCACACTGTAGCAGTGTCATTCTTCACTCACTGCAATTTTCAACTAAGATTCAAAACCAGATGTCACCTTGGGCTCACGAATACTGCAGATCAGGGTACCGGCTTATACTCACTCAAACGTCGGGGGCTAAAATCAGTAAATCTCAAGCAATATTTCATATTTCGTCGATCAATATTTATCATTTCTCAGTGACATTTTCTTTGTTTTCAGACATTATTACGAGGCACTATATTCAAAGAACTTAGTTTGGTCCCTGACTATTAGCGAATCTTTGCACACGACATTATGCGAAGCAAAAGCGGAAAGGATTCTGTTCGTAATAGTAAAATGACTCCGTCTTGCAAACGGCCTATTTGTGTCATTTTCAATTTTTATGTTTATTTCTACAGGACAAAAGCCACAGAAATTTGAAAAATGTGGAGGTGTGTGAACTAAAACCCATGGGTTCGGTTATTTAAACAAATTCTAACTTACACCGCCGTTTAAGAAATCTTTGGACCTCCAGAACTCTTGCTTAGTGGGTTATTTTTAAGAAGAGAACTGTTTTTCTAGTCTACTCCATATGCTTTCGTGAAACTGTTCACGATAAATCGTGTTTTCATAAAAGCGCGCGTTCGGTTAGCTGAACATGACTTAGAACGCTATTTTGTTAAACACTGGCTAAAGAGTTTCTAAAGAGTTTTGAAGTTTCATTCGTCTGGCTGGAAATTTTGCCATATGAACGGCGGGATGAATTCTGGCTGTCCGGCTGGCATCGTCTTGCATTGTTTGATGAATTTTCCCATTTAACTGCAGTAATGCAGATTTAAGAGTTACCGAAGCTATGAAAGGCCCGAAAGTTAAAATTTGTGTGTTTCGTCATGTTTGCTGTGTTTCTCGAATTTGGCGCCAGTACTCATCCCTAGAATCTTTGGCCTTCCCCCATCTCGGAAACCGGGCCGAAGTTTCTCATATGAACCCAAGGAGAAATTCATCCTGGTAACTGGGCCAGCCTGGTCAACCGGGATCATGGGAAGAGGCCCTGAGTTAGACTTCGTTGAAATAACCGCATAGCAATAGCTTGAAAAACAGTCGAAAGAATGCGTGAGAATATAACGTCTTTCATTCATAGTATATTTTTCGATAGTGAGTTGTGCCTTGAAAAATATGTTGTTTTGCCTGCAATAATTAACCTTTTAATCAACTCTGTAAAATTGAAAATTTTGCGTTTCCTAAGTAAGGCCGGCAGAAAATAACGTGGGAAATATTCATCCAGTCGCAAAGAAGATTAATTCACTAGCAGAGAATCTTTTCAAATATCAGGAAGCTTGCGAAACAATTGTGCTTCCCCTCAGATTTCCCCCCGGGGGGGAAGGGGGAACTTGGGTTAATGTTTTCTGGGTATGTGCCGCTGGCCTCTCAGAGCCCCTACCCCATTATAGTCTATTTTTTGGCCAATTATAGACCCCAGCTTCATTTATGCATCTACCTTATCAATGTGGTTTCAAACGGCGGAATGTACGGGATCGTAATGCCGTCAGTGCGAGCTTATTGTTAAATTTAATAAACAACAACTTACCGTTTTTTTTTTTAACCGAGAATCTTCCCATTTGGAATCCTTACTTACCCCAGAGACCCGAAAATATGCGACCCCATTCTAGTAACTCTATTGAAAATGCGACCCCATTATAGTCACTCCAGTCGTGAAAATGCGACCCCATCCAGCGGCACATCCCCATTAGCCTCTTGTAAGAGAGTAGCTCTCCCGGGAGATTTCCACAGTCGAAAATACTCCCATTTATATCAAGTTATGTGTCTTTAACATATTACAGTGTATGCTTAACATTGTATGCGTGTGGAATGCTGCAGGGCTACAATTTTGACCTTAATAAATTGAATCTTACTTCCATGTTAACAGGTAAATCATGTACGCTGAAGTTGAAAATTAGACAGCAAAATCTGGATGTTGATCAGAATAGAATATTCAAGGAGCATTTCTTGGGACAGTTTGAATTGTTACTGGAATTAGATACACTTGATCTCACTGAGCAGTCACAAGGAGAAGCTACTTCGTTTTTTCAGGGTTTACAAAAATCTTATAATCTACTTGTAAGAAACTTCGGAATTGGTTGTCTGGAGATTACTGTTGAATGCGTAAACCTTGAAGGCCTCGAGCGTCTGTGGAATGATTATCAGTCTGGTGAACTCAATGACCTAGCTGAGAGGTGCCTTGTCACGGATAAACTTAAGAAAAAACTGAACTTAGAGACGGTGCAATTAAAGACATCCATAGCAGAAGAAAGTTATATGCGTTGCAAGAAGGCTCTCCTGGAAAAGTCACGTGAGTGTCATAAGCTTACTTGCGTTTTCCGGTGACATTAATTTTCTGATTGCTTGGGTAGGCAATCCCAACACAGGATTTTATTCATTCATTTATTAACTAAGTGCATTTTATTATTTATTTATTTATTTATTTACACCACCACTTCACAAGTAAAATTACATTTTGAGAATTAAGGTAGGTACACGCTAGGCGACTAAACTTGCAGCAACATATCGCGGCAAAACGTCGCAGCAACAAATCGCTTCGTGTGTACTGGAGAACTTTTGTGAAAATCTTTGACTCTACAACAAAATTTTGCCGCCGCAACATGTTGCAAAAAATCAAATCAGTCAGAATTTGTGGGACTTGTTGCGGCGGCAAAGTTCGTCAAGGTCTGTTGTAGAGACAAAGATTTCACGAAATTCTCCCGTACACACGAAGCGATTTGTAGCTGGGATGTGTCGCCCCAACCGTGTTGCCGCAACTAGTCGCCCGTCCTGTACACACGGAGCCAGGGGTCTGTCGCCGCGACTTGTTGCAGTAACTTGTCGTCTAGTTCGACCTTTATTTTAGTATAACAATACAGTTAAATAAAAAAGGTAATACAGAACGATCAAAATACTGTGTGGTGAAGAGTCCTCAAAAAGCCAAAGGCTTGTAAAAGGAGGATGGTCATTGATTGAATGATATCAGGACTAGCGGGTGCAGAGGGAGACAATAGAGTTTAGTCAGTTTGGAAGATTTATGCTTGGGGTCGAGCGAGAAAGAAAGTCATATAGTCGCTTTTTAAAATTAACAGAAGTGGTGGAGCTCGAGACAGATAATGCTGGAAAGGAATTTCACGTAGTTACATGTAACTGTTTAATATTTGTTCGACAAAAGTTTGGTCTGTAATTTGTTTCAAATCTGGTGGCATATGTATGTACCTGGCCACCAGTTATGGATTTAGAAGAGACTGAAGGGCTGCGAATGACGATGATAGCAGAACATAAATTTAGAGACATGGAATGTAGAAACACCAACATATCTAAAATCTTGAGTTTGGCAAATAACGGAGCAAAGTGAGAACGATACTCTGAGTTAGTTAACGCACGGTTAGCGCGTTTTTGTAAGAAATAAATTCTGTTCAGGTGACAATTGTGCGTGAATGACCAAACTATATTAAAGTGGCTTTATAGGTAAGATATATATGAGGGCATGAAAGAGGAATTTATCACTTAAAAATGATGACAGCGCGACCGCGGCCTATAAATCCTTCCAACAGATTTTGCTGTTTTGTTGCAGATAAAATTTATGTGATTTCCAGCAAAGATTTTCGTGAATGTATACACCTAAAAGTTAAGTTTCCTTTCAGTTTTGCCGAAGTCGCTCATTATCAAATAAGGGCAAAGTGTGGCTTACGAAAAGGCCTTTTTCTTTCCATGTCTGAAGCGCTTTCCTCTCTGTTCTATTTAGTAGAAAGTAGAACTTTGAACATAAAGAATGAATAGAAGGAGCCGTATTGTTGAATAAGCAACAACTTCCAACATTGCGTACAATTATGCCTGTACCAATTGGAAGGGGTGTCAGTTAGACGCGGGCCAGTCGTGGCTATCTTTTTCATGCACCTATCAATGTTATGCCGGCAGGGGGGGGGGACGTGGGCGAAGGGAGGCAGGGCATGGGGTGGGGATTTGATTGTCTTTGTTGGCCCTGGTGTAGGGCATTTGACTGATCTTGTTCTCCCAGGGAAGGGGATATTTGAATCTTGCTTCGCCCGACGTGGAGATATTTGACTGCCGACTCGGACGAAAAAGACTAAGCCCGAACATATGTTTCCTGCTTCCACGCTTCATGCATGCGCCGTACGGTCTGGAAAGATCTGAAATCATAGAGGCCAACGAGAACAAGCGAAAGCTGAGTGGATTTCACTGTTTGTCGTCAAATTTCGTTGTTTTAGCGTGTTTTTGATTAATTGAACCTCTTAAGGTGATTCCCTAGTAAAAGAACCTAACATAGATTGTAGATGAAACTTGGTACACTGATGTCACAAGTCAAGAAAATGATAAAAAAGTAATAAAAAGTGGGGGTCACCATGCTCGTTTTAACGTCACAATTCTGAGAAATACGGCTATTTTGGACCCTTTGTCAAAAACCGCGCGCAGCCCAAAACTAGACAAAAACGAGAGATTTTTTCGATGATGCATGTGGTATCGCACAGAATTTGACTTTATTGTATTGTTTATCCACTTACATACCAGAAAAATACCTTTTAATGCTCCTGTTTTTATTTTACGCTCCAAAGTAGAATTGAATTGGACACGCACTATTCGACCCGTGATAGCTCAATCCGTACAATTTAGTAAAATTGCCAAAAAAATTAACATAGATTTGTGCCAATTTTTTTCTTATCGAAAGGAAGCACTGTCCTTATTAAAATCATGAAATAAAAAATGGGGGTCACCGTACTCGTTTTTGCGGTAGAGCTGCAGAAAGTGCGCACCAAATGCATTTTCTCCGAGTTTTGAGAGAGGACTGGGGCGAGTTTCAAAATAGAATGTATGTGAAAATGGGAAGAAAGTATTAAAAAATCTGTTTTTACAGAATTTACATCGAGATATCACATTAAGGATACAATGTGATAAAGAAAGCGTTTAAATAAAAATCAAATTGAGTAAGCACAAGTTAAACATCCACTATCGAGGTTCTCCGTGAGGAAGTCGAACTCAGCAACACGCGTACTGCCTACGTTATGCACATTCCCAACACATTGAGTCTCACCTCGGCAAGAAACAACCGCAAGCAAAAATTCCAATAGCGTTTCTCTTCAGTCAACTTCATTTTAATAATGTTACTTCACATGCTCTGTTTTACGGCGTCCCTCTTGTTATGCGCAGAAAGAGATGCGCAGTGCAAAACAAGGGAATCACCTTAAGATACTGTGGTATCAAAGTAAACGGAAGTAAAGAGAAACCAAGTCGATTTTTGCAAGCCAATTGATCAGTGTATTGCTCATTCGCTACAATCACTGTACGCTTATAAAAGTGACTTTCTTTGTACCCTTTACTAAGAACAGTATAGTCAAATTTACAAAATGTGGACTTTCTCCTAAAGGTTTCTGTATTCTAAGCAGTGTAACACGGATTATGGTTAAAACGTATAACTACAGCTGTAACAGGAACATGTATCTTTGGTGATGCAGCAGCGTAATATGAATAAAGATTGCAAAGTTTTATTTGGAGATATTTTTATTGTGCCTTTATTGGGTTCTGCTTTGGGTTATTTGTACAGCGCAGGTTGGGGAAATTTGGTTCCAATTGACTGGAATGATTTGCCCGTGGGCAGGGAATTTGACTGCAAATTTTTGAAAAATGTCAAATCCCCTGTCTCCCCCCTCCCCCCGCCGGCTTTACATTGATAGGTGCATAAAGAGTGCTGTTTTAGGGTTAGGGTTAGGGTTGACACTAACCCTAACCCTAACCCTAAAACAGCATTCCTTAAAAAAAGATAGAGCCCTGACCCCGGCCCTGTCCCCGACCCAGCGGTTTACTGACATCAGTGTATTAAACTAGCAAGACACCTTTTCCCAAGGGTGTTCGCTTAAGCAAGTTTTACAGGCCGCTGTAAGCGTTGTCTTGTTATTGATGGTACTGTATCTTTTTTTACTAGGAGCATCAGGTATCAAGGAAATTTGTCAAACAGTTGATTCAGGTCAGGTAGAGAATACAAGGTGGAGTGAAACAAGCTCAGGTGTTTTGAAGGTAAGATTATTTTCTTTGGGAACTGGTGAAACGGGTGATATTGTCAGGCAGTTATGTAACAAAGCGGTCAATTGGTAGATGGAAAATTTTTTATCAAGAATTTATGTAAAGGGCTTGCACCTTGTATTTTATAATAGTAACTGTGAGAAGCGCGATGTTAGATATTGCTGAGTACAAAATGATGAATAGGGAGGGTTGGTTGGAATTGTACCAAACAAATACCCGTAGTAACACAATCAAGACAGTTGTTATTTATTCATTAATATTTATTTGTTTATTTATCATCATCCAAGGACAAGAAGCAGGTCCTGACACCTATGGCCAGAGCTGAGGAGGTTAGTTCAGCGGTAAGTTCAATAAGATACATATTATATATAGTCTAGTGTGAGCTCGTTATGCATTCAAACAAACCAAAACAAGTATGAAAAAGGTCACTTGGTGCAAGGATTCAAAATGCCATATTGTTAAAGACTTGCACATAAATCAAACTCAGCAGAGCGCAGGTTTATTATAGGTTGCAACATCGTTTACTTAGGCTGCATTGTTATGTAAACTACAGAGGAGTAGGCAGAGGATATTTTTAAAGGGGTAAATTTTTTTCATATCCCCACCACACTATACGAAATGTTTTGACATCCCCCCTCTTAACCAAAAGAAGAAAATGACGACAAAAAGTAAAATATGGGCAATATAATGAAATGGTGCAGAGATAAATGTTAAAAAATTGAGAGCATAAAACAAAAGGTAACGAAAGATTCACAGGTGTTAGTATTCCTGGTGCAAATTAAAGGAAGTTGTAAGAGATTAATGCCAGCAGTGACTCACTGGAAATTGCATACTGGGACCATGTGGCAGTTTAGAGGTAATAATATTGCAATCATACCATATCATATATGAGAAAAGAATGTTTTCATCCGCTCCGTCCTTCTACTCTCTCTGTTCCATCAAGAGGCCCTTTTCATCAAATATAAACATGGGGAATCCTTGCTAATTGGCTTCCGTACGCACGCGTACGGGGTTGTTCACATGGCTGCAAAACATCGATGTGGCCAAGGAAAAGCTCTGTTTAGTGGACTTGATGTCGCCGCCTCTTGAAAATCAAACGGATGATGCTTGTTCGCTCAAGGGTTGAATCACTTTTTGCCCCTTGAGACGTGGAATGACGACTTGGCCAGCCATCCTACTATTTGTCTTAATTGTGTGGATCGGAATGTCATTTGCGTCAAGCGTAAATTGCCTTCCAGGAGACATGGTTGCCCATGCTTATACTATGCTAATTCTGACGCAACTTTCCATCTGAAATTGATTGGTGATCTTGTTTTAAAGCTGAATCCTGGTCCCTTGAGTCGCTCGATACCAACAGTTGTTTCTAGACACGAGAGTTTCAGAAATAACAAATGCATTTGGAGACGTAATCCACGGAATCTCATTAGCGTGCAGCCCAACAGACTTCAGTCGTCATTATAAAAGCTCTTTGTCATTGTGTTTACTGAATGTCAGATCTGTTAGAAACAAAACAGCGATGATTGTGGACTACCTGTGTGACCTAAAAGCTGATCTTTAAGCAACAACAGAAACGTGGCTTATCGAAAAAGACGCCGCTTTCAGGGCTGAGCTTGCTCTTGATGGCTATAATGTGGGGACCACCTTCGTAAAGGCCGAGATGGTGGCAGCACTGGGCTCATATACTGTGATGCACTGCGACTTCAGAAAGTTAAAGCTGGAGAGCGAGTGTCTGTTGAATTTTCAGAATGGGTCGTCAGCTCCATTAAGTCACAACTTTCGTCTATTTATAGAGTTTTCACATGACGTCACGGTGGTCTGTTGGTGTCCCAAAACAATGAAACGGCGGCCATGTTAGTGTAAATATACGTTTTTCCTCTGGTGGGTAGATTACGCTTTGGAGGGTTCTATATGTAATTCTATATGTAATTTTAACCACTTGTTTCACACTGAGAGGTCATGACACGCTTATTGATTTTCTGTGGTTTTTATTTCTGGTCGGCATGATTTCCCCTCTGATGCAAGAGCATTTTCGATTTCTTTGACCAATTTTGAAGTGTAAAGCTCTGATTGGGGCTAAATAAGGCTTTTAGGTTCTTTAATTTTTTCTAAAGTGACTCAGGATCTGAATAACTAAGCGATTTTCCTTAGTCTGTGAATGTGATGTTTTCCTGCAATGTTGTATTACGCTGGGCCCAGCTTGTTAGTTTTATTTGCACAATGTTAAATTCTTACAGCAATTTACAGATCCAAATTTAGAAGAATGAATTGCATCTTAAACTGAAGCTACATCAGCTATGGAGAATTGCATTGTGACTCAGCCACCCGTACGAAACCAACAGATCTCAGCAGATCTGCAACAGATCTGTTTTATGAAAAACAGACTAGCTACAGACCATTTTATCGTCTGCAAAGTCTGTTTTCAGTCTGTAGCAGACGCATTGCCTTCATCGTCTACAAAGATGTTTTCCTGCAGACGAGAAACAGATGAAACAGATGAAAAACAGATCTGCACATGATCTGTGAAGTCTGCAGAGTCTGTAAGCCGTCTTAATTCATTTAGCGCGCATGTTTATCAATTCGAAACAGGCAACTAATGTCTCTCCGGTCGGGTCCATCCGCTGCTTTGTCGATAAATTCAAACATAAGCTCCATCCAATTATTATAAAAAGCGTTGGAAAATTACCATTTTCATTTTATTTTATTCACTCTCAAGACTTATGTAGCTTTTCAAAGTACATTCATGAATGCTGCCGGTAAATCAGTTTCTTTTAAAAAACATGACTGAGTACTTACCAGTTTTACACAGCAACATTAAACGAACGCCATGTGCCTCATCGTTCATTACAGTTAAACTTAACTCAAAATAACATCTTACGGACATGGAGTTTTAAATTCATGTAAATTCAAAATAAATCTCAAAAATGTATTCTTTGGAGACCTTCCGTGACTGATACGCGATCGGGTAATTCCCTGGAGACATTCCAGAACTTAATCTAATTGGTCCGCACTTTACTAGAAGATCTATTACTCATCTTCCTCTCGACCGTTTTTCTGCTTGAATGAAATATGCAATCGGTTTCTCGCTAACTAAGCAAGTTATTTGCGTTCAGTTTGGATTCAAAAAGTTAAAAAAGGTTTTTAGCTGTTTATAGAGCGAAGATGGAAAAAGTATTGGTTAAAAATCAACTGTGCCTCAAGCGACTCTCAACGAATGGGAAACAGACGACGCTTGCGTAGCCTGAAATTCATCCGATTGCTTCGAGTCGTTTTCTCCTCTCAACAACGTCTGAATCGACCGGCCGTTAATGCTGTCCAGTGACGTCACTCACTACCCGAAAACCGGGTAGTGATTTTGATTGGTTGATTGTCTAAACATTCGCATAATTATGTATAATTATGAAAAATTTTAGCGGATTGTCATTTGATATTCAGGGGATCGCATCCCTGGCGTTCTTTCGTTTAGTTCAAACATTTCGATAAGCTTAATCTTTATCTTGAACAGCAAAATTGCCCTTGTCTTCGAAACTGAAATGCTAAATTGAACTGCGAATGAAGAATCATTGCGGAGAGTCGGTAGGTTTTTCATTCAGAGCCGCTTTGTGGTTTCGGCGGCCGGTGATTTTGTTTACGCGAAGTTTTCTGAGATCAGTGTTATAATTCGACCTTCTTGCTATTTTTACCGTCAAGTGTGATGATTCTGTTAGCTTTTCTTTCTTGTCTCCTTGTTTTTTTCTTCGTTAAGGACCAAATAGCTTCTTTCCAATTAAAGCAAATCATTGTGTTTTTGAACTAAGTGTTCCGTGTGTGTGTTTATTTCATTGCGTGATTGCGACTGAGTTTGATTATAGAATTTAGTACAACCGGTTCAGAGTTGTACCGCATGCAGTTGATAGTTTGAATGTAAACATTTATTACAATCGAAGAAAGTAAAGCAGTTCTGTATCATGCAGACATTTCCAAACGATATTTCTCGGTTTGCCACTTGAAAATCGTGTTTTACTTTTTGCATGAATTAAAGCAAAGGTCAAGGAGTAGTGACGTCACTGGACGGCATTAACGGCCGGTCGATTCAGACGTTACTGAGGGAGTAATAACGACTCGAAGTAATCGGATGAAATTCAGGCTAACGCTTGCGTAGGAATTAACATTATGTTGCAAGAGTCTTGATCAAAGATTATTTGCTCAAGTTATGCATGCCCGTTTAGTCCATCACCCGGAACATAGCAAAAACTGAAAGAAATGCAACTAATCGCGGATCATGCAGGAAACGAAGAGGTGACCGACTTGAAGTATAGGCTAATAGCGCTGGGTGTTACAAACCAAACCGTCGCGTAGGAATTAACCGCATTCATGTGATTGAACAGTTGCGTTTCCTCTCTTATAGCCTCCGACAAAAATCCGTCTTTGTTATTGAGCTCGGTTATTTCAATGTCAGCATTTTGATGTGTTATTCATTGAAGAAATTTAAGCGAGTGACTGTGACTGTGTGTTTACAGGCCAGATTGTTGTGATTTAATTTTGTTTCTCATACCCGCGAGCTGGGACTTCTCAATGTTCTCTCGTTTTAATTTTGTTGTTTGCATTGTTTTATTACTAAAGTGATAGGCATTCAGTTGTAGTTAACGGTTATCCTAAGCTTTTTCGGCACAATTTGAGAGAATATTTTATGTATTTACGATAAAAATAAAAGGTGTTTGATTGGTGCAGTACGTCTGTTATTGTGCTTACTATTTATACCTCCTTCGTCTGCAGAACGTCTGCACAAATTGCAGCTCATTTCTGCAGACATTCTGAAGACATTTTGCAGATATTCTGCAGACATTCTGCAGACAATTCGCAGATAATCTGTAGACTGTCTGCAGATCTCCTGCAGATGTTTCAACAGATCTGTAGCAGACTAAAAACAGATCTGCTCGTTTCCTACGGGCAAGATTGTTTTTTAAGCAATGATAAACTCCAGCTTGTTTTTCTTAAGATAATGTAAGTCTTTGGACTGGAGCGCATAGTTCCTACCTTGGTAATAAATTAAGCTTTTGAAATAGCTTAACAGTCTTGAGCCCTCAGTCTTGTGACTGTTTAGTTATTGCCACTTTGTGATCAGGCAAGAACATGGTTTAGGTTGTCCACGCGAAACTCATCAGTTGCTAGGTTGCCTTTGCACTTAGCTTAATGCTTTTACAAGATCAACTTTAGTTGTTTTGTGTCATGGCAAGAATGGTACAGCCATTCTGTCTAACTGAGCTTTGACCTTGACTCAGCTTCCGTTCCACCTTGAACATTAATACCCGCATGGCAGATCAAAAATTAGTGTAAAAAGGGGTCAGTAGGCCCACACGACTTTTACCTCATGCCAAAATGCTGCTTGTTTAAATACCTTTTTTCTCTGCTGGGTATATTATGCTCTAGAGGGTTCAATGTTTTGACTGAGAAAATGTGACTTTCGTGGCTTGTTTCACACTGAGAGGTCTTTATTGCGGCTAAATAAGGCTTTTAGGTTCTTTAATTTTCTCCAAAGGAGAAAAGGAGAGAGACTTTCTTGATTTGCCTTCAGTAGCTGATGTGGAACCTTCGATCGAAGGTGACTTCACCACTGGCAAATTGAAACGGATGGATATTGAATTTCTCCATGCTGGACTGGCTTTGTCGGGCGTATCAAGAGTATCTTTGCCACTCTTAACCAGTGTACTTGCCTTGGATATAATTGCAGCTTTAATGAACTGGTACAACCGGCCCAAGTTGCAAATTTTCCAGCCACATGGGTTATAGACCCGATCAGAATTGACCCGATCAGAATACTGATCAGAGGTGAAGGGAGCTTCCAGTGCAATAATTCTTTGGTTTTGATTAGTCGATCAGTAACTCATTTCCGGAACGGCGGCCAAGCGCGACTAATTAGGGGGACTGTTTCTCATTTTCACAGTGTTTTCAGGGAGGCGTTTTCTCTTCTCTGTCCCCGCCTCCCTTCCCCAGCTCTCCTTGACTTGCCCCATTTCCTCACCTCTTTTGGAGTTTCAACATGGCGCTTTCACTAGCAAAAATATTCATGTGCTAGAAGAAAACGCCTGCACTGCAGGCTAAACTGTACTCTACCAGACCAGTTCTATGCAATTGAATTCCCAGCTTCTGCCTTTTTCTGGCCAATAGGCAAAGAGGAACTTTTTGGGGAGTTTCTGAAACAATTTTTAACTGTCAGAGTAGAAGAATGTGCACTTTATACACTCAGTTTTACTTTCCTTCCTTCCTTGTGACTATAGAGAAACTGAGATGTTTATCAAAAAACTGAATTATATTTTTAAGAAAAATAAGATTGCCAACTGAAGGATTATTAGAAATGCTTTGATTTTCAAACATTAAATTCTCCTCATCAATACCATATTAAAATATTTTGTGGAAAAGAAGAGAAGTTTTTTTTCTGTTGATATTAGGGATTTAAAAGGTTTAATTTATCATCGTTTATATTTTAATTTAACCCATGATTGTTTATACAGATGATGGTCTCTGATGAAGAGAAACGATGGATTGTTGTGGGAATTGCCATGAACAAAGTTGCTGCTCCTGTTTTGCGAGATGCTGTCAAACAAGGAATGGACGCCAACTATGCAAATCTGGACAGACACTGTCAACTTCTCCACCCACCTTGTACTCTAAAGACATTAAGTCATGGTGTGGTCCGAGCAGATCCTATCTTGAAGAACCTGAAATTTCAAAATATAAACAACAATCATCTTGTTCATGGTGTATGCAACTACAACTTCAACATCAATAGCTCTTTAGATTTGGCCAAGTTATACCTGCCAGGTTATCTGGCTCAGTTTTCAGCCTTTGATGACTCACTGGACATGACTGCCATCCTTCGTCTGTTGGGATTTAGGAACTACATGCCTGCCGCTGTGTTCTCCCCACACTCCCAGGCCTCAGCCGATGATGTCAGGGAAAATGTCAGAAACAAATGGGGCCATGTTGATGTAACTGAGTGGACAGATGCTCTCCTTAATGATTGCTTTGACAAGCTGAAGACATTGGTGAGGAGTCTGGGACTGCCAGCAAGTGTGGAGAAGGAGACATTGGATCAGCTGGACGACTGGCAAACAAAAGGTTATTTATTCCTAGTCAAAAGAAATTATCAATAAACGTTATAAATTTAACATGTACAACGTATATTACATAACAGACAGCAGTAGGTGATTAAGTCTGTACCAGGTTCTCACTCAGAGGCAAAAAGTGAAAAATTGTCAAAAGTGTCAGTCAAAACTGAGTTATCTAGCTCTATGAGCTATTTATAGTTAGTTCAGTTTGGGGTCAAGTAAAGGGTCCTCAACATATACCAGGTAGAGTTTAGCAGAGGATCTACACTGTACAGTAGGTCAATTAAAAATAAGGTTAACATCTGAAGTGGTTCAAAATACAATTTAGCACAGGACCATGTTGAACTTCAAAAAGTGGTCCACCATGAGTAAGGAGCAAAATAGTTAACAGAGTCATGTTAAAACATCGCCTCATGTAAGGGACTCCGGATTCCGGAATCCTTGAAATTTTTCTTATTGAATCCAGAATCTGGGAAAAATTGGCATGTAGAAAAAGGAAACCTGGGCTTTAGAATCCGGAATACAGCACAAAAAATCCACAATCGCCCTAGCGATTGGAATCCAGTACCAGGAATCCGGAATCCCTGACGTGGAATCCAGAATCCAAGACTGCCTTGTATTCCCTTACATGGGGCGAAAATTACTTTACAACTGTAAGCTTCATTTATTTTTATTAATTTTAGGTTGTGACTTAATCTTGGGCCATGCCGTGGACAAAGATCTTCTCCTTTTGATACAATATGAAGTGAGAGATCTCGTCAAGGGGTGCAATGCTATCAGATCGCAAATGATTGAACATCATGAACGTCTTGGAGCCCTGGAAGAGAAGGAGGCAGCGGCAGAGAACAGAAGTAAAGAGGTTGAAAAGGTTTTGGAAAAGCTCCTGTCTTTCAAAGCACAGAATGAAAGAATAGGTAAGCTAAGTTTGTGATAACAAGACCAATGATTTTGAGTTATTCATCAAAAGGTTTCCCTGTCAGGTTCTGTGATGAGTTTTCTATTTTAATGTTGTAGTTTAAAGTGAAAGTCAGGTTAAACTCGTCTCAAGTTTGTCGTCACGACCTTGTACGATTTTCATAGGAGTTGGCGACAATACTCACAATTGTTTCATTATTCATTCAGATTATTTCTCACTTAAAACATGCTTACCTCAATCCTTGTCTTCATAATATTTGTCTGTTCCTCGCCAAACTCAGGATTTAAAGGGATGTTAAGTTTTGCAGATATTCGTAAAAAAGCATCGTTTGCCGGTTTTGCTATGTTTTCGAAAGTAATTCGACTATCTTGTCGTCGCAAAACGTGTAAAATCTCGGGCTGCATCGTAACGGCTATCGCGTCTTAGAAAACATCTTCCAAATCTGACCGCTCAACGGTAATTGGTTAGATATTAAAGAACCGTGAGAGACGGAGAAGCTGACGTTTCGCTTCTCTATCTCCCTACCGAGATCGATCTACCCTATCAAATTAGTTACTAAAACCAATCCTTATACGAGTAGTAATGTTTTTGTAGTTTAAAACAATAGGCACCGTTGAGTCTATATCATAGAATTGTTGAAACGCGAATTGCGGGGTTGACATGGTGGCTTTTTTTTTTCTAGAAGCTCGGAGCTAAAATCTCGGCCTCGACATATCAGATTTTAAGACAACAATTACAAATACATTTCTTTCTCTTTTTCTTTATGTGTTCATGAGTTTTTCCACTAAGTTATAGTCGTAGTGTGTAATAGTTAAGCTGTATAGTTCGCTTCTTGTAAAAGCCCAAACAATGTTGTTACACGTACAGTACAGCTACACAAAGGTGGGATTGATTGATTTTTTTATTCTCTATCAGAAGCATCATCTTTGCAACCATTCGACCTGAAGTCCTGTCGAAGCAAACTAGAAGATCATTACCAAAAAACAGCAACTGTGCCCACTTCTGTTTGGTGTAAAAGATCCGTCGTTGACATTCACCAGATCTACACAAGACTCTCCTGGGTGAAACAGGAACAAACTCCAGCTGAAACAACACAGTCTGAGCTGAAGCATTACACTGTCCTTTTCACAGCAAACAAGAGCGGCGTCATTCCAAAGAGAATACTCGTACAAGGGCAGACGGGAATTGGAAAGAGCACGTTTGTTAAGAAGTTGCTTGTGGACTGGGTTGACGTTAATAAGAAGACTGGTGATGAGCAAGCAACTGTTCTGAAGAATTTTGAGCTTGTGGTTGCTGTGAATCTCAAAGAAGTTTCCAAATGTCAAAGCCTTAAAGAAGTCATAAGATTATCCAATGTGTTTGCAAAGGAGGACAAATATATGACAGAAGGCCTTGTTGATTATATCAGTAACAACCAAGAGAAAGTTCTTCTGATCTTTGACGGCTACGACGAATATCGCATTGGACGCAACTCAGAAATATACGAGATTTTTAGTGGAAATAGCCTGAGAAGCTGCTGCGTATTAATTACAACTCGTATTTCCAAAGCTGACGAGCTACGAGGAGGTGAAGACCTGCATGCTGAAATCACAGGGTTCAGCGAAGTAGACAGAGAAGAATTTATGCGAAGATTTCTTGATAGCGAGGGAGTGTCAAACTTGCAAGATCACTTGGAGAGGAGAAATTTGGAGGAACTGGCTAAAGTCCCCTTACTTCTCCTGTTTTTCTGTACGTTGTGGAAAAGGGGACAGTCAAAACACTTTCCAAAGACTAAAACTAGTTTATATATCGCTATTGTCCAATTTATTTTAGACCACAACCAGAGTGAGCAATCACTACCTGGATATCATGAAGTGGCTTCTTTTAAAGAAATCCTCTGTGAAATAGGGAAAGTTGCTTTACAAGGTCTTCTGAAGGATGATCATTTGTTTGAATACAGTCAGTTATCCGATTCTGTCCGTTGTGATGAAAGCGTCTTTATCGGTTTGCTTCAAATCACTGATTACACAGAAGCCTTACGACCCGTTGGAATGGTCTCGTTTATTCACAAGAGCATACAGGAGTTTCTGGCTGCATGGTACATCACCTACAGATGTTTACTTGAAGGCGGAAATCTTGGTGAAATTGCAAAGAAATTCGAGGAGTGCATGGCTTTAGAGAATGTTTTCCCATTTCTATGTGGCTTGAGTCGAAATGGAGCATTAGCGACTTTCAGGCACTTGAAGTCTGTCAGAATGTCAGATCCTTTGCTGGATTTATCCAAGACAGTTCCGGACGAAGAAAGCGAGACAGATGCGCCACTGAGTGACGTCACTGATCGTCAGAGGAAATTCAGCGATTTGGTTTCAAATGCATTTGAAGAGGTTGAATTGAAAGGGGAGCTTTCCAGGGCTTGCTTGGATTCGCTTGGGAGTATCCTTCTTGTTTCAGAGTCATTCCCTGATTACCTCTTGGTAGATACGATTGACACAAACACGTGGTCTTTGGTTTCGAATGAAAGTCACGGATATTTTGGCCACAGACCATCAACAATCTTGAGACTTTATGAGATCGTTAAAAAACTGATTACCGAAGGTTCTGAAGTTCTCAAGGTTGCAGAATTTTTAGAAAAATTCGTGCATGTATTTGATTGTCGTAGGTGTGACTTTTCCTTTGTACTTTGTTTCCGTAATGGCCAGGTCCACTTATACATCACACACGTGACGCATCTGTGTTGCGAGAACCACGCCAGACTAATCGCTGACAATGTTGTTTCTTCTCATTCAGAACATCAAAGTTCACGACATTTAAGTCTTAAATTTCTGAAAACTCTGAAGTGCAGTTTCATTGAAATTTCAATGAAGAGTCTTGGTACAGCCATCAAAAACTGTAATCACTTGGAACACATTGAAGTTTCATACAGTAATAGCTCCTTATCTCATATCTTAAAGCATGTATCAAATCCTCGCAGATGCTCTTTATCTATCAGTTATTGTTCCTTAACATCAAAGGGAGCAGTAGAGCTTGCATCTTTGTTGCCAAAGTTTGAACGTGTCATTCGTCTTTCCCTTTCCTTGGCAAAATGTTCTGCCGAAGCAGTAACAAGACTGGTTGCCTCTATCAAGTACAATACCCTCGAGGATCTGGAGCTGAGGAAATAAACCTGACAACTGCTGCAGCCGAGGCGCTCGGCCAGTCGCTGTCTGAATTATCAGCCTTGCAGGAACTGGAGATAAGTGGCGTGACTTTATGCTCTGCTGAAGCAGGAACAAGGCGTTTTGCCGGTAGCAAGCACAAGACTCTTGAGAAATTGAAACTGCGTGAAATCAACGTTACGACTGCAGCAG
Organism: Porites lobata; assembly: GCA_942486035.1. NCBI lineage: Eukaryota > Metazoa > Cnidaria > Anthozoa > Scleractinia > Poritidae > Porites > Porites lobata. The sequence continues at coordinate 214,854 of CALNXK010000199.1, read as the reverse complement.
CCGAGTCGCTCGGTCAGTCGCTGTGTCAATTATCAGCCTTGCAAAAACTGGAGATAAGTGACATGACTTTATGCTCTGCTCAAGCAGGAACAAGACGTTTTGCCGGTATCAAGCACAAGACCCTCGAGCATCTGGAACTGAGTAAAATAAACCTGACAACTGCAGCAGCCGAGTCGCTCGGCCAGTCGCTGTCTGAATTACCAGCCTTGCAAAAACTGGAGATAAGTGACGTGACTTTATGCTCTGATGAAGCAGGAACGAGACTTTTTGCCGATATCAAGCACAAGACCCTCGAGTATTTGGAACTGAGTAAAATAAATATGACAACTGCAGCAGCCGAGTCGCTCGGCCAGTCGCTGTCTAAATATTATCAGCCTTGCAAACACTGGAGATAGGTGACGTGTCTTTGTGCTCTGCTGAAGCAGGAACAAGACTTTTTGCCAGTATCAAGCACAAGACCCTCGAGTATTTAAAACTGAGTAAAATTAACCTGACGACTGCAGCCGCCGAGTCGCTCGGTCAGTCGCTTCCTGAATTATCAGCCTTGCGAAGACTGGAGATAAGTGGCGTGACTTTCTGCTCTGCTGAAGCAGGAACAAGACTTTTTGCCGGTATCAAGCACAAGACCCTCGAAGATCTGAAACTGAGTGAAATCAACCTGACGACTGCAGCAGCCGAGTCGTTCGGTCAATCGCTTCCTGAATTATCAGCTTTACAAACATTGAAATGAAGTGGCCTGATAAAATGCTCTGATGATGCAGTAACAAAATTGGTTTCCACTATCAAGCACAAGACTCTCGAGGAACTGGACCTGAGTGAAATCCACCTGACGTCAGCAGTAGCCGAGTCGCTTGGTCAGTCGCTGCCTGAATTATCAGCTTTACGAACGTTGAAAGTAAGTGGGTTGATAGAATGTTCTGATGATGCAGTAGCAAGATTGGTTTCCGCTATCAAGCACAAGACTCTCGAAAACTGGAACTGGGTGAAATCAACCCGACGTGGCGCTGGGTCAGTCGCTGTCTGAATTGCCATCCCTACAAAACCTAGAGATTACTGGCACGGATGGATGCAATTTGCAGTTAGAGTTACTAGTATTACGAGAACTAAAGATAAGTGGCGTGACTGAATTCTCTGCTGATGCTGTAACAAGAATGATTGACGTTGCTAAGCACAAGCCTCTTGAGAAAGTGGAACTGAGTGAAATCCACCTGACGTCAGCACTGGCGGAGGCGCTTGGTCAGTCGCTGTCTGAATTATTAGCTCTACAAACACTGAAAATAAGTGGTGTGGCAGAATGCTCTGACGACGCAGTAACAAAATTGGTTACCGCTATCACGCACAAGTCTCTCTCTTAACTGAATTCAAAATACTCTCGATAAAGTATTTTCATTTCCGAAATTATACTAGCTAAAACGGTGTTAAGTCAGTAACTAGTATTTTTTATAGGAAAGATCCTAACAGTCTTTTAGTGTTAAAAGTGTACCTTCTCGGGGATGATTTTAACGAAGGAATTTATTACGATACTTTTCGTGTTCCCGTAACCGGATGGATAAAGACGGTTACGGATTGATTTAAAGTTTGTGGCTAAAATATTTCTATAGAATATTAAGCTCTTTATTGATCTTTCCTATGGTTTGTCTTTTCCTCCTTGCGTAAAGAAAGCCGCTTACACCTTCGGAACTGATATTCTATTGAAAAAGTCTCGTCAACACCTTCTTTCGGAAAGAAACCCATTTTTGAGTCCGTCCTGTTTGATTAGAGAGTGTTAGCTCGTTGAGTTGTTTAATTCAAAATATATCTTGTGAATTGTTCGTTAAGATTGTAAGATACTTATTGAAATAGTGATCCGTTCAGCTGTCTTACTCTAAAGAACGCCTTTTCCACATTCAATTTGTTTATTACTTGAAGCAAATATTGTAAACTGAGGGAAAATGTAAATCTTAGTCAAGTTACTTCTACTGAACTTGTAAGAAAGTTTTTAAGATCAAACTGATCATTGTAATTTTTCCTAAGTCTCTGGCGTTGTGTTTTTGAGAAACAGTCGAGTTCCAGCATCCAAAATATCGGAAATAGGTTGTCCTTGTAATGACGTATCAACTTAGCGCAGCTGCTCCCTCGAAATTCATCGACTGAACTTGCAGTTCGCGCCTAAAACTGTGAACTCGGCTGTGTGCACATAAAAGCGCTAGAACTAAGATCAGAGAGTTGCTTAACATTAAGCTATAGCATAGTAAACGTGTAATAAGGAAGAAGGAAGAAAATACAGAGAAGTGATGAACAAAGTATTGACTGAGTGGCGAGCTAGTTCCCCTACAATCGGTCGAACTATTACAATATTATAAGCTATCATCCGTGTATAGACTGCCCCGATTATTTAATCTTCAGGTTCAGCAATGAATTAGTTTCTGTTCTTTAATACCAGAAGTCAGGGGCTCTTGGTGCATACGAGCTACTTCCCTTCAGGAGACATAAAGAGAACTACTTTCAAAGGGTTTCTGAATGAGGGGTACCCTGGGATACCAAACCTATTTCTCATTCAAAGCAGAAGAGGGGAAATAGATGAAAGAAGCATTTGATATGAAGAACCTCCTTCATGGAAATCAAACTTCCTAATCTCTCTCTCTCTCTCTCTCTCTCTCTCTCTCTCTCTCTCTCTCTCTCTCTCTCTCTCTCTCTCTCTCTCTCTCTCTCTCTCTCTCTCTCTCTCTCTCTCTCTCTTTTTTTTGGTTATTTGTTATATGTCATCTTTGAGTGGTCAATTTAATAAACCTTAATGCCACACCCAGATTGGTCTTCTGTACCACCTCAGTTTAGGGGCTATTACACCAACTCTCCGACAAGTGTCCACGTTCCTTTCACATGGGAATCTTTCCGACACGAATTTACTGAACCGTTTGTTGATGTTGTTTAGTAACAGAACTCTCCCCAACCTCGATGCGTGTACTCGATACCTATTTGATGTAAGAAGGTGCTGCGCATCTGACTCTCCTGTCGTACAAGGGGTTAAGACACCCCATTTAACCTCGCTTAGATAGGCGTTAGACCTTAGGGTATTTCGGGATCAAGATTATACCTTACAGGCGCCTGCTAAAGTGATAAAACTATCATGGGATATAAGTAATCTTTATTTATCGTCAATGACGTGGGGAGTGGTCGCCCAGTCTCTCGAGCCAGGCTCTCATGTATAAAACGCTCGACCGAAGGAAAAAAAATAAAAGTAGAACAAGTAACAAAAATATAATTGAATAATGGATAATTTTCACAAATAGGGTATAAAGATCCTATAAAATATCCATTATATCACAATTACAACTGGACCTTATTAAAGCTAAAGGAACCTACGGGGTAAAAAATAAAAATACAATACTATTAACACTATGTAATTGCATTAAGACAAAGCTACAAGATACAGCTCGTACATTGACATCATTTATACTTTACATTTTTCATTAATACTAAATTGCTGGACAGTGGGAGCCCTGGGAGCACTCAAGGGGTCTGGGTAGAGCTGTGCCGTTTTATCGTAGTACAACTCAAACACAAGGTGAGTCATTTTAATTTCTATTCAGTTTTGTCAAAAAGTGGAACATAGGACGTACTTTGTTTATTTTCACACATTTTCTTATAAATTCAAAGTCTAACGAAATCCCACATAGTCTGGGCGGCCTGTGGGGCCAAGCATCCCAAAACTTTGGAAAACTACCATCAGCGATTGTTCAGAGCGTCTTTGCTCTAGTGAACTCAATGAGATGATAGATAGGCAGGCATCGTAAGAGGCTAAGTTCCTTAAGTTTAAAATAGTTTTTAATGCTTAATGATGGCATGTTTAAGTTTGTTGTTCAATGTTGGATATGGAGTTGTTGGAGAGCGTTTTGGCTTTATACATGGGAGTCCTGTGTAGCATATGCCCTCGTTGTTGCTTTTTTACACTTTTGCTTGCGTTCATTTTTTTTATTTTTAATGTATTGTATTTTTCTGTTTATTGATTTCTAATATCTAATAGAGATTATATAATGGCAGCTCCTGATAATGGTCTATGATTGGTCTGAAATTGGGCTGACTACTGTGCGTGACGTAACAGACTCCTATATACGGTTATTGCACTTGCGTTACTTTCTGTGAAACCGCTGACAAAATGATGACAGTAGCCTCTAGGACAGCCTCTAGTTCTTTCACATCAAAGGAAATCAAATCCATGAAGCTGTGTAAGTTCAGCCTAGTGTCATATATAATAAGCTTACTTATTGGTAACAATTCTTTTAGGAGCTACATATTTTAACTCTAAACACTGATGGTGGAACGACCTTTTAACAAAATGCTGCGACCTTAACTGTTCGGTTCCAAAATCTGACACTAAACTGACTAAATGTAGATTGAAAAATTCTTGAACCTTTCTTGTCAAGAACGCTGTACTCTCTCTAAGCTTTTGAACTCGAGCGATTTTTCGACGCATTTTAAGGCAAAAGGAGAAAAATACTGTACAACATATTTTACCCTAGTCTAAGAAAACAGCCGACATTTTATGGTGTTAAGGTGACTCGACCCAGTTTTTTTGGGGGGGTACCACCCTACTTTGAAGCTCTCTGGTATCCCCACCTTTACTTTTATCGTAAGTCTAACACATAGAATGGATAACATATAGATCAATCTACAATATAACATAAAATTTTTGGCGATCGGAGTAAATGTCACGTGGTTATAATGCCACGCCCCTTAGAGGTCTGAGTCGAAAATCTGCTGTTGCCGGCATTTTTTCGTGAAAATCTCTCGGCTACACCTAGTGCGCATTAGTGCCTTACGCTGAACAGAGTTTCACCAAAATCGCAAAGACCCAATTCGAGAAATTCAGCGGTTTCCAAATTTAGGTCATAATTTATGTGAAAATGATAAGCAAACTTTACACGGATTATATCTAATAAACTATGAGATTCATCTCTTTATTTTGGGCATCGCTATAACAGATGGGTCCTTGCAAGTCAGCAAAAACACTTTAGGGCCTTGTAAATGCGCGCGATTTCAAGCAAAGCAAACATAAAGAAATTATAGTTTTCGCTATTTGTTGACGTTTGTCAGCGTTTAAGAGTCCTTCTCACGAAAAAAGCATTTTCTTAAAAATTCGTAGTTTTTTTTCCTTCAAATTTTTTCAGGGCCACAATTGATTAACTAACTACCCGGACTCTGAATTTCATGGTGATTGAAAACTGTGACATTATCTTCTATAAGCCCAAACTTGAGTAAACATTGAAGATTTTTAGCGTTTTGGCTGAGTTTGTGCTTTGGGAGTTGTCTATTGTTTCTAGTCTGTCATTATACAGCATTCTTGTTCAGCACGCATGCAAAGACCGCGCTTGGCTGACTTCCGAATGCTCACCGAGGTATAATAATTTTGGTACAGTGAGACAGGCCATCGCGTGATACATAGAGGTTTAAGTCACAATTTTTAATCAAAAAAATCAAGAAGTGCTACACACTAAATCTACTTACTATTAAAAAAATATCATTTTTTCATAGGTTTAATGCAAGCCAATAATTAAACCAAGTCGTGACGGGAATATCTCGGTGAGCATTCGGAAGTCAGCCAAGCGTGGTCATTGCACGCGTGCTGAACAAGAATGCTGTATAATGACAGACTAGAAACAATAGACAACTCCCAAAGCACAAACTCAGCCAAAACGCTAAAAATCTTCAATGTTTACTCAAGTTTGGGCTTATAGAAGATAATGTCACAGTTTTTCAATCACCATGAAATTCAGAGTCCGGGTAGTTAGTAAATCAATTGTGGCCCTGAAAAAATTTGAAGGGAAAAAAACTACGAATTTTTAAGAAAATGCTTTTTTTGTGAGAAGGACTCTTAAACGCTGACAAACGTCAACAAATAGCGAAAACTATAATTTCTATATGTTTGCTTTGCTCAAAATCGCGCGCATTTACAAGGCCCTAAAGCGTTTTGCTGACTTGCAAGGACCCATCTGTTATAACGATGCCCAAAATAAAGAGATGAATCTCATAGTTTATTAGATATAATCCGTGTAAAGTTTGCTTATCATTTTCGCATAAATTATGACCTAAATTTGGAAACCGCTGAATTTCTTGAATTGGGTCTTTGCGATTTTGGTGAAACTCTGTTCAGCGTAAGGCACTAATGCGCACTAGGTGTAGCCGAGAGATTTTCACGAAAAAATGCCGGCAACAGCAGATTTTCGACTGAGACCTCAAAGGGGCGTGGCATTATAGCCACGTGACATTTACTCCAATCGCCAAAAATTTTATGTTATATTGTAGATTGATCTATATGTTATCCATTCTATGTGTTAGACTTACGATAAAAGTAAAGGTGGGGATACCAGAGAGCTTCAAAGTAGGATGGTACCCCCCAAAAAAAACTGGGTCGAGTCACCTTAACAACCTACGGCATGAGTTGATCTTCCTGCTTTCTTATGCATCCCCACACATGCTTACCCTGCGAGCAGAGACTACATTTTCGCGGTATGAGCTGAAAATTTAGTCTCTGCTTGCAGGGTAACGCATGTTGTGCTTATGCTCACAAGAATTTTTCATGCGTCATTTCCATAATTAACCGCATAATAGCATATGTCTACTACCTATTACAAAATCTCCTTGTGCATTGGAGATTTCTGATTGAATTTAAGAAATATGAAGATGAGAGGACAACGATATTATTGACCAACATACAGTCATGTCCTCTTTTAACTTCATATATTTGCCACAATTTCAGACATCAGCAGAGAACTGACAGCACATGCTACAATCAGTCCACTCATTGCCTCATACCAATGCAATTCTTGGAATTTTCTCTGATAGTCACGGTTCACTTTGAGCCTTCAATTCCTTTGTGCCTGTGCATTTTTAAAGCTTATCCATGATCCTTGCTCCACAACAACTATGAAAAATTCCAAGAAATGCCAGGTTATGAGGCAGCAGGTTTATTTGCGTGTGCACAGTGACCCACTCAACCAATGATATTCGGTGTGTGATATGAAATTAATCATAGTTAGAGGGGTAGAACATCTCTTGGGAGAAGGAGTGTAGAATCCTTTACGTAAAGGGTGTCCTACGCTGTACATGTACATGTTTCACAACTCTAAACTGATTACAAATTTCGTAAATATTCCTTTTACGCAGGACAGTGATGGCACGGGGTAAATAATACAGTATTTCATGCCAAGCATCAATTACCTTGTTTTCTTTTTCAGAGTGTCCAACCTTTTTGAGTATGTAAAATGGGAGGTTTCTTTAATTTGCACCGATGAATCACACAGACACCAAAGGCATGAGCCACTAGAGGGGTCGGAAACATGCTCCCCAGAAAATTTTGAAATCTTGATGTTCTGAAACATCATTTCTAATGTTCTGAGAGGACAAACTCTGTTCCGTTTTCATGCCTATTTTCATGTTCACGACTTTGCATACAAGTACTCCAATCTCAAGAGTTAAGCAAAAATGAGAGGCCAGAAATATTCCCCAAAAACAGGAGGTTTCCAGCCAAAATGGGATTGTTGGTATCTCCTTGGAATTTCATGGCAAGAATTTTTTTTTTACAGAGTACTGTTAGACTTGTACGTGTTCTTCAATTAATGTTTTGTTTCTATTATTATTCTTTTCTTTCTAAAGGAGGAATTAAGTCCTCAAAGGATGAGGATAAATTAGAATCATTTGATGTAAAAGATGGAGGAAGATTGTACTTAAACGACTTAGGTAGGATTCTATATTGTTCTAGGACAATCATACCTGTACATGTGCTTCAGAACTGTAATGCTTAAAATCTAATAAAACATGTACAAAAATTATATAGTATTATAGTACATGTACATCCAAAAAATACATAAATTTATTTTAATTAGTATTGTCTTTTGTTTAGTCCATTTAAATGAAACCTTTAGGTGTAGTACGTATTTTTAATTGGTTCTTTTTTAATATTACATGTATGTTTTGAAATCATACAGTTAACGAAGTTTGGGATTACATAAATTTATGTATTTCTTCTTGATCTGTTTTAACTAAATAAAAGAACAGTGTAATTAAAGGAAGGTGGTTTTTGCAACACACAACAATAAAAATTGTTACTTTGATTTAATTCTCAGGTCCTTAGATAAGCTGGAAAATGGTAAGAACTTTTTGTTAGAATTATTTACGTGGAAATTATGCACAATGGTTACATGTATGCTACAATAAGGTTTCATCTTTTTTGTGTAAATCAAGGGTAATTTTTTTTATACATGTTACGGATGATGTATGCCTGCATAAATGTTGAATAATTTGTACAAAGAATGGTTGTTGTAGGTTAAAGATCTATTGTTAGTTTAACCAGTACTTAACCTATTCCACTGTCTGCTCTGGGTTCGGAAAACAGATTTTACCAACAATAATTTTATACCTGCCTTACTGGTGCCACATAACCAGAGACAGGGGTGGATCTAGGAGGAGGGTGCAGGGGGGTGCACCCCCCCCCTGAGATGACCTGCGGTTTTCTAAGAAAACTGGTATTCTGTTTATTGGTGTTGAAGTAGAGCAAGAGACGAGTGCACCCCCTCCTACAAAAAATCCTGGATCCGCCCCTGAGAGATGAGGCTATGCAATTTTACACTATAATAGTGAAACCTTTAAAGTGGACCCAATAATTTGATTGATCAGGCCCCAGTTATTTAAATGCTAAGTAGTGCTATCCAGTGGATAAATCACTATCCAGTGGATAAGTATTAGCGGAAACCAATGGAAAGAGATTATTTCACGTGTACGCACCGGATAGTGTTGTCCACCTTTTGAAACCAGGGCTGCAGGTGTTGACCAACTACCAAGTGTCAGTACAGTGACGAGTCCTAAAATTATTTCTGCAAAACAAACCTGCCTTCAGTGGACATGTACCTCTTTCTCACCACCAAAGCCCCTCCCTCTCCTCCCTTCCCCTCCCCTGAGTGCTTGCCTGCACATTAATTATTGTGATATGCAAGTGGCAAAGGGTCATGCATGAGCCAGAAACATGCGTGACCTTGGACTCTCAGAGTTTCTTCAGGTTATACTGGTGGGCTAATTGAAGAGCAAACGGTGTAGTACTCATCATTACCTTCTTTTGTATGATTTATAGGTATTTTGGCTGAGTATGCTGGTCCCCTCATCTTTTACATGCTCCTGTACCCCCGTCCTTCTATTGTCTACGGTGCAGCAGCAGCAAGCAAACCTTATGATCCTGTTGCAGCGCGCAAAGAAAGTAGTGTCCGATAGCCTTAGGCTAGTGGATTTTGCTATTGGGCCAGTGAATTCTGTTTTTAACTTGCTCGACGGGCAAGTGATGTTTTATAAGGAATTCAAATAACAGAAGAACTATGAAGTCAATTCTGCTGGTCAAAAAGTTTTTGGGGCTAGTTGAAATGACATGTGGGCTAGTAAATGCTAGCTTCAGCTTGCCCAAATGACAAGCTGTAAAAACGATTCTCTTTGCACCCTGTGTTGTGCAGTAAGTTTATGGCTGGTTTTATAAACTCCATTGGATATTGTGGGATCTTACGCTGCTGCCTGGTTGGCTCAGTTGAATGTATGAGTACCAGTCTGCCAAGTGGGAAATGGCAGGTTAAACCCCCGACCAAACTACCAATCAGGATATTAAAAAAAAAAAAACTGGCAAGATTAATATATAGATTTAGCCAGGGCTAAAAGCGAAGCTCTGGTTAATAATACTTGTAAACAAAAAAAATTAAATCGTGAATTGTGTAATGCTAAACGGGGAGGGCAATGAAAATGGCATCAAGATCAATAGATCTAATTAGCAAAAAAACAAATTGCATGTGCAGCACACTCTTTTTTGTAATTAGCCAAAAAAAAAATGCCTTTTTTTTGTCTTTCTTTGCCGTTGTTTTGCACAACTATAGCGCTGTTTTGTGGGACTAATCCGTCAAACTTCCTAGTTACACATTATTTTTATAGAGGAATTGTCGTATGTGCTTACCCAATGTTTTGTCTCCTGTGTTCATGTTCGCTTTTATTTTTCACTGCCGCTCATTTTTTCCTTGCTGGCCGCTATGATTTTTCATTGTCTCACAGCCGCTTTGAATTTTCATGTTTTTCTTCCTACAAAATTCATCTCTTTTGTTTTCAATCACTCATTCTAGCTCTTTCTCTGTTATCCACGTGAGTGTAAACATCAAAAATAACATCGAAAAAGACACGACTTTGTTGTTGTTTTTTCTTTCTAAAAGTCTGGGCGGCCATGCGATTTCTTTCCAAATAAAACCTTGAGTTGCATTTGGGTTGCCATACCTGTTGATTAAATTATTTTACATTGGTATGCCTGTGGTGTGGACGGACGGTCGGGCGGGTGGGCAGTTGGTGTACGGTCACATGATTACCAAATTTTCTTGGGTGGGTAGTTTACCACATTTTTTTACCCATGGTGCTCTGCTGCGCGCACATCGCGTGCAAGAGCTCCGCTATGATGACTGTGATCTATAAAATTTCTTATTATTGTAAGATCTTGCCTTAGTCCAGATGATTGCACCATTATGCAGCTTGATGTTTAAAGCCATTGGCCATGTCTCCTTCATGCTTCCTTAGTTATAAAAATGCAAAAAAAAGCTCTACACTGCTGTTTGGAAAGAGTAGGGGACATAGACCCCATTGGTGAGGTCTATCTTTCATTTGGGGGAGGAGAACTGTGACAGGACCGCAGTACCTGGCTTTTCGCTGTTAGAGCAGCCCTTTCAAGTACTGGAATTAATAATCTACTAAATTCCTGAAATTACTTGATACATACTGCGCTATGCATTCGTTATGAATTATTTCATGCTGTACAGCTCCTGGCATGTACAAAAGTCATCATTTCCAGTACTATGTGTATGTTACAGGTTAAAATTAAATTTAGATTAAATTTTTTTAACCAAGGTTGATTCTCAATTTTTTTTGTCTCCTTACCCTAATTATTCATTAGTTAGAGGTAGAAAACAAAGGAAATTGAGAAGGAACCTAGGTTAAAAAATCTATTCCATTCATGAACTTGTTGTGTGCAGTGTGTATTTGACGCAATTTTCTCTTTTCTTTTCATTCTCTGCTTGGATTCTAAAGAACTGTACTTATTAAAGGTAAGATAATTATTTTATAATTATTTTTTGCCTACTTGCTAAAAAGCTTTGAAAGTCAAAATTGTTGTCCCATTAAATCAATAGGGAAAACAATAATGTTCACGTTGATAGTGCTGACAGTTTCTTGCTATCAGTTTTTTAATGTAATAGTTTGAGCTGTACATGGTTTTTCCTTCCTCTTTGATTTTCAATTTTATTATTGGTTAAAACATCCAAGACTATTAGAACTCCGTAAAAGTGGTGATCAAGATTTCATGTTTGTCCCAATAAAAGCAAACTCCAATAAGTAACAACTATCCAATAAAATTAAAGGCAGCCCTATTATCAACCCATAAAGACAAATACAATGTCTGTTGTACCTAACAGGCTTTTATCTTTGTCCATATGTCTTTTTTTACAGAGGTTATGGTCTCCTTGTTGGTTATTTTGTTAATCATCCATTGTATACTCCACCAAGTATGTAGGTTGACATTTAAATTAAGTGATTTGGGCATGGTTGAAATGTCGCATCCCATTTGTTGCCAATTTTATGCTCGTGAGAAAAAACCTAATTTTCTCACTCATTTTTGACATGCAATTTTATTATGCGCTGTAGATTTGCAATTACTGATAACAAAGGAAGCATGACCCCATACTTGTTACTTGAATGCATGTCAAAACCAGAGCTGTCAACCCCCCACATCTTCAAATATTGAGAATTGATGGGGGAGGGATGATAGTCATAATGCACACGTCACATGATGTCATTTGAGAAAAAAAACAAGCGAAAAAGATGTTGTTGGAATTGTAACATTTGACCTAATTGGCTTACTTCGCACCAATAACATTATTGCTTATATTACAATGGCATACCAGAGTTTGTGAGGAAATGTTCGATGTTAACAGTAAAATAGCCCAAACAATCCAATGTATTTGAAGTTATATTTTTTTTGTCACAAAGTCAATTCTACAAGAAATGGAAAACTTTGGCGATTATCCGGGAGATTTCAGACTCTAATCTGGAGACCGGGAAAAACGGTTCAAAATCTGGAGTCTCCCAGATTATCTGGGAGAGTTGACAGCCCTGCAAAACTGTCTTTTTTGTATAATTATGCCCTATTTTTTTGTCATGTTCTGCTTTTACATAAATATTTAGGCAAGAATAAGATTGAAAAACTGGATTTGCATTTATGTGACCTGGTCATTACATTGATTGTTATTGGAATAATAGCGGAGCTCGATCCAAGCGTGCGAAGCACGCACAAGGTCGGAGCCCCATAGCTTAGTAAATATACACCGACCGACCACCCGCCCAACTGGCCGTCCACACCACAGGAACACCAATGTTTACTTTCACACTTTCTAACTACTTTGATTGTTATTGGAATAATATTATTGTTTTGACTCTTTTTAAAGCTACAAACCATGAATTTTGATTATTAATAAGTCTTTTTGTGATGGAGGCACCGTCAAACTGCATTTGCAATTATTTGAACATTTTTTTTTACTTTTAACTCAAACATTTTTCTTGTAATTTATTTACTGTTTGGTGATGCCCAGGTGTATACAGGCTTAGCTCTGTTCTTGGTAAGTTAATAATAATAGTTTGAATGAATTTTCAAAAATTATGTGGATAGTAACTCCTTTAAAACCATTAGAAATTAACCTGTGTCTGAAAATAATCTGAATTGGATATTACTGGGTAAGATTATCATGGTAAATGATTTATAATCACTTTGTTTGACTGTTTTTTTTTTTTCAGTTTAACGAGTATGGCAACTTTGTCATCCACTGTGCTTTGCGGGATTTGAGGCCTCCAGGTAAGCCACACTTGCTCTGTTGTTATGGTAACCAGTTTTTGACATAGAGACAAGTAAAATGATGCAAATTATCCACACGAGTTCACATTTTAAGCTTTTTATTGATTTATTGATTAGTTATTAATTTTATAAGGGACTTGCGTTAAGCGTGCAAAAAATAACAAAAAAATGGTTAATAAGACTAACAGATGCAAGGTCTGGACAAGGTGGACCCTAATGAAGGAAAAAAGCAATGCTGAAATCATAATAATATGTTAAAGCATTTTTACAAAATAATGTGGATGAAACAATTTACAGATCTCTAATGGGGGCATACCATTATTATTTCCCTGGTTTGAATTCATTCTAGTGTATCTCAAAAGACTACACTACACTAGGGGTAAAAAGGTTAAGGTGCACATGAGTTAAAGGCTCCAATGGCTGGAGCTTATCCTGGTTTCCATAGCATCAAGCATGCCTAGGAGTATTTGTATTGCTACTCCTCTCTGGACAAGATGCTAGTTTATCGCAGGGTTACCCCCCTCTCCCACCCCCCCAAACAGAATGCCGGCAGTACCCTTTTATACACCTGGGTGAAGAGAGACACAGTGGAGTAAAGTTCCTTGTCTATTAAAGAAAGCAACGCGACGAGCGAGGCTTGAACCCAAGACCTCCATATCCGTTGTTTGAGGTGTTAACCGCTCGGCCACACACCGTGCTAGTTGTTTATCAATTCCATCTGCAGGTACAAAAGAAAGGAAGATATCCTACATCCAATCCCCTGACACAGTTGTTTAGATTTGTATCCTGCCCTAACTACACCTATGAGGTAAGTTTGACTGAAAACATTTTTCTCCCTGATTGGTTTTACTTGAAGACTCAGTGGCGGATCCATACGAAGGGCCCGGGGGGGCCGGCCCCCCCTTATTTTTAGACCAAACTGAAGACCAAAGGGTTGAAAAATACTTTTTTGAGACCGCCTCCCCCCTGGATGACCGCCCCCTCCCCCTCTTATCTGAAGGTCAGGGCCCCAGGTGTTCAAAAGGTGGATAGCACTATCCACCGTATAAATCTCTATCCAGTGGATAGTGCAATTGGTTTCCCTAATACTTATCCACTGGATAGAGATTTATCTGGCCCCGGTTGTTCAAACGTTGGATAGTGCTATCCACCGGATAAATCACTATCCAGCGGATAAGTATTAGGGAAACTAATTGCACTATCCACTGGATAGAGATTTATACTGTGGATAGTGCTATCCAGCCTTTGAACAACCAAGGCCTGGTGGATAACGCTATCCAACGTTTGAACAACCAAGGCCTGGTGGATAGCGCTATCCAACGTTTGAACAACCAAGGCCTGGTGGATAGCGCTATCCAACGTTTGAACAACCAAGGCCTGGTGGATAGCGCTATACAACGTTTGAACAACCAAGGCCTGGTGGATAGCGCTATCCAACGTTTGAACAACCAAGGCCTGGTGGATAGCGCTATCCAACGTTTGAACAACCAAGGCCTGGTGGATAGCGCTTTCCAACGTTTGAACAACCAAGGCCTGGTGGATAGCGCTATCCAACGTTTGAACAACCAAGGCCTGGTGGATAGCGCTTTCCAACGTTTGAACAACCAAGGCCTGGTGGATAGCGCTTTCCAACGTTTGAACAACCAAGGCCTGGTGGATAGCGCTTTCCAACGTTTGAACAACCAAGGCCTGGTGGATAGCGCTATCCAACGTTTGAACAACCAAGGCCTGGTGGATAGCGCTTTCCAACGTTTGAACAACCAAGGCCTGGTGGATAGCGCTTTCCAACGTTTGAACAACCCGGGCGTGGATCCGCCACTGCTGACTATTGGCTACACGCGTGTATATGCGTGTTTCTGAGCAGAAAGTGGGGTCTTTCGGAAAAGAGAAAACATCGAAGACTAGACTGGCTTGCTTTATCCTTTATTCTTCTCCTCCCCCCCCCCCTTCCCCACCCATTTTCTGAGTCAAGTAATTTTGTATAACAGGTCCTTAGAATGTGTAAGTAAACACAGAGTTTAACCGAAAACAAAACCCACCCGATCCATTCATCTACTAGTCTGCTCCACAGCCATTATCTGGTTCTACCAAAACTGTCCAATACACGCACAGAGTCATTTTCCTTTTAGAAGAAGCTTGAAGGCTTATTGCTAAACCATAGTTGTTCTCCCTCTTTACTTCTGCTAGATGAGAGATGAAAGTAACGATTTGATTTTATCTTTTTTTTTTCTTCAGGCCGGCTCTTGGATAGCATTTTCTGTGATGACGCAGACATTAACAGGTATAACCTTAAGTAGGTTTCGTTCGAATGGGCACACTTAATAATTTTATCCACAGACTCAAAAGTTAGAAAGCACCTTGTACAGCATGATTAACAGTACCACAGGAAAGTACTGCTCATTAACTTGCAACTGAATGGTCAGGGACTTTAGGATTTAATCCACAGACTCAAAAGTTAGAACTACCTTGCACAACGTAATCACAACCACAGGAAAGTACTGCTCAGTAGCTTTTATTTGAATGGTAACACTTAAGGATTTGATCCAGAGACTCAAATGTTAGAACCACCTTGTACAGCAAGAAACAGTAAGCGAACGCTCGGCTGAAAAAACTTCGTGCGGGAGAAGTTTCTAGAAATCAATCGATACTTCTCTTTGACGTCATACTGCAACGCGATTGGCCGATCGAACCATGCATTCTCTATATATAAGGGTTTTCTTTGACGGGAAAACGAAGAGTTCGTGTTTTGATCTTTTCATCCACTGGCTTATGAAACAAATAACGAACACTTACGGAAACCATTATTTCAAGGACCCCTCTTCAAGGTCATACGAAAATCGTCCTAAGCATTATCTGTTTAACATGACGGTTTCTTTTTTTCTCTTTCAGCGGTTTTATTCACCTTGTTTGGATTCTACCAGATGACAGTATGGGCCATAGGCAAACACCGAAACTATCGCAAAGAATTTAAAGATTATCCAAAAGGAAGGAAAGCCATTGTCCCTTTTCTGTTGTAGATGTATTAAATCAAACTCTGCATTTTCGTTTGTGGGAATGATCATCGTCAATGAAGTGGACGATTTTCAAGTCAATGGGTTAATTATGTTCCAGCAAGAGCGCTAGCTCATTGTGGAGCGTAATTGGTGCAACAGCACGTGACACTTCTACAGTTTTATTTTTATTTTTAGATCCCGCAAACGACCGCACAATCTGGTACCCTGCTAGCAGGGTCGCTTCGATCTTTCCTCTAGGAAGATTGAAAGAGACTCTGTTTGCAGGGTAACAATCTGGTTGATCTTCAGATAAAGTTCCTTTCTCCTTTCTTCTGAATTTCTTCACAATTCAGTTGGGTCATCCTACCAGGCTGATCTTATCCGCCATTGCGGGAAATTTTGTTCTGCTTTTAAATGTCCTACCGATTTTTTGTGCCTGAAAGATGAATCTATAATTAACCTGAGATCAGGATCTAGCTGATGTGCCTACTGTTTATATAAAATGATTGTGTGGTAGAAAAGTTTGTTTTACAAACCAAAAACGGCAGCTCCTTGTTACTTTATTGACTGTTCTACGACTATTGCGTGATTTGGTAAATAATAGGAAATAAACTGATTTCTTCATAGTTTATTTTATTTTAGCTATTTTGGAGAGAACTAGTAGAGTTCGTTTTCAAGCGTATACTCTTTGCTTGATAATCCGGGTCCCGACCGTACTTTTAGTAATTTGATACTTGAAAAACTTTTTACTTAACTTTGCTTTTCTGTTTCTTTTGTCCAGCGCAAATTTTTTGTCGGAAGCAGTTCTACCATATTTATTCGATTAACCGCCCTGGGCGCTTAGTAAATTTTTGGAGAGTGGGCGCTTATTCGAGGTGGGCGCTTATTCTAGGTTGAGCGCTTATTCGAATAAATACGGTATATTGCTTGACCTTGCGCTTTTGATTCTCATTTTTGATGGCGTGACAGTGAAAAACGGCAATTCGTACATCCAGCTGATTAGCCAGCCTAGCATGGCGGTTTTGTTGGGCCCACTACCCGCAAAAGCGTTCGCTCACCTTCGCCCACTTTGGCTTGTTTGCTCGTCCGACTAGAACCGCCATGCTACGCAGGATACCAGCTGACAGATTTTGGGCTCTTTTTTCATAGCCTCCCACGCAGGCGTTTTTAGGGGAGCTCGGAGGGATGAAAAACGATCCAGGAGGGATGAAAAACGAGCTCCCCTTAAAACGCCTGCGTGGGAGGCTACTTTTTTCACGGATCGCACAAAGTCCTACCCTGGAAACCTACAACGCCCACAACCCTGGGAACAAAGACGTTTCGTATCGATCTTCCTAGATAAGTCTACTTATCTATGAAGATTGAAGAGCCTCTGATTGAAGGGTAACAAAAGTCCTTACATTATTAAGTTGTTTTAACCAGACAAATTTGTCTGGCCGCCAATAATCGCGTGACCTGATGTCTTTATGTCGTGACTTGTTGGCCTGCGTGGATTGCTCGTGCGTCGTTAACTTATGGTAATTCTATACGTTTCAGTTTCAAAGTACAATCGTTTCCCTTCTGAAGCACTTTCACTTTCTTTTGTGAGCAGGATTACTTGCAAATTACTCGAGCGGAAAGTACTTTTCGTTCGCTCTACGCCTTCACAGCATTGATTATAGTGAAGTATAAGGTTTGGCGTCAAGACCTTACTTCAAATTTGGAAACATCAAGCTTTTATTCAGTTGCATTCATTTAGGCTGCAATTCACAGGAAACGAACAAAGGTAAGCGAATCTTTCGTTTTGTTTTAAAATGGAGCAAAACTGCCCAGTACGTTTCTAACGTGTACAAAAGAAACAGTTTACATTTGGAATATTCTACTTGCACAAGCAATACAATTTTGCCCAAATTGAAATGAAGATCAGTGATTTTAGCACCGGATCCGCCCTGTTTTTAAAAGGCCTGTGTAGATTTAGGCTGTTCTGTTAGCTATCTGTTATAACGAAACGAAAAGCGACTTTACAAGAGCCAATCGAGGTGGTGAAGGAAATTAGTAAACCCTTCAATTTGTCGCAAAAGTTCCAACTCGTTTAATTTCTTGCGTCTGATGGATATCTTCCTCATGAAACGCCATGCCTTATTTTAGACTCAGGAATGTGATGAATCAAGCACATTTTTTGTGATATATTAAGATAACCGTTCACTCAGGGCTAGCCACTTGGAAAAGAAGATAAATAGTCTTTGATTTCCAGTCCAGCTATTTTATATGAAAATTATCAGCTGTATTAATCAACGAAGCGTTTCCACTTTGTAGTTGTCGCATTCACTGCTCGCTTCTTAATAACAATTTTTTTATGTCTGCTCGTTTTTCCTCAAAACACAAAGTGCCTGTTTTTCTATTTGAGCAAATTTGAAGAAGAAAAGACTATTTCTGTGTCGCACAATCTTTTATCTTTGCTGCATGGTTTGCAGGAAGTTATTAATAAAAATATGTTTGAATGGACGAAGGAGAGAGTTTGCACAACATTGGAAAAATATTGCTTGACTCTGCATTAACAAAAGCCCCTGCCCATTGCACCCCTACGAAATGTCTGATGTTGCAAAAGCTTGTCCCAAACTATAACGCTTTGAAGTCAATTTTGCTGAGAATACTTATTTAAAATTGCCTCAAACTCCTTTGACCACGAGTATTTACAGCATTTTGTAAATGTATAGTAAAAGATGTTAAATTGACACAAAGCTTGAGAAACAGCTCTTTACCTTGGAAGGGAAATTTG
Organism: Porites lobata; assembly: GCA_942486035.1. Classification (NCBI taxonomy): domain Eukaryota; kingdom Metazoa; phylum Cnidaria; class Anthozoa; order Scleractinia; family Poritidae; genus Porites; species Porites lobata. The sequence continues at coordinate 196,214 of CALNXK010000199.1, read as the reverse complement.
AGGTGCAAATCAACATAAAGGGAGTTCAGCTGTCTGTTCTGCAGTAAAGGTAATGAGTAAATTTTTTTAAAAAATGTATTTGCTTGCATGTGTCTTTATAAATTGAAGCAGTCTCCATAGTCCCGCTAATTGCCCTGCTTAAGTTATGCTTTATTTTATTTTCATTTTGATGGTGATCATGCTATTTAATGACACAATATTTCTGTTTTTTTCTGGATTAACCCTATATTGAGCTTATATGTCCATTTGTTGACTTGTGATAGTTGTAATACTCTGTATATGTAAAATGTTTGAAACCGTAACCTTTATAAAAGTAAACAGCCTCTCAGGAAACATAGGTTTTCTCGAGGGGGCTTAAAATGTCACATCTGCAGGTTAAAGGAATTCAGGTTGAGTTTCATTTTATAGTAATTTTGATTGACAGTCAACTTTCTTGGAATGTTTAATTTTGTTATTATATTGTTGTGTATAGTCCCAGTAAACTGCATTAATGGTTTGTAATAATTATTACCTGGGAACAATGAAGATCAATTGAATATCTGAATTTCATATTATTGGGACCGTACAGTAAAGAAATGAAGATTGATCATCGCATTTAAAGATACAACTTACGCAGTGGCAAAAACAGTGCCTGAAAAATTTAGGCTTCCAGACACAGTGTATATTAATCAGGAACCAATATGTGATAATGACCAGCTACAGTGGCAGTTGGCTTGCCAGCTCAATTGATTAGAGTGTTGCACTCACCCAAGGTCAGCGTTTAAATCTCGGTGAGCCTGATTTTTTCAGGCTTTAATCTTTCGTACTCAACTCCTTTAAGTGCCAGCAAAGTTAACCAGCTCAATCCACTAAACTACTTTTTTCTGATGCATAAATTTTAATCTTGGTTTAATTCGTAGAATGGATAAAGATCGATCTAAGAAGAAAGGAGATCAGTAACTCTTTGGAAGCAGGTGAAAAGAAGTACTGCAAAGCAATTCCAGTACTGGAAACCAAAAACCCAAGGTAAAGATCGAAAGTTGTAAAATAATATTTTGACATTCATGTTTCATGTAGATGTTCTTGGACATTAAGAACATTTCCAAGTAATTGATACCTATGAGGGTGTTTTGGAGGGTCATTGGAATTCTGAGGTGGAATTTTTCTTTCACATAAGGGAGCCGACCTACTGCCCATTTACTCTGTAGCTTAATTGATCAATTGGGAAATTGGTCTGTTGAGCTGGAGGGTGTAAGTTTAATTTCTGAACCAAGAGCAGGGGACGTGGTTCCTGCAACTCAAGTTCCTGCTGTTTAAAATGTCACCAGTAAACACTAAACTTGAATTTGAACTTAAGTTTGTTTCATGAGTTAATTAACCCTGGTATGGTAATTGTCATGTGCACATTTTGTCATTGGTATAAAAATGCCAGTACTCATGTTATTTTGTGTAAAAAAATTACAAATAGCTGAGGAAAATTCAAAAAATGGTTTATTTTGAACATTTACTAAAAGATCCATGAATCTCCTATATATATATGTATGTAACGCAAAAAGCATTTGATCCAGTTCATTGTCTCCAAAAAAGCAATTTATTGAACAACATAAATTGTGAACAAGACACTCAGGTGAAATGACTAATTATTTATTGCTGTATTTCAAGGTACATGTGAAAGGGCTGAGCAAGCTGGCCCAAGCACAAGTTTTGTTACAGGTGAATAAGAGATTACTAATTTAATAATTTTGCATGTAGAATCACAATGGCTCCCTGACAGTAACCAGCCACTAAACTTTGTCTTCTATCTATTAATTCTTCAAGGTGAATTAGTCCCTCTGATCTACAGAATATAAAGACATTAGGATGGTTGTCAATTCTTGACATCATAGTCCCTGATAACAGTTGAAGGCTTATGGCTATACCATTTTCCCTGACTCTAAGGGCAACAAGTTTATCAGTAACATGTTACCACCACTCGTTGCGCACCATAAATAACTTCGCAATGTTATTCAGATGCTTTCCTTTTCCCAGATTTCAGTCAAGACAAGGTTGATTTCTTAAATCTTGCCAAACTTTTCACATTGGAAGCCATTGTATTTAGACTGTTTGAGATCTTTCCATAACTACTGCAAAATTCTGAAAATAAGCCCCTCCATGTATACACCCCTCCAAATACAGGTATAAGCCCCCCAAATTTGTAACGCAAAAAACCCTCCGATAAATCGCCCCTCCAAATACAAGCCCCTAGATCCTGTTCTCAAAAATTGTTGCAGTCTGAGGAAACACTTGTAAAAAGGGTTGTAGCCTAATAAAATTATTAAGCTGAATAATTTGGTTTATCAAAATTACACTAACAGGTTTTTTTGGTGGAATACAATAATTCAAGAATAATACTTATTGCAAGAGAAACCCACCAATTACGATGTCTTTTTTGGCCATGTTTTGGCCTGAACGCAAGTCCAGTCAATTCCTCAATGACCCGGTTATAAATATTGCCTTGACCCCATTATCATGACCAACGACCACCTTCTGAAGTTCCCAGTCAGTCGTTATCTTAGCAGTTTTACCCCAATAATACTACCAGTCTAACTGCCTTGTGATGACAGATGGCAAGCAAGAAGCAATCATTTTGACAGTCATAAACACTTTTTGTTGAGAGTCAATCATCAAGAAAGCATCAATGTAATTGAGCATAACTGAGTTTTGAAAAATTATGGTCACACTTTTCCTTTAATAAGACCTGCAACCAGTTAGTTTATATAAAGAAAGGTTAGGGGTAATTACTTTGTGTATTCAAAACGTTGTTTATTTTGAATGTTTTGTACAAGTTTGCTTCCATGATTCTTTGGTTGGTGGACAAAAAAGCATTAATGAATTGCAGTTTATTGTCTGCAAGACTGAAAAAGCAACTTCACTGAAAAACATCAGTAGCATGCAAGACACTGGTGTAGTGACTTATAATAGATTAAATTTTGTCGTTGTATTTCAAGGTCCATCTGGAAGGGTTGAGCAAGCAGGCACAAGTCCAAGTCTTGTTACAGGTGAAGAAGAGATTACTAATTGTGTGTAGAATCACAACAGCTCCTTGACATTAATCTAGCCACTAAACTTTTGTGCTATCTATTAATTCATCAAGGTTCACAGCAGAAAGATGTGAGTACTGCTGCTGCTGATGTTAGAACATCAGCTGGAGCCAAATCTCAAAACCATCTATAAAAGTACAGTGTACATGTAATTTAGTCCTACAGAATATTGCTGAAAGACAAGGATAGTTGTCATTTTTGGCAACAGTCCCTGATAAGAGTTCAAGCCCAAGGGGGGGGGGGGTACTCCGGATTTCAAGTGACAGGGATGATCGAATGAGGGCTAAAATCAAAACCCCCCAAAATTCCTAGGGCTTCGGAATATGTAGGAACTATCACAAATCTTAAGGTTGTATTGAATACCCATAAAAATCCCTACTTAAATCTAGCTACCCAAAAAACTACTTGCCAAAACTTTCCTATCCAAAAAGTTCCGAAATCAAATATTTCAAACCCAAAAAATCCTTTGATTATTCCTGAGTGTCACTTGAAATCCGGAGTACCTCCTTGGGGGTTCAAGGTTTACAGCAACACCCTTTTCCTTGAATCATAGTGCAACAAGTGTATTAGTAATATAGTAACATATTACCGGCGCCTGTCACCATAAATAACATCACTCTCCTATCGATTTCCTCCTCCCAGATTTCAGTCAAGGCAAAATCGATTGGTAAATCTTGCCAAACTTTTTACATGAGAAGCCATTGCATTTAGACTGTTTCAAAGCTTTCCATAACTGTATTTTTAAAGGTTTTTACAATTGCACTTATTTCGTCAGGACAGTTGCACAGCTATAACCTGCGGAGCAGGTATTTTTTTAATGAAAGCTGAGATGTGCAGTGATTGCAGCCGCCATCTTGAAAGCAATTGAAAAACTAAGGGAGGAGGGGCAGACAAGCAGAAGAGGTGGGGAGAAATAAGGAAAAACCCATCAACCTCTCCCTTGGAATCATTTTTTGACACACCGCAACTCTGTCAGTTTAAATGTCCGAGATGACTGGAGAACATTAATGTCGTTGTTTGATATTTTGTATATTTTTGTATATTTTTGTAATTTTTAAATGCAATTTCAGGTCCATCTGGAGGAGTAGAGCAGGGCGCAAGCATAAGTTTTGATGCAGGCAAGCAAGGTACCTCGTGTACAAATGTATAGTTGCATGCTGATTTACCTTACAAACTTTAGCCCCCCACCCCCTACTTTTTAAGCACGTCAGAAAATTTAAAATTAGAAAAATCATGTTGAATTTAGCTGTTATAGACTGAGGTAACACTTGTAAGGTTGTAATCTATTAAACCTGGATAATTTTAAAAACTGTTTTATTGTTTGTTTATCAAACTGTGAAAACAAGTTTTTGTTGTATTAATTCGAGGTCGTACTTATTGCTATAGAAACCCGCCAATTACGGCCACTTTTTTGGCCTGAACAAAAGTACAGTCATTTCCTCAATCCTGGTTTTGAGTACAGCCATGACCCCATTATCATAACCAATGAGCACCTTTTAAAGTTCACAGTGACGTCATTATCTTACAATTTTAACCCCAATAATGCGACCAGTTAAACTAAAAATGATAATAATAATGATTTTTTAAATAGGCTTCTAGTAGAGATAATTATATCATGATGTCTTTGCGTAGGTTTTACAGAGTATAAGAATTGATTACTATTCTAAATTGGCTTTTTAGGTAGCAGGGGCATAGCTAGGATTTTTCAAAGGAGTAGGAGGGGGAGGGGGGGGTCACACTGCATCACACCCAGGGTACTTATCAGATTGGCATGTCGACATCCAGGCGGTTTTTTTTTTACTAAAAGTGATTTATTTTGGATGAGTATTGAGCGTGGGGGAAGGGACAAGCTTACAAGATAACTGCCTAGGTTAATTAAGTTCCACCTAGGATAAATTACTCTATTTTAGTTACGAACGAAAACATGGTCCACTGCAGATGTTCGGTCCTGCAAATGGAGTAAGCAACAATCTAGCACTGGAAAAGATTTATTGCATGCTGATCCTTCGGATTCGCGAGTTTTGGCCACCTGAATTATAGGGACAAAAAACAATTATCTCACAAAGGGAGAGGGGGGGGGGATCATGGGCAACCCAGGACCGCCTCCTAGCTACGCCCCTGAGTAGAGAGAAACATATCATTTTGTATATTAGTATTGTATTAAGTTTCGTCCCGAACTTTTTCTACTTCTAAGTATGGCTTCTCAAGTGGTGTAGGTTAATACGTTAGTGCCCTATACTATTAATAATGTGGACAGCATTCCAAAGTTTTACACTGCGAGAAAATAATAATAAATGCAAAGATCTATCATCTCGAGTAGTTTAAACAATGCTGGACTGTTAAAGTTGTTGGAACATGGTACAAAACTCATTTTAATCATGAAGGACATGTTGAAGGACATGTATATACAGTACCGCTCAAAAGTAAGTTGACAGTCAATTGCATCTCGGACCTCGAGACTCGATTGTCCAATCTCGAAACTTTCGAGGATGGAGTCTCGAGAATAGAGTCTCAAGTCTCGAGGATCGAGGATCGAGTTTCAAATTTCGAGTCGAAAAATATGAACTTGTCGTGAGAGCGCACACTAATCATTGTTCTCCCTAGGTACTTAAGGCGAGGCGGACCGCCTGGCTTAATACACTGGAGAAATTGTTGCCACCTTGCTTAAAATAAAAACCATTATTTAACCGAACGGAAGCTTATGTTAACATTTAGAGCTAGGTATTTTAAAGACAAAATCACTCAAGGGAGGGAATAAACCATTGTCTGGTGTCTTTATTGTGTATTTTCTCGCAAGGTATTGGTTATAAAAGTGGTTTTGCTTTGACAAGCTTTTCGTCTTTGTTCCGCGCGTCTTGGGTTGACAGCAAGCGAAGGAATTTCCTTTAGTACTCCATGTTTAAAGCTCCTTAGAGGGCCATTGAACAAAATGAATACATCACAGGTTTGAACATTTTCATCCATTTTTCCATTCATTTTTATCTTTGGATGAAAATGTTCAAACCTGTGATGTATTCATTTTGTTCAATGGCCCTCTAAGGAGCTTTAAACATGGAGTACTAAAGGAAATTCCTTCGCTTGCTGTCAACCCAAGACGCGCGGAACAAAGACGAAAAGCTTGTCAAAGCAAATCGAGCTCTTTTTTACAACTTAAACTAAGTTCCTAAGTCGATAAATTATTATTCAGGCTACAGCGGGCCCCGTACAAACACCGTTAAAAATCACAGTCAGAATACCCCCTGGCCTTCCCAAAATCCTAGGCAGAACACTGCACTCCACTTACCGTTTATTCTAAAAATCACCGCTCCGCGGCATTGGGTGAGACTCGTTCACTTTCATGTAAACGAAGCTCGCGCTTTGAAAGCGAAAACGTTCGCTTATTGTCTGTTGTTAATAGTCCTTTTGAAACTTGCTTTTATAGAAGTGAAGGCATACATGTACTTGAGATACATGTAATAGCAGTGAAAATTGAGCCTCAGTTTGAAAGTAAACAACAACGAAACAACTCATACAAGAAACGACCGTATGAAAATCGCACGTGCACAGTGTACGGCCGTAATTCTTTTTGACTTTTCATCGTCTGTACGTCAGACTAGCGGTAAAAAAGAGCCTCTGTTTGAAAGTAAACAATAACTAAACGACTCTGTAGATAATCATACTTAAACAAAATTTTTCAACCATAAATCTTCTTTAATCGTTCCAAAAAAAGCCTTTTTAATCTTTTGAATGGAGGTTAAGGAAATCTCGAGACCCAGAACTTGGAAAAGGTGTCAGCATTCGGAATTCCGTGTTTAGTTTCATGCAACTCCCCTTACTTTTTAATTCTGATAATGGGTATCATAAATGATTTTTTCATAAATTCTTCCCTTTTTCTCTCTATCAGATGCTTCATCTGTAAAACCGTTCGACCTGAAGTCCTGTCGAAGCAAACTAGAAGAACATTACCAAAAAACAGCAACTGTGCCCACCTCTGTTTGGTGTAAGAAATCCGTTGTCGACATTCACCGGATCTACTCAAGACTCTCCTGGGTGAAAGAGGAACAGACGCCAACTGGAACAACACAGTCTGAACTGAAGCATTACAGTGACCTTTTCACTGCAAACAAGAACGGCGTCATTCCAAAGAGGATTCTCGTGCAAGGACAGACGGGAATTGGAAAGAGTACGTTTGTTAAGAAGCTGCTTGTAGACTGGGTTGAAGTTAATAAGGCGGCTGGTGACGAGCAAGCAGCTGTTCTGAAGAATTTTGAGCTTGTGGTTGCTGTGAATCTCAAAGAAGTGTCCAAATGTGAAAGCCTTAAAGATGTCATAAGACTCTCTAATGTGTTTGCAAAAGAGGACAAATGTATGACAGAAAACCTTGTTGATTATATCAGTAACAACCAAGAGAAAGTTCTTCTGATCTTTGACGGCTACGACGAGTACCGCAGTGGATGTGACTCGGAAATATACGAGATTTTTAGTGGAAATAGCCTGAGAAGCTGTTGTGTATTAATAACAACTCGTATTTCAAAAGCTGACGAGCTACGAGGAAGTGAGGATCTGCATGCTGAAATCACTGGGTTTAGCCAAGTAGACAGAGAGGACTTTATGCGAAGATTTCTCAACAGCGAAGAAGTGTCGAAGTTAAAGCATCACTTGTATACGAGAGAGCTCCAGGAACTGGCAAAAGTCCCTTTACTTCTCCTGTTATTCTGTATTCTGTGGAGAGAGGGGCAGTCAAAAAGCTTTCCAAACTCTAAAACTAAATTGTACGTGGACATCGTCCAGTTCATTTTAAATCACAGCCATAGTAAGCAAACAGCTGATAAGACAAAAACAAAGCAGTATGTAGAGCTAAAATCTTTCAAAGAGATCCTTTCGGAAATAGGAAAAGTTGCTCTGCAAAGCCTTTTGAAGGATGATCATTTGTTTGAATACAGTCAGTTATCCGATTCTGTCTGTTGCGACGAAAGTATCTTCATCGGTTTGCTTCAAATCACCGAATACTCAGAAACCTTACGACCAGTTGGAATGGTGTCCTTTATTCACAAGAGCATCCAAGAGTTTCTGGCTGCATGGTACATCACCTACAGATGTATACCTGAAGGTGGAAATCTCGATGAAATTAGCGTGAAGTTGGAAGAGTGCTTGGCTTTAGAGAATGTTTTCCAGTTTATATGCGGCCTAAGTAAACATGGAGCGTCGACGGTATTCAGGCATTTCCCCGGGGGGGGTACTCCCATATATGGGCTATATAGGTATGTGCCGCGGAATAGGGTATGGTTTTTGAGGTTCTCGGTCCTTAAATAGGGTATCTTTTTTGACCCTTTTGTTTCTGTGTCCCTGGTGTGGTCCTTAGATAGGGTAGCTTAATTGTATTATCTAATACTGGAGTGTGAAAACGCCCGCCTAAACGAACATTTTTTTTAAAACTAGGATTATTCTAGTATTTTATGCTTGATGCTATACATCCAATGTTACAGAGAAGAAATAAAGTTTTCCTTTTCATGCTATTAATAATTTTGTTTTTTCCTTGAATAGGGTGTCATTTTTCTGCTTTCGGCCTTAAAAAGGGTATCAGTTTTCGCTTTCTTAGTCCTTAAATAGGGTTAGGGTTCACGAACCTTCGCGGCACACTCCTATCCAAAATGTGCGGGAGTACCCCCCCCGGGGGCATTTCAAGTCTGTCAGAATCTCGGATCCGTCGCTGGATTTATCCAAGGCAATACCGGACGTAGAAAACGAGACAGACGAGCCACTGAGTGACATCACTGATCGTCAGGAAACGTTCATAGATTTGGTTTTATTTTTATTTGCAGAGGTTGAATCAGAAGATGAGCTTTCAAGTTCTTGTTTGGATTCGCTTGGGAATTTTCTTCTTGTTTCCGATTCATTCCCTAACTACCTCTTGGAAAAGGCGATTGATACAAACTCCTGGTCTTTGGTTTTGACGATTTTTGGATATGGCAGACACTGGATCCCAACGGAGATTGAGAAGATGAATGACGATGCACAATGGGGTTGTATGGTTAAAATACTGCGTTCTAAAGGTTCTCAATTTCTTAAAGTTACACAATTTTTAACAGAATTCAGGAATATTTATACCTCTCGCAGTAACACTGGTTCTTGTTCGTGCCGTTTTTCCTCAGTACTTTGTTTCCGTAATGGCCAAGTCTTCTTTTACGTCACACACTTGGACCTGTGGTGCAAGAAACACGCCAGACTATTCACTGACAATGTTGTTGCTCCTCATGTAGTACATTCAACTTCAGGACAGCTATGTGTGAAATTCCTCAAAACTCTTGAGTGTGGCGGGACTCGTTTTTCCATGAAAAGTCTTGGTGCGGTTATCAAACATTGCAATCATCTGGAACGCATTGTTTTCAAATGCGATCATGAGGACTTCGATTCTGACGATTCCGATGATGACAACTTGGATTCTGACACTTCCGATGCTCATGACTCTGTTTGTCATCTCTTGGAGCAGGTACAAAATCCTGACAGGTGCTCTTTGTCTTTTGAGTCTTGTGCCTTAACATCAACGGAAGCGGTAAAGCTTGCATCTTTGTTGCCAAGGTTTGAAAACGTTACCCTTCCTCGCCTTTCCTTGGTGAACTGCTCAACTGATGCAGCAACAAGATTGGTTGCTGCTATCAAGCACAAGACTCTGAAGGAACTGTTATTAGAAATAGCTGAAATCAACCTGACGTCAGCGCTAGTCCAGGCGCTCTGTCAGTCGCTGTCTGAATCATTAGTTTTAGAAAGACTGGTTATAGATACCTCGGATGGATACTCTTTGGAAGCAGATTTTCTAGTTGACCGTTGGTCGTTCCCAAGTCTGGAGATACGTGGCTTGACTGATTCCTCTGCTGAAGCAACATCCAGATTGATTGATGTTTTTGATCACAATATTTTTAGGAGACTGAGACTGAAAAAAATCCGCCTGACGCCAGCAGTAGCCGAGGTGCTCGTTCAGTTGCTGCTTAAATTATCAGCCTTGGAACGACTGTGGATAGAGAGCTTGACGGAGTGCTCTGATGAAGCGGTAACAAGATTGTTTGACAGTATTAACCACAAGACTCTTAAGGGACTGAAACTGAGTGAAATGACCCTGACGTCAGTAGTAGCCGAGTCGCTTGGTCGGTCGCTGCCTGAATTATCAGCCTTAAAAACACTGGTGTTAAGTGGCTCGGGTGGATGCAATTTACAACAAAAGGAAATGGAGGCGATTTTTGGAAGATTTAGCAGACCTTCTTCTTTGGTGGTGTTGTCCATTACTCGTTTCAGTGCGAGAGGAAGTCTTGCTTCACTTGCGAAAAACCTGCGCTACTTCCCCTGCTTACAATCATTACAACTTCAAGATTTAGATATGGGTGAAGCTGACTTGTGTAGTTTTCGCAAGAATTTAAAATACATCCCTGATCTTCGAAGTTTGTACCTGATGGACAATCCACTTAGGCAGGCGGTACGATTAATGACCCCATACTTGCTTCAACAGAAAAAGCTTGAAAGGGTTTGGTGTCGACAAGGAGATGCTTCAGAAGAAGATTTGAATTATGTCCAGAAAGCAGTAGAAAAAAAACGACCTCAGCTGAGGATTGCAGTACAGAATCTTAGTGCCAGTGCTTCATTCGGACTCTGGTGAATTCTGAAGTTCTGAATTCATGTTTAGTTTTAGACGGGTGAAAAAATTAATTATTTACTCCGTGTGAATAGAAACTAAAAGTCGTTAAAACTTCTAAAGCTGAGCGTTAAAATTTATTTAAATCAACACAGAAACTCTTCAGTGGTTGCTGTGAATAATTCAGTATTGAACTCTAAGATTGAGGGGAGGACCGCGGTATTTTTTATGGGAGGAGTCCAAACATGTGAACAGCGTTGAAGCCGTAAAATCAATCCTCCCTGGCCGTTACACGTGCATTTTCTCAGTAAACTTCAACTGCGTAGGTCCATATATAACATCCTTCAGTGGCGACAATTACAGTTTCAAAGTACCTATAAATTTTTTTCAGTACACAATTCTCTAGTCTCATGGGATCATTTTGATCCCGTCCCATGTGATTTACGGCTTTCCAATCGATGCTCGTGAGGGATCATTTGTTTCTCTTGCAAAAATGTGTAAAAGATTTCTCCCCCCTCCTCACAGGAGCCTCGATTGGAACTGATGAATTGTGGTCTTTGATAAGCTGTTGTAAAATACAATTACGACGGAAGTGAGACATATCTACATTTGTAGCCTTAAAGTAATCAAACGCTGATTTCTGTAAGTTTGAATTGTTGGTAAGACTTGTAAAAAACAGTGACACATTTTCCTCCTTAATGAAAAGTCGTAAAAACGTCCTAAGTTGAGAGTTTATTTACTTACAAGTGTAGCTAGAAATTCCTCAGTGGTTGCTGTGAATAAGTCAGTATTAAACTGGGATTCACGGGTGGACACATGCAGGAATTTTTTATTGTAAGGAGTCCCAAAATTCGGAAAGCGTTGAAGTTGTAATCAATGCTTTCCGCCCTCCTGGCTGTTACAAATGCATGATCTTGCTGTCCTGTCGCGTAGTTGGCTGAAGGCCTTAAAAAAATGCGACAAAGTTCATTGGAATAGCTGTATTCAAAATACTTGATCTTATTGTTTTTTAATCATGCTACCTTTGCGTTGAATAACTAAAGGATTAAAGGATATAGTGTTTGAATTCCATCTCCATCGACAGAATTTTCTGAAGAAACCCAGTTTTGTACATAGTAGTTTCTTTGTCTTTGCATCTGCAACATTCATTGGTGTCGATTTCACCACGAACCAGCGATGAGCTGATGAGTACGGGGATGTTCTGATATCAGTTGAAACCTTCTTATGTCACTAAGCGCCTGTTTACATGGAGTGGGGGACTCCGGTCTAGCGGGGTTGGTTTCTTTTGTTTTCGCGCTCTGGGGGACACAAAACAAAAGAAACCTACCCCACTAGACCGGGGTCCCCCACTCCATGTAAACAGGGTCTAAGACGGTGGTGGCTACAGTGAAAAACGAGTTACTCGCAATTGATGTTGTGCGTTTTACCACCCACAAATCAGCAAACCTGGCTTGCAACAAATCAGGTTGTTGCAGAAAGTACAGAGTACAAAATTTGTACGAGCGTTTTCCCGACCGCAAGCTACGCAAACTTGTTTCGTAACGTAACGCGCCTGTTAGGCGTAACTCCCGAGTTATTTTATCCAATCGGAAGTCAGTATCCACAGTACACAACTTACAGAAACCTGATTTATTGCAAGACAGGTTTGAATCGTGAGTAGTAAAATGCACAACATCGCTTAAATTCAGATCATTTCGCAACAATGTTGGAAAACAGCTTGCACGTTGTTGTTGCCCGTTTTACCGTAGCAAGGCCAAGTTCTTCCAGCTCCCACCTAGTCCATATTGTCATCTCGTCTGGGAATCGTGACCTGACGGATTTACACCTCCCCCTCGCGTGTCTCCCTCGCGCGCGCCCGTTCTCTCTTTCGCCTACTACTTCCAAGCGCCTGCTACGCAGGCTACACCTGAGGGAACGTAGACCAACGTACGGCTGGAAAATTTAATAGGGTTGTGCGGCACGTTTCATTGACTTCATGAAGACCAAAATCTAAGTTCTCAGGAGAAGAATGATAAAGCGCATACCCATTCCAGACCCTGGTTCCAGCGCTACCATTCTCTATTTCTCTAAGACCCGAATTGAGCCCCTGAGAGCCCCTTCGTGCCACCGGAGTGGGATGGGGTTGAGAGGAGGGGCACTCAACCGAGTTATATACGGCAAGGCTCCGCCCCGAGGCCCAACCCCTTAACCTTTTATGTAACTCTTTTGACAGGAAAAATACACCTTTTATGTTATACTGGTACCCTTTTCATGCACCTAGTGAAAACACTGCATCCCTTTTAACCATTGTAAATGCAGCGTCTTTTCATATAAATAAAACACCAAACCAGGAATGTTTTTTGTCCTTTTCACAGCATAAGGTGCGTCTGTGAGCCGGCTTGTAAGTCCTTACAGATCGAAATGATGGATATCCCTACCTGACGCCTGAAAAGGCACTTACCCCTCTGGGGCAAATTGTGAGAGAAACCCCAGGGTTTCTGCCTACCTTTTCGACCGATGAACCAAAAGTAATAACTAGGTGGGGGTGGGAGGGAGGGGTCTTCAAACAGTTAAGGGCTTAAAATGTGTGATTTTCATCCTGAACTTTGATTATAGCCGTCACTCCATGGTTAAGCTCATTTCTATACCTGGGAATTAGAAAATCCTGGCTATGGTGTTCGACTGTGAGTTTTTTTTCTTAAGATTTTTCAGAACCATCCGTGATTTTTAGCGGACGTTTTTGATAATTGTTACACAAAATGCTGCAAGTTTCGAATTAAAATTTTCATTTTCTTAACCCTTAACAAGCTGTACTCAAGCAGAAGCCTTGCTTTTTGTTTCCATAAAAAGTATTTCAGGTGCGTGACCCCATGGTCAACCATCTCTCTTGCGTGACTTGGCGTTGTTGACAAATTACCCTTCCCACTCCACCCGTCCGTGAGCTTCGTCGCACTGAGTCAGTTTCATTTTCGATCACACTGCGGTTTCCGCCCGCGTCTCTCTTAAGATTTTTTAAATAATTATGGTTGCTTGCGTCCAAAGTGAAGGATAAACTGTCTAAGCATTTGAAGTTTACAGTAAAAGGTTTTGAGACTGTTAGTAAAGGCTTTTCATTTCTTATGGAAAAGTTCGGCTGTGGTTGTACACAACGGAGCCGACGACAGTGGAACAAAGGTGAGCAAATATTTGATTTATTTTGCCTTTAATTTCATGTTTTAAATCTCGTTCATAGTTCTACATATAGTTAATGTACACACCGAATATTTTATCTTCACAAGCGATGAAAAATGTTAGCGGATTAATGACCATCATTACTATGGAGGACCATCACGCGTTGAACAGACCGCCATGTTTAAGCGGCCAGCGAATTTGAAAAAGTGAAGAAGCTTTATAATGTGGTTTGCACAGGAACAATGTGAAAAAATATAGCCTTAAATGTTGCAAACAGCCCGTTAAATTTCTTTTGTAATTTCTACTTTGATTTTATCGTAGTTTTCTGAGGTAAAAAGGTTCGGTTCGAGTTCCCGACTTGTAGAATGTGATGAAGGAATGGGATGGCTTAGTCATTAGGCTCTTTGCATTACTTGATCACGTAACCAACTTTCGGTAAACACGAAAACAATTCACTTTCGAAAAATTTTGTTAGCACAAGCTGAAAGAGCATTTTCAGCCGTATATCTGAAAAGTAGCGATTGCAACGGCCGCCGAAAGTTGGAAGCATGTGTTTGAGATAAACAACTTTTGCCGTCCAGTCACGCTTGCATGGTTTTCCATACAAATCCTTGTAAATTCTAAAATTTTTAAACTGTCGTTAAATCTTTCCTTAAGCATTTAAGGGCGCAAATTGCCTTTAAAGGAGATTTGAGCTCCATAATGCTTAAGGAAAGATTTAACGACAGTTTAAAAATTTTAGAATTTACATGGATTTGTATGGAAAACCATGCAAGCGTGACTGGATGGCAAAAGTTGTTTCTCTCATACAAATGCTTCCAACTTTGGGCGGCCGTTGCAATCGCTACTATTGAGATATACAGCTGAAAATTCTCTGGTTACCTAATTTTAATATCTTTTACCCTGCGAACAGAGTCTCCTTCGATCTTCCTAGATAAGTCAGGAAGAGGAAGGAACCTCTGCCGGCATCCTCAACAATTCATATTGAGCATGCTCCAAATTCAAATTTTTCTGCGACGTCAATCAAACCGTTACCGTAGCATCCACTGTGTTTGTCAGCAAATGTAAATGTTAGCGGGAACGTACCGGTTCGTTTTCACTCTTCCGCAGCTGTGTTTCCTCTGGATTTCAAGGGAAGCTCTATAGGAACAATTTCACCTTTGGAATCCAAACTTGCCATGTTTCAGCGTAAAGAAGATAAAAAAAATCTTAGAGCTAAGGTAAAACTTGTGGTGCTTTTCAAAAACAAAGCATCTAACCTTGAAACACAGAAACACACAAAACTGATCGAAATCCACCAATCACAAATCACGAACGACGACCTTTTGTTTCCTAAGAGGTTCACTAAGATGTATAAAAAGAACAAAGGGCCGCTTTTTCAGATTTTGATTGACGTCGTAGAAAAACACAAAATCTAAAGATGTTTTTGGCATCGCAAGTCGGGTGTTATCCACAAACAGCTGTAAAAGCATCGATCATTTAAATGCAACATGGATTCTGTAGCCTCATGATCTTATTTTGAATTGATGTTTTCGCAAACACAGAAGAATAAGCATAGATATTGTTTCTTAAATATTTTTATTCAAAACCCATTTGTTTATCCTTCCAAAAACTTCGCGTAACACTTACTGGATTGTGAATCCGTTCACGCAGTAAAATCGGCTAAGTACATGGTTAAATCCAAAACAAAATCCATCTTGAATCTGGGTATACATTTTCCAATTTTCTAAAACTGAACGTTCAATCTATAATTTTCTCAAAATTCCCGAATGAAATTGAAGTGGCAGCTATTTGTTTTTCTATGGAGCGTGGGCGCAGAAAGAGTCAGCAAAAATCCAGAATATGCGTGCGTGCACAGATAAAACTGGTTTATCCAGTATAAAACTTGTCTGACTCATCCAAAAAGCTGGATGATTGGCAGATCAAAGGAACTTGAAGATGTGGGCAGAGTCGCCTCCTCTTTCCTGACGCATCTAGGAAAGATCGAAGCGACTCTACTAGCAGGGTAATGCTCTTTCAGCTTGTGCTAACAAAATTTTTCAAAAGTGAATTATTTTGTGTTCACTGAAAGTTGGTCACGTGATCAAGTCATGCAAAGAGCCTATTCCAATCGTGCCCATCCCTCCCTGGGCATTTGTCGTTTTGTTTTGGAAAAGCTGCAAATGTCCCACATTGGGGGCGGGCGGTTCGTACAAAAACCCCACCATTTTCCAGTATATTTAAGCTGCATATGTCATATTTATGGCCCACACAGGGCAGCTACCTATTTTTGTCTTGAAATCGTCCGAGAACTCGATTTGTTTGGAAGTTTACCAGTTCCCAGTCCCCGTCGCGTAGCATCCTATCCAGCAATGTAAAATCGCGTCCAAAATGTTTTATCTGAGAATTTTGTTTGCGCTAAGAAAGTGAAAATCTATGATTTTTTCTGAACATGCTTTAAAAGGAAGTGGCAGTAAACTTGTTAAAGAGTTTCTTATCACTCTTGAATCTGCATCTTTCTTTGTAAGAGCCCTATTCTGCTCTGTGGGCTGTTGGATTTAACTGATGTATAAGCATATAAATTTTTGTAGGACACGCAGTATGCAGTATTTGTACGCTCGTTTTGGCTTTCACATGTTTTCCTCCTTCCTTTCAGAGAGAAGGGGAGCTACAATGAGGGACAAAAGTGTTTAGACACTTCTGTAAAATGACCGTTTTTTCCATAGTGAACATGTACCTATCCTCTTCCCCTGTGTTCCCCAACCACCTCCCCCCAAAGCCAATGCTGTATTTTAGACCCTTAAGTCTTTCTTTTACTTTAGACAACATCGATTCAGGGGTTGGGGTTATGGTGTTAAAAAAGAATGTACTATTAAAGGAATGAAATTGTTGATAAAGGCACACGTTTTAAACAAGTGTTTCAACTACTTTTGTCCCTGATTGTTTCTTTTCCAGTTTGTTCTGTCCGTGTTTACAATCTAGTGAAAAATAGCATTTTCGAGTCCCCTTTCAGCCTTCCACCCCCTCCCAAATTAAGGGTAAAAACAACTTAGGTACATTTTGGCCCTTGATCAGGTTCCTTCTTGATTTCAGAGTGAACAGGGGTTTGCTTTTCGATTTTATTTTCTCATTGCACTTTTTGATCATGCAGATATGTCCATAATGGGACATACTACACATGATGTCATTTGCAACTGAATCCTTCTCACAACATACATAATTATTGCATTATAACAGGGTGATAATTCTGACAGGACCTGCTGTTTTGTTTTGAACAACTATAAAGTTTGTCAACTATAGACAAACAGGAAATGAACTTCTAAGGACTGCTACAGCTGTTTAAAAACTATGGTAAGCAAATCTCTCATTCAATATCTATTTTCCACCTCTTAGCATTCCTTAACTATCCTCTTTGTTTTGCTGCAACTTTGACTGATAAAAAATTAATGATAATAATTATTAAAAGTAAGGAGAATGAAGAACGTTAGACCATATTTTGAAGTCCAACACCATTGATGGCCTTTGAACCATGACCAGGAAGGAGTACTGCCTCCTCTTAATCTGTGGAGTTACAGGCTGTACCAGATGCCTCAACATCAAAATTAGGCTGCAAATGCAGTGTAAGGGACAAGCTAAAGGCACCTGAGGGACAATAATTATGTTTGTTCCTCAAATGTCTCAGGAAAATTTGCGGCCCTAAAGCTGCAGCTACAGTGTCGTTATGAAAATCAAAATGTAATGAATAAAAGGACTGCTGGTCCTTTCTAACTATAAATGAGCTTATGCCCATTTGTTGACTCATGATAGTTGTATTACACTGTATTTGTAAAATGTTTGAAACCCCAACCTTTATAAAAGTAAATAAACAGCCTCTCAGCTGGAAACATAGGTTTTCTTGAGGGGGCTCAAAATGTCACATCTGTAGGTTGGAATTCAGGTTGATTTTCGTTTTGTAGTAATTTTGATTGACAGTCAACTTTCTTGGAATGTTTTGTTATTGTTGTGTATAGTCAGTAAACTCCATTGGTTTGTAATATTACCTGGGAACAATGAAGATGAATTGAAAATCTGAATTTCATATTGTTGGGACCACAGAATAAAGATATGAAGATTATCGCATTTATAGAAAGAGTAAGTGAATTACGCAGTGAGAGAGGAATGTACTGCGTACAAGAGAGAAAGGCAAAATATGATGTTACAGCATTTACAACTAATTAAGGGACCGGTGATAAAGTACAGGGGGGGTGGGCTATGAAAAATTGGGGGTAGGTCACTATTCTTTAACATGTTAAAAAGGGTGGGTCAGGAAAAATAATGCACTGCAGTAGGGGTGGGTCATGTTAAATTATTCACATATCACTACAAACGTTAGTAAAATCTTTTTTTAACAATAAATCTAATTTTCCACAATAATCCAACTTTATATGACAACAGGAATTCACCTATTAAATATATTATTTCTATTTATGTACAGTCTTTAAATCTGAAGAGTAGTCATGCGGGAAACCTTTTATAGTATAAAATCTAGAACAAAGCTTTACTGTTTTCAATAGCGGCCACTGTAAATTTACCTTTACTTATTAACAGTTTTAACCACCTACCATCTCTCTTTGTTAAGCTGTTAAGGCCTATCACACGACAATGATCTGAGGTTATAACTTCACCATAAGATGATGAGTGACTGATTGTGGAGAACACTCTCTCACAATTTTTCTCTGCTCTTTCACAGCGTCGCTTCCTAGCTTATGCTTTATTTTCTTTCACTCTTCTCTTTTTTGAGACAAATGTTTCTTTTGCAAAAGGATACATTCTCTTGTGTTTTTCTTTTTGGGCCTCTACCCTCATCAAAGTCTGGTCAATGTTACTTTGCAATTCTGCAATCATTCCCAAGCATTTTTCATTGAAGGGTTGCCCACACTCTTGCCCACTGATGATTTTCCCAGACTTTTTAGCGAACTGCTGGGCATTCTCTTTCAGGATACTACTCTTCAGCTTCTCAGATTTCTCTTTCAAATCCTGAAGTTTTTTAATCTTGTGATTAATTGCTTGGCGGTCAGTAGGCTTTAAGGGCTCCTCTCCTGAATCACATTCTGGGATTGCTGCTTGCAATGAATTAGCTTACAGCTGGCAAGTGGTAAGCCAATGTTCCCTAATGTACCTATCCACATCAGCATTACTGGTTTTGGTTGGGGGGTGGGTCACCCCCCCGCTGTACTTTATGACCGGTCCCTAAGCCTAAAAAAGCTTTACAAATTTGACTACTAATTGCAAAATTGCAAAATAAAACATGATACAACAAAAACATAAAGAGCCTGTCCTACTAACTAAAAGATGCTTTGCATTTGCATTTGTTTCTGCATCACTTTTAACTTTTGGAACTTTTGGATTTATTTAATATCAGCGAATTTATTTGTCCGAAGGGCAAAGTTTATGAGGGCTCCATTTTTTTTTAAGGAAGATATAATGTTATTGTTAGAGGCAATCTCTTATTCAATTTCCATGGAGTTCATAACAGTTTGTATATAAACCTGTAGCGCAGGGTTGCAGTTACCGGTATTTAACTTACATGTGTAAATATACCATTTGGCGATAAGGAAACGGTGATGTAGTGATAAATTGGAAATATTATCAATTAGTCCAAGACAGATAAGAGGAGAGAAGGCAATTGGTTTGTTTAAGGTAGTGTTTTGAGTTATCTATTGATAAATTTCTTTCCAGAAGTTTTGAGTGTACTTGCAATACCAGAACAAGCTGGCCAGGGTTTCAGTAAATTCTCCGCAGAAAGAACAGCACTCTGCTTGTTTTAGGCCAATTTTAAAGAGGAAGACGTTTGTTGCTATTCGTCTGTGAAGGAGCATGAATTGGCACAATCGTAACTTTGTTTCTGTTGTACACAGGAAAGGGAGGCATTTATGTATTCTCCCAGTTCAAGATCGCATTTTCCTTAGGTAGCCATTTCTCCTGGCTTTTAAGAGGGGTGGCCTTTTTTTTATAATTGATTTGTAAACAGTTTTACAGGCTCTTTCTGAGGCTAATAGTGTTTGCCCAAAGGTCTCCATTTGCATTTTAGTAAACAGGTTAAATGGCGAAAACTAGATGAACGTACCTCAAAGCAGGACTTAAAGTAAACTTTAAAGCTTTCTTTTCTCAACTGAGATGGCAACTGAGTATTCTTTAGAACTTTTTGTTTCCATGAACAAAAAGAAAAAAATGCTTAGAAGCTTAAGCATGTGTATTTGAGCTTGATTATAGGCCAGCGACCATACATCGTGTCTCAGTCAAATCTGGAAAACATGTGCCGCAACTGAGTATTCTTTAGAACTTTTTGTTTCCATGAACAACAAGAAAAAAATGTTTAGAAGCTTAAACATAGGTAATTGAACTTGATTATAGGCCAGAGACCATACATCGCGTCTCAGTCAAATCTGGAAAATATGCGCCGTAAGTGACAGGAAATAATAATATCCGAAATTGTAAAGAAATCAAACCAGAAAGAAATATCAACACTATATATATAAGCTTAATCAACCTCATGTGAGGAAAAGGTCCTGAAACGCAGTAAATTTGGTCATAAGTAAAGCCTGCCATGCTTGAGCTTTAAAAAAATGCTTCCAAAATAACTGTATGGAGCTTAAGTTATGAATCCGCCCATTTATGCAACACTTTCCTCAACCAAAAATAAGACAAACAAACCATCAAACCAACTGTGAACAAAGAAAGAATCTTGATGGCGGCTCTATTTCTTGTTGTGGCAGCTTTGAAAGGACACAAAAAACTTAAAACTTTTTATTACACGACGGTAAACAAACCTGAAGATTCTGCATAAGTTTTTACTCATGAATTCACCTGTCAAAACTTTGACCAATCTACACAAGATTTTAACGCTTGGAAAATGTGACTAAAAACATGATTAAGGTTAAAGCACACATCCTAAAAAATATATTGTTCAAAGTTTTTTTGTCATCAATCAAGCAAACAAAATTCAAGATCTACACTAGAAAACTTCATTGGCTGCCTCTAGGTGAACTTCAACAACCTTTCTTTTTTGCCAAGACAAAGGCAGGCTGCATGTCTTGGATTCCCCATCTCCCTTACAGAGTCTACTAAGTACCACCCCCAGAATCTACTTAGTACCACCCCAAAGAGTGTACAGGTGTACAGGCATACGGTCATGTGACTGCCAAATTTTCTTGGATGGATAGGTTACCAAATTGTCTTAGCTATGGGGCTACGGTTGCATGCGCTTCATGCATTCGTGGAGCTCTGCTATAAGTTCACTTGTGAAATTTCAAAGTTGCCATGGCAACGTTTGGTCGATACCGCAGTCAGTACGTGACTGACACTCAACCAAGATGTGACCAGCACTCAACTGACATATGGATCGATATGTTGGCCAACACTCAGTTGATATGTTGACCGATAGTTCGTACTTAATAACCACCTGGTTAGCTCAGTTGGGAGAGCACCAGTCTGCTGAGTGGAGGTCGGTCACGGATTCAAACCTTGGCTGAACCAACACTCAGGCTCTTTAAATAACTGAGAAAACACTGCTTAGCCTGAAATTCTTCCGATTGCTTCGAGTCGTTTTCTCCTCTCAACAACGTCTGAATCGACCGGCCGTTAATGCCGTCCAGTGACGTCACTCACTACCCGAAAACCTGGTAGTGATTTTGATTGGTTGATTTTCTGAACATTCGCATAATTATGTATAATTATGAAAAATTTTAGCGGGATTGTCGCTCAGTGGATCGCATCCTTGGCATTCTTTCGTTTCGTTAAAACATTTTGATAAGCTTAATCTTATCTTAAACAGCAAAATTGCCCTTGTCTTCGAAACTGAAATGCTAAGTTGAACTGCGAATGAAGAATCATTGCGGAGAGTCGGTAGGTTTTTCATTTAGAACCGCTTTGTGGTTTCGGCGGCCGGTGATTTTGTTTACGCAAAGTTTTCTGAGATCAATGTTATAATTCGACCTTCTTGCTATTTTTACCGTCAAGTGTAATGATTCTGTTAGCTTTTCTTTCTTGTCTCCTTGTTTTTTTTTCTTCGTTAAGGACCAAATAGCTTATTTTCAATTAGAGCAAATCATTGTGTTTTGGAACTAAGCGTTCCGTGTGTGTTTATTTATTGCGTGATTGCGACTGAGTTTGATTATAGAATTTAGCACAACCGGTTGTACTGCATGCACTTGATAGTTTGAACGTTAAACATGAATTACAATTAAAAAAAATAAAGCAGTTCTGTTTCATGGAGATATTTCCAAACGATATTTCTCAGTTTGACACTTGAAAATCGTGTTTTACTTTTTGCATGAATTAAAGCAAAGGTCAAGGAGTAGTGACGTCACTGGACGGCATTAACGGCCGGTCGATTCAGACGTTACTGAGGGAGTAATAATGACTCGAAGTAATCGGATGAAATTCAGGCTAAACACTGCTGCCTTTGTAATGACATCTGCAAACGTATAGACTTTCTAGTCTTCTCAGATAAGGATGAAAAACCATAGGTCCCGTCTCACAGCACTTTCACGTATCTGGTTCTTGTGGGATTTAAAAGGACCCACGTCCACTGTTTGAAAAGAGTTGGGGATGTAGACCATGGAGGTGTGGCCAAACTTCCTTGGGCTTGGTGGGTTATCTGTAAGGAGAGATCTTATGAATTCTCCTCCAGGTCTGGAATTGGCTACCTGTAAACGATGTGACTAGAACAGATGTATGTAAAAATCCCAAACAATCAAGCTATATTCTTGGCCCAGCTCTTACTGTGATTTGCAGAACTTAATTTCACCATGTGTATCTTGATTTTATTTTCAGTTGATGGATGACCAGGATGATATTCAGTCAATAACATCTCTTGAGTAGATAATTTTTCATTTTTTTATATCTCAGCAAGTCCAAATATTCATGGTAAGTTGTTGTACATTAATCATCATAGACCTAAGGGACAGCTTATTGAGACGATGGCCTTAGCCCCTTGGCAATACAACTGTACTCTACCAAGCCAGTTCTATGCATTTGAATTCCCAGCTTCTGCATTTTTTCTAGTCAATAGACAAAGAGGAACTTTTTGGGAAGTTTCTGAAACAATTTTTAACTGTCGAAGTAGAAGAATTAGATACTTTTCAAGAAATTTAGGTGTTTAATGACACCAGTTAATTAGCTTATATCAATCCATGTCCACCTTTTACACTCAGTTTTATTTTACTTTCTTTGATCCTTGTGACTAGAGAAACTGAGAGGTTTATCAAAGAGCAGAATTGTATTTTTAACAAAAATAAGATTGCCAACTGAAGGATTATTAGAAATGCTTTGATTTTCAAACATTAAATTCCCCTCATCAATACCGTTGTAAAATATTTTGTGGAAAAGAAAGTAAGTTTTTTTACGTTGATATTAGGGCTTTAAAAGGTTTTAGTAGTCCACTTTCAAGTTCGCTATGACTGCTGAATTAAAGAACTGAAGACGCCTTTTTTACAGCCTTAGCCTCCATCTGAAGTAATATATTCACAAATTCCAACAAGAAAAAGACCTGTTTATTACTCTGTCTATTGTGTATATTTAAATTTCAAACACTTACTTGCCGGAATTTCTGAATATGTTACTTTACATCGAGGCTAACACTACATGAATGTGTCGTTAATGTTTGTATTCAGCGGTAATTTTTAATTCGAAACTTGACTATTTGTTATCTTTTAAATATCTTTTAATTTTACCCACTATTATTTATACAGATGATGGTCTCCGATGAAGAGAAAAGATGGATTGTTGTGGGAATTGCCATGAACAAAGTTGCTGCTCCTGTTTTGCGAGATGCTGTCAAACAAGGAATGGACGCCAACTATGCAAATCTGGACAGACACTGTCAACTTCTCCACCCACCTTGTACTCTAAAGACATTAACTCATGGTGTGGTCCGAGCAGATCCTATCTTGAAGAACCTGAAATTTCAAAATATAAACAACAATCATCTTGTTCATGGTGTATGCAACTACAACTTCAACATCAATAGCTCTTTAGATTTGGCCAAGTTATACCTGCCAGGTTATCTGGCTCAGTTTTCAGCCTTTGATGACTCACTGGACATGACTGCCATCCTTCGTCTGTTGGGATTTAGGAACTTCATGCCTGCCGCTGTGTTCTCCCCACACTCCCAGGCCTCGGCCGATGATGTCAGGGAAAATGTCAGAAACAAATGGGGTCATGTTGATGTAACTGAGTGGACAGATGCCCTGTTCAATGATTGCTTTGACAAGCTGAAGACATTGGTGAGGAGTCTGGGACTGACAGCAGGTGTGGAGAAGAACACAACGGATCAACTGGATGACTGGCAAACAAAAGGTTATTATACCTAGACAATAGAATATTATAATTAATCATAAATGTTACCATGTTCAAAGGGAACAAACTCTAAACAATTTTTGCTCCAGAAAATATCCAACTGTCATGACAGTCAATCAATAGGATGCTTTAGATGGGCGCTTAATTCCACAGTTTTGACTTTGGTTCCATTAAATCCTGTATCAATATTTATTAAATGCACACTGTATGAATGGCTCACACTGAGCACAAAACATATTCCTAAGAAAAATAATAGACTGCAACCAGTGTATTTGACCTGGACACAAACTTGGTGAACACGTCAGCTAAGCAAGTGCAACCTCATTCCCAGGGTTCTCTCCTACCGATCCCTACAGAGAGAGAACCTGGGAACGAGGTTAAAGCAAGCAAAGGTTCTGCACATTAAATTATATTAACCAGCAGACAACATAAAGCACATATAATCTAAAGACCTAATGACAGCGATAGACATATAGTCTGTATCAGGCTCTCAGTTAGTCAGAACAAGTGAAAAGTAAAGGAAGCATGAGAAAAACAAGCCGTTTTTTCTTTGTTTACACTCATTTTTGCCTCCGCTCGTACCCTCTCAGTTATCAACCAACTGAGAGCCTTTAAAATGGTAATTTAGATATAAAGACGTGAAAATAATTTGTAAACAAGCTTCAGCAATTTCTTCTGTGACAGTCAATAACAGCACACCACAGAAGTTAAATTAAAATGTTATGTATTTCATGACATTGCTGTAGCTAGACTTGCAGAACAGATGAGACAAGTGTTGCAAATATTAGAAGCAAGAACAACTGGTTGGGTCTGATGCATGGTAGGCCTTCACAGGGGAAAACCGTAAACCCAGAACTTACTTCTTCTTGCCTATTAGCTACATTAGCTAAAACCATGCAAGAACTGCCACTGATAAAACTACGCATTCCTTACAGCTAGTCCTGTTGGGGTTTAATGAACAGTGTCCTGAACTCGCCGGTATTTATAGGTGGAGGGTCTACAGCAGGTCAAATAAGACAAATAAAGTGAAGTTAGCGTTTATTTTTGAGTATGTCATTCAAAAAACAATTTAGTTTCAGACCATATTGAGGTATTCAAAGAGTGTTTTACTGTGAGCAGGGTTCAAAATAAGTTGACTGAGTCAGGTTAAGGATTTTTGGTTAATTGTTTAGTTGTTACTCAAAGTAAAACCTTCATTCTGTTTTATTTCAGGCTGTCAATTAGTCATGGGTCATGCTGTGGACAGGGATCTTCTCTGTTTGGTACAAGATGAAGTGAAAGATCTCATCAAGGGCTACAACACCATTGATTCACAACTGAATCTTCACAACAAAGAAATTGCTCAACTTCAAGTAAATGTTGCCACACTTAATTAAGATCAGGATGAACGTAGAGAAACGAGGTTAGTTGAGCATCATAAACGCCTTGAAGCGCTGGAAGAGAAGCTACTTGTACAGGAGGCAGCAGAGAAAAGAAGTGAAGAGATTAAAAAGGTTGTAGAAAGACTTGTGTCTTTCGAAGCACAGTTATCGATACGACTTCAGTTGGTAGAAGAAAAAATAGCGCAACTAGAGCAAACTCTAACGAAGACAGATGACAGAGTACAACAACTGGAACAAAGACAAACCAACGCAGTTTGGCAAGTGGAACTGCTGAAGCACATTCAGACTGAGACCGCTGCAAAAGCAGATCAGCTCGATCAACGATGTGCTGAGGTGGAGAGAATTGGACTACAATTGAAAACACAGAGGGACAAGCCAGGTAAGCTATGTTTGCGATTAAGAGATTAATTTTCCCCAGTCATTCATTAATATTGTAGTGAACACAAGGCAAAATGTTCTCTTTTTCTGACACTTTCAAGCGTGACATTATTTAAGGTATGAATCATTCACAGAGTTTCTTCACCGACGCAAACTTCCTGTTGCAGATGCGGTCATGTATGCACGATAAAACGAAAATTGATCCGTGTGTTTCACCGCGAACAAACGTCAAACGTCTGGGGCGTTTTTTGTTTTCATGTAGAGGGATTTCATTTAGTGATCCTTTAAGTGGAAACGTGCGGGTGGGTGTTAAAAACTAATTCTTTTTTCACAGAATAACGAGCTTCTTTTCGTTGAAAACGTTTCAATTCCGAGTTAAAGGTTGATGACAAATGGCACCGACAAAAACAGCAGTTTCATTTTTCCAACGCGAAGGGGGAGTGGTCCTCATTTAGAGCAGGGAAAGTCATTTGTCATTGTCAACTGCTGTGTTCCCATCTTGGGGTATCTGTCTTCAAAGTTGTACACGGGGTGGGGAATTTGCCATTTATGAACTTATCATTTCCTCCCACTTTTATTAAGAAAAAACCATGGCATTCAAATGTGCATAAGCAGAGGCTTAAATAAAGACTTGGTATCTAAAAACGTTCTGTTCAATCAAAATGTTATCGCCTTTTACCGAAAGCTAGCCAGAAGAAAGTGCAGCACTCCTTCAGTATACCCCATTGTGAAGAAAAGTGTGTTGGGAAGCTTTGCCAAAAAAATTGCAGAAAAATTAGCTTTGTTAGCAAAGATTGCCGTTTTAAAATTTATTAAAAGCAAAGGGCATTTCCTCGTCATGTTAAAGTTTACATCGTCAAGACGTTCTTTTTCGAGGTAACTGATTTTTATCAAGCACTTTATTGTTATTTATCACTTTGGCAAGTGAAGTCAACACTGTTTCGACCACTTACACAGTGGGTGACAATTTGCGATTTTTAGCTTTTTTGTAGGAAGCATACCTTTTGCCTCGTTCCTTGGGTGTGGCATTTGGACACATTTTTGACCCCCATTCTGTAGTTTTTGTATTAATCTGCTGGCCTCACCGTGGGGCATTTGCAGCTTTCGAATTGCCTGATAAATGCTCGGGGCAATGGGCACGCTAGGAATTGACTGAGCCATTATTGTTCTAGTTTTGCACTAGGTATCGGCTTTGCCACGTGTTGGCCGGTCCTCATGCCTAAGAATAACCTGGTCAAATAGTCCTGGTTGATTATCACCCCCTTCCCTTACACATCTGAAAAGTATATGATTAATTTGTACTTTGTCCTGACCTTCAGGTGTACAGGCTAAGTTGAAGAGGGGCCCTTAGTTTCAAGTTGCTGTACCAATTTAAGCACTAATAAAAGCATTTGTCCAACAAAGTGGTTATGATTTTTTTCGACCACTTCAAGGAGAAATTATAGACCTATGCTGTCAGGGGTTAAAAATTCATTCTTCCCTTCTCGTCCTTTAAAGAAAACTTTCAAAAAGTTAAGGAAATCAACAGCGGATTCTCAATATAGTAATCTATAACCCGTGAAAGTGACAGCCTTGGTTTTGAAGTACTTTGTTTAGCTATCGCAAATTGCTCTCGTTTGATGGTGGTGAACCTGTGCAAAGTCACGGTGTGGTTATATTGTAAAGCCTGGTTTTCATTAGCGCATAAGCATAAGCATAAGGACATACGCACGCGCAGAATGGCATATTTGACTCAATTCTCGATTTGGGCCAGCCGCCTCCTCAACCCGATGATAAACAAGATGGCAGACGAGCCTTCCGCCATATTGCTTTTGATATGTTCACATGAGGTCTGGGACAAAGTGACCTATGATTGGTCTGCGGCCTTGTACTTCTGCTTGTGCTTTATATGTCGATCCCGTTCTCGCGAATCAAAGCTACGACATAAGCATAAGCACAAGTAGAACGAACATGTCCGTTTTTCTTGTGCTTATTCTTGCTTATGTCGCCGCCGGTGTTTTCGCTTGCTTACACATGTGCTTGTGCCTCAGGCATAGTATGCCTATGCTCATGCTTTCGCGCTAGTGAAAACCAGGCCCAATAGAAGGGTTGAAATATTTTGTTTTAATAAAAGTATAAAATGTGAAATGAAACGCAGCAGAGTCTTAAAGACTTGTTTAAATAGGGCTGCGGTTTTAAATGAACGGCTTCAAGTTCTAAATATGTTCGTTCTTCACATAATTAGTGGGTTTTATCATTCAGAGAAAGTCAATGTTAACAAAATAGTCGTTATCGTCAGATTTAAAGAAACCTTTTTCGTGCTATTTTATGTAAATAGGTATCTTGTCATTTTTTAATTCCCTTAAACGTGTTTAATGGTATAAGTTATACTGTCTAGTTTGCCTTTTGTTTCAGTCCCTAACCACGTATTGTCGTGCGTGCTTCTGACTACTCAGCTTAACTTTCGCAAATTTCTTACGTTTGACGGCGGTGAACCTGTGCACAGTCAAGGGGTGATTAAAGTCTAATAGACGGGTTGAAACATTTCGTTTTGATAAAAGTGTAAAATCCGAAACGCAGCAGAGTCCTTGCGACTTGTTTAAACAGGACTGCGGTTAGTTGAACGGCTTCAAGTTCTTGATATGTTCATTTTTAACATTGGGGTTTTATCATTCAGAGAAGGTGTGAAGTGAAAACTTAGTCGTTACCGTCAGATTTAAAGACAGGTTGTTCGGTTTTTTTTTGTGTGAATAATTATCTTTTCAGTTTTTTAATTCGTTTTAACGTGTTTTATAGTAGCTAAGCTGTTTGTTTTAGTCTTAACCACGGGTTGTCGGGCGTGCTACTGACTACTCACTGAATTTCTTTTCTCCTAGAAGCTTCATCTATGAAACCTTTTGACTTTAAATCCTGTCGAAGCAAACTAGAAGATCATTACCAAAAAACAGCAAGTGTGCCCACTTCTGTTTGGAGTAAAAAAGCCGTTGTTGACATTCACCAGATCTACACTCGACTGTCCTGGGTGAAAGAGGAACAAACCCCAGCTGGAACAACACATTCTGAACTGAAGCATTACACTGAACTGTTTACAGCAAACAAGAACGGCGTCATTCCAAAGAGAATACTTGTGCAAGGGCAGACGGGAATTGGAAAGAGCACGTTTGTTAAGAAGCTGCTTGTCGACTGGGTTGAAGTAAATAAGGGGACTGGTGATGAGCAAGCAGCTGTTCTGAAGAATTTTGAGCTTGTGGTTGCTGTAAATCTCAAAGAAGTGTCGAAATGTCAAAGCCTCGAAGATGTCATAACACTGTCCAATGTGTTTGCAAAGGAGGACAAATATATGACAGGAGGCCTTATGAATTATATTACTAACAACCAAGAGAAAGTACTTCTGATCTTCGACGGCTACGACGAATACCGCAGTGGATGCGATTCAGAAATATACGGGATTTTCCGTGGAAATAGCCTGAGAAGCTGCTGTGTCTTGATAACAAGTCGTATTTCCAAAGCTGACGAACTACGAGGAGGTGAAGACCTGCATGCTGAAATCACAGGGTTTAGCAAAGTGGACGGACAAAAGTTTATGCGGAGATTTCTCACGCACGATGAAGTGTTCTTATTGGAACGTGAAATCTATAAGAGAAAGTTGAATAAACTGGCAGAGGTCCCTTTACTCCTCCTGTTTTTTTGTTTACTATGGAGAAAAGGACAGTTCAAACACTTTCCAGAAACAAAAGCTAAATTGTATTTAGATATTATTCAGTTCATTTTAAATCACAGCTATAGCAAGCAATCACCACCTCAGTATGTGGAAGTAACATCTTTCAAAGAGATCCTCTCTGAAATAGGTAGAGTTGCTTTGCAAGCTCTTTTGAAGGATGATCATTTGTTTGAATACGGTCAGTTGTCTGATTCTGTCCGTTGTGATAAAGGCGTCCTCATCGGTTTGCTTCAAATCACCGAATACTCAGATACCTTACGACCAGTTGAAATGGTTTCCTTTATTCACAAGAGCATACAAGAGTTTCTGGCTGCATGGTACGTTACCTACAAATTTATACCTGAAGGTGGAAATCTCGGTGAAATTAGCCCGAAGTTGGAGGAGTGCTTGGCTTTAGAGAACGTTTTCCAGTTTATATGCGGCCTGAGTGAAGATGGAGGATTGACGGCTTTGAGGCATTTCAAGTCTGTCAGAATCTTAGATCCTTCGTTGGATTTATCCAAGGCAGTACCGGACTTAGAAAACGAGACAGGCAGGCCACTGAGTGATGTCACTGAGCGCCAGTGGAAGTTCAGCTGTTTGGTTTTTGATTCATTTGAACAGATTGAGTCAAAAGCAGGGCTTTCAAGAGCTTGTTTCGATTGCCTTGGGGAGATCCTTCTTTATTCTCCAATAAGATCTCTCCAAGAACACGTTTTCTTAAAAGCAAAGGAAACAAATTCCTGGTCTTTGGTCTTTGATAACAAATTCTGTCTCAACTCTTTTCCTGCAGCTGTCTCAACTCTGAATACGATGGTTAAAACATTGAGTGCTAGAAGTTCTAAAGTTCTCAAAGTTGCAGAATTTTTAGAAAAATTCCGAAATTGTTCCTGTAATGTACCTTGTACCTTTTCCTCAGTAAGTTGTTTTCACAATGGCCAGGTATACTTTAACATTACACACTTGAGACTGCTTTGCGAGGACCACTTCAGGGTATTTACTGAGTTTGTCGCCTCTCCCAATTCAGTACATTCAACTTCAGGGCCTTTATGTCTGAAATTTCTTAAAACTCTCGAGTGTTCCCCGTATGGAACCAGTTCAATGGAACCTCTTGGTGCGGCTATCAAAGATTGTAATCATTTGGAACTCATTCAAGTTTGCTTCAGTAATGACTCTTTGTGTCATTTCTTAGAGCAAGTACCGAATCCTAGTAGTTCCTCTTTGTCTATCGGGCTCTGTACCTTAACGTCACCAGGAGCAGCAAAGCTTGCATATTTGTTACCAAGGTTTGAAAACGTCACCCGTCTTGTCCTTCGCCTGGGTGAATGTTCTGATGAAGCAGTAACAAGTTTAGCTGCCGCTATCAAGCACAAGACTCTCGAGGAACTGAACCTGCACAAATTCAACCTGTCGTCAGCTGCAGCAGTAGCGCTCGTTCAGTCGCTACATGCATCACAGGCTTTACAAAAACTGAACATAGGTGGCTTTGCTGAATGCTCTGATGAAGCAGTAACAAGTTTGGTTGCCGCTATCAAGCACAAGACTCTCACGGAACTTAGCCTCGCAGAAATTAACCTGACTTCAGCAATTGGTGAGGCTCTCGGTCAGTCGCTGCGTAACTTATCAGCCTTGCAAACTCTGAACGTAAGTGTTTTGGGTGGCTGCAGTTTGGGATTAACGTTTCCACATTCCAGTCTAAAGTTACCAATGCTAACGATTAGTGGATTAGCTGAATGCTCTGCTGAAACAGTATCAAGACTGGTTTCCCTTATCAAACTTCAGACCCTCACGAAACTCACGCTAAGTAAATTCAACCTAACGTCTCCAGCGGCCGAGGCACTCGGTCAATTGCTGCCGGAATTATCAGCCGTAAAAGCACTAAATTTGATTGAATTTAATGAAAGCTCTGCTGAAGCAGTAACAAGTTTGATTTCCGCCATCAAGCACAAGACTATCAAGAAACTGGAGCTACTGGGAGTCAACTTGACGTCAGCAGCAGCTGAGGCCCTCAGTCACTCGCTGCCTAAATTTTCAAATTTACAAACACTAAGGATAAGTAACTCGAATCAATGCTTTGATGAGGCATTTGCTAAAGTGGTCCCCACTATAAAGCATAAGACTCTCAAGGAACTGACACTGATTGCACTCCACCTGACGTCAGCAGCAGCCGCGGGGCTCGGTCAGACGTTGCCTGAATTGTCAGCTTTAGAAAGACTGGAGTGCAGTGGCTTGACGCTTTGCTCTCCTGAAGCAGTAACAAGTTTTGTTGCCGCTATCAAGCAGAAGACTCTCAAGGAACTGATACTGAGTAAAATCAACCTGACGTCAGCAGTAGCTGAGGCGCTTGGTCAGTCGCTGCCCGAATTATTAGCCTTACAAACACTGGTGTTAAGCGGTTCATATGGATACAGTTTGCAACATACGGAAATGAAGGCAATGTTTGGCACGTTTAACAAACCATCTCTATTAAAAATTCTGAACATCTGTCGTTTCAGCGCGAGAGGAAGTCTTACTGCACTCACTGAAAACTTCTGCTTCTTTCCCCGCTTGAAACTGTTACATCTTGAAGATTTGGATTTGGATGAAGCTGACTTTATTGGTTTGCTCGAGAATTTGAAATTCATTCCTGATCTGTGTATTGTGACTCTTAATGGCAATCCACTGGGACACGCAGTAAGGTTAATGGTGCCATACTCGCCAAAAATGGAAAAACTTGAATATTTTGGGTTAAGACGAGGAGATTGTTCAGACGAAGACCTGAATTATGTTCGGGAAGCAGTCAAAGGAAAATTACCTCAGCTGAGGATTGTTGGATTGTCCTAAGCTGTTATATTTTCAATAGAACTGGAACAAATTCTTGCAAAACGTTTCAATTTTTAAATGCGAACATTGTTAATGAGTACTACAGATGTAGGTTATTATAATAGTACAGCAGCTATTAATGCAGTTACCTTCAGTTGCAAAACAACCTCGTCCCCAGGGCAAAGCCTTGCAGCTACGTGGAACTGAGGACCGGGTTGTTCAATGCTGGGTTAAGATAACCCAGGGTTAGTGCAAAATTTGAAGTCATATTTGAAAGTTTAAAAAGCAAATTAAGTGTAATTCTTTTTGTCCACAATATGATGATTGGATGATCTTAAAGAACAGAGAAAATTATCGGAGAAAATGCTTTCGAATAAAAGAAAAAAAACCCGGATTAAAATTTAACTTCAGGGAGGAACCTTTCTGTCATAGGTTTGTTTTTCGCCTTTTTTTTTTTTTTCGTTCTTTCTTTCTTTGTGTCATTGTTTTTCTCTTTCTCGCAGAGAGCTTTTACCGCTACTCTATAAATCCGAGTTTGAAATAAAAAGACATGAACGTATATTTTTATGTAAGACAACGGTTTCCTCTTTCTTTTTCTGAAATGCCCTTTAGATTGAAATTCCAGAAATATTCCCCAACATTTAACAAAGTGAACGAGGTGCAACAAGAGCGATGGAGCTATAAAAAAAAAAGCGGGAATTCACTTTTTCGAGCATCTTTTTGAGAGTCGATTTTAATGCGGTCGCCGTCGTGGTTGTCGAATACGTCCTACTAGTCTTAGAACACGCCGTCTTCCTCTTTTTATTTCGCAATCGTCACTATAAAAGCCTTTTTGATTCTTGAACTTAATTAAGTATTTTCAGACAAGAAAAGTGATGGGCTAGTAGACAAAAAGCGCTGGTCCGTATCATCCCGCAATTTTTCTTTTATCATGTACCATCCTTCCCACCACAAGTTCTCCCTGATGACTTGTGGATCCCTCTGCATTTGAAAAGTAATTCACCTAATCGATTCACGTACCCCTTTGTTCAAATGTTGTTTATTTAAAAAAAAATCGAACTCGTCCAACTTCCCAACACCAGTTTGTGCGTATGATACCTGATAACTCGCTGACCAAGGGTACACAGAAGCTAAGACCACCTGTCAGCAAATATGCGAGCAGTAGCAGAGGAGAGCAGATTATTTAGTTCTAAGTGCGTATAATCCATATTTAGGAATACCACGGGAAAATCGTATGGAAGATATAATAGATAAAATTATGACAATGTTGGTCCGTGGTTTTATTTCATTCATTATATCCGGTTACAGGCGTTCAGATAGCACGGTAAAAAGGTGGTACACTGACAGATCTGGGAGATGGGGGCCGGGGCTCTACCTTAATTTATGGCCAAACTGTAGCCTGTTCCAGGATCCGTTCCCATGTTCTGAACGCCTGGAACAGGCTAGGCCGAGTCGAGATCAAAATCACTACACGTGGCCAAATGACAAACCGCCCTCTCTAAAACGCTCCTTTTGGCGGGCCAAACGGCAAAGTGCGGGCTGTAAATTGGATTTTAAGCCCGCAACATAATTTCATGTTATGAAGTAAATTTGTACGATTTGGCGTTGTGTATTGACCTTAATGATAATCACATGACTTTTGTTTGTATCCCTTTTAGCATCATTTGCGCCCGAGCGGAGCGAGGGTTCAAATGATGCTACGAGGGATACAAATAAACTATGTGCCCAACAAAATTCGTGTGATTATCCTATTATAAGAGACTGGATGAGCGGGTGCCCCCATTTACTTGAAGATTTAAATTTGCCGCTGCTGTCTCTGTCTCGATTCCCTTTCTTTGTCCTCCCTCCCCTCCCCAACAACCCCCCGGCCCCCTTCCCCCATTATCTGAACGTCAAGAACAGGCAAATTAGTGTAAAAAGTAGCCTGCTTAGCAAGCGTTTCCGTGCGGTTTCGGAGCAAAGAACGAGGACCACATGGAGGAACGAGAGTCAAAGATTTCACGAAAAATGGCGCGAGTAAAAGAGCGAAGAGGGGCTCTTTCATTTTTCGGCTCTCGTTTTATTTCTCTCGCGGCCAAAAGTGCAAAACCGAAAATCCCGTATCGTCGGTCTTTCTTTGCTCCGACACCAAACGGAAACGCTTGCTATGCAGCCTATGTAAAAATCCCTGACGTGACGGTATTACTGAAACGTGAAATTTTTTCGCGTGGCCAACAACCCTTCCCACTCCACCCTAAAGAAAGTCTACCTTTTCTAGAAGGTTCCGAGGCATTGTCTTTCGCTTTCAACTTCCGGCTTTCGCTTCCCTTGCTGTAAAAGGGTTTGTGAGATTGCTTGAGTCCAAAGTAAGTCAGCTAGCTAAACTACCTGGGCAGTCAGCGTTAATTAGTGTTAAATAGAGGTGTCAATCCAAAGCTTCTCTTCTAATTTGGAAAATTTAAGATTGCTTTGCCCCTTGGATGCGAGAAAGAAGATCAACGCATGAACTGACGTCGACGTCTAGAAGGACAAAGGTAAGCAAATCCTTGTAATTTTTGCCCGTTGCTCCTCATAATATATACTTCTCCGTGTCAGCGATGCGTACAAAGGATATCTTTACTTTACAGGCGATTCAGTTTTTGTCGGGTTATTTTAAAAATTCCATCAGTCTAACAGTGAGCGGAGCCGAACGTCATATCGCCATATCAGAGAAAAAAAGGAAAAGTTACGTCGGCTCTTCAGCAGTTTATTAAACAGAAGAGAGATGAATTTACATTTGTCGAGGAAAAATAATATCAGCTGGTTGAATTTCTTGCACCTCAGTAGCATGTTCAACGTTATCTTTGTACACTGTAAATGAAACAAAAGTTCGATTCTTGGACTTGAAGAATAGACTATTTCACGGGTTATGACGCCATCTTGGCTGGTGGGCAAACACGGCTAAAATTACAGTAAATGTATGGGATTATGGCCTACTTGGAACCGCTCTAACGCCGCTACAAAAAAGCGGATTTCCACAGCAAAAATGTATTTTAAAAGACATTTGTACTGAGATTATCTTCATAGAGTATAAAGAAGAGATTCGGGTTATAACGACCTTAAACGAATTTTTAAGATTTCATACAAACCCTTCTAGTCAACAATATGCAAATTACCATGAAATTAGAAGCCACATGAGAAGATTTATAATTCGAATTTACGGATGTCGTACCTTCTTTTGATAGCCCTATTTTCTGTTGAATGAATAATATCAATAAATATATTTAAAGTAGTGGCAAATGTTGGAAATCTGCCTCTTTGTAGTGGCGTTATAGCGGTTCCAAGCACAGGCCGCCCACACAATCTGTTTGTGTAGCCGATTGTTATTTTATAGTAAATGTACTGGATTTACCGTTTGCTTCACCTATAGCGATATATCGCTAACTATGTATATAAATCAATGATAAATAAACGTTGGATTACCTTGCCTGTGGTGTATAGTCGTCCTTTTGCCTCAAAAGCGGTTTTTTGAGCGATTTTGAATGAATTTGAGTTCGCCGTTGACTGTTCCATATAATAGAAGGACAAGGGAGGAATCCTTGTTTTGAAAGGGTTCCAGTGCCGGAGCGATTTTTCCCCCCAAAATCGCATCTCTCCGCTTTCAAACTTCGCAGCATAAAGGTCAAAAGATTCACGATTCTTCTCGTACCTTCCAATCGAAAATCCATCCAAACGGCCCGGAGCTAGCCCTCGAAGAAAATCAAAATTCCACAGTATTGACCGATTGAATACGCAGCAAGATTCATACGTGCCAGCAGAAACCGTCCCGCTGATTGCTTCTTTTTGATTGATGTCGTTAAACAACAAACGCTACCAAGTCTTCTTC